>BLFN01000231.1:2364481-2366981 GCA_014634225.1 Acropora yongei | reverse complement strand
GTAAGATGACATACATCGCTTAAGGTAAAATGCGCCTGGCGCGAGAGAAATTACTTTGTGGAAGGGCTTTGTAACCTTATTCTCTTGCAGTCAGTTTTGATGAGATAATCGTTGGGGAATGCAGTGTAAATTTTGGTTTTACCAAGCCTTGATGCCAAATGTAGTACTCAAAAGATGGTGTGGCTTCAGTCTGACAGATTTAAGTATTTACTTCGTTTCGATTGGCCTGAATGCAATCGCTAGTGTTTCTCTTGTTAATGAGGGAGGGGGGATAGAGAAGCACCCCCCCCTTCCCTGCTCGGAAGCGGACATATCTTATCTTTGCTTTTGATCGCGCACTATGTGAGAAGCCTTCAAAGCAAACTTCTTAAAAAAGGAGACCCTTTTACGCAAGTTATGCTGTTTCATTTCGCTGATGAGGAATAACAGCAGTACAAAGCGAACATAATGTTAATCTTCCAACTAATGCAAAAAATAAAGGAAGAACGTATTAAGTTCATAAAGATGTCGCCGAAAAGTTTGCGCCCATAGCAATACTTAGATAAATACTTAGGATAAAAGAGTTTTGCTCTTATTCGTTTTAAAGCATCTTTGACATTGGGTTGTCATCAGTGTGATCTATATATATAACATCCGGTTGAGTACTCAACTTCTAGGGGCGGGGCGAGGGAGGGGAATTTCGCAATGCCGCGTCGGGACAATATCACGAAATTGAAGCGAGCGAATCCAGTTTATTATTTTTATTAATTTTTCACATTTGACCGTGTAGTGACTTAGCATAAATCGGGTAAATGAATACCGCCTGAGCTGCTAACAAACATTCCAAGTTGACCAAAGATTTTATTTCTCTTCTCTTATAAAACAAACAGTACTACATATTTCATTTAATACACTGAAGCAGATTAAACAAGCGTAAGGAAACAGTGAATATGCCCAGGCTATTTAGTTTTAAAGATTGTTGTCAACCGAAAAGGGCAGAGGTACCTTACCTTCAACAGTACTTCCTTCATGTTCAGTCAGTCGCTACCTGCGGGACGTTATTTGCGGTGACGATCGGAGCACAGAGAACGTGTAACTCAACCCCAAAAACTTCTACAGGAACTCTTCGATGCAGGAAAGCTTTATGAAGCAATAAACACGTTTAATGAGAATATTAGAGGCTTTTCTTTGCTCTTTTAGCTGTTTTTACAACGTTGAAAGAAGCGAAATCCACGATGCGTTCCTACTTCGCTTGTAATGTTGGGTGTGTTGGGGGTTGGGTCGAATTGTTGTGTCGGCTGATTGTTTGAATCTCTCTTATGCACCCGCCTCTCACGTGGGTCTCGGCCGATTAAAGGTTAACAGGTCACAGTAAGGAAATTGAACAACAACGGATTAAAGGTAAACAAATGAAATAGCGTCACGAACGTAAGAGCTCAAGGTTAAAAATGTCTCTGAAATGCAGACATTTGATCAACTCTTGATGATTATCAAATAACCCTAAAAAAACAATATTATGGTGCTTTCTTTCTTTCAAATACCGTACATGGACGGTCATCAACGAAAATTTTTCCTTGTTATCGCGCAATTTGATCAATCTTAAAAATATTGAAAAATCAATAGTGAATACCTCTTGTGTTATTTTTCGCGATCAAGTGCTCTATCCGGCCAAACAAGGTAGTATCTAAGGACGTGGGAGGCAAAAAAAAAAAAAAACGAAAGAGCTTTAGAACTGGAATTGATTCATTGAATCGTGTGTACTACATAACCATTAAAAAAGCATAATTTTCAGTTCAAACATGCTACACACATGCCCAAGATTGTTCTCGGAAATCTGTATAACATTCCGCGTTCGCACTATGAAGTAACGTTAAAAAAAGACAAGAAAAGAAGAAGAAGAAAAAGTGTTTCATGACATTTGTCGCACGACTGAGACAAATCATAACGATTGCGGTTAATATAATTGCATATGGAACACACGGGATCTAGTGAATCACCAGATTCCAACAGGAAAGTCTGTCCTAAACATCTCCAAAGTATTAAATGTCAACCCTAACGTATCCACTCTCTCACGAGTTTGTTTCCTTTCCTCGTTTTTCTTGAGACAAAAATATTGACAACTCTGTTGGGACGATGTCCCTGAAGTAGTTCCCCTGCGGCTTCTATTCCCCCACGTCGTTTGTCAGGACTCGTCAATCCGTAACCCGTAACATACCTCGCTGGCTCAAACATTTTAGCAATGGAAACGCGTTCTCCCAGCACGCTTGCCGGAGAATTTCGCTGACAATGGAAGGTCTATCGTCGGCTGGAAATAAAACTCCGCGAATTCCAAGGAGAAACATAGGCAGGATTCCGAGCATGCAACTTAGGGTATTGCTTTTAATGCAAGTGAATACAATGATAAAAGAAGGATACAGCAGGATGAAAAAACCTTTTAAGTTAGCTAACTGTTAAGTCCTTCCCTCGATTGCAATTGCGTTTGGAGCTCAATGCTTTATTCTCGGACTTCGTTCTCTAGGTG
>BLFN01000231.1:2336981-2339481 GCA_014634225.1 Acropora yongei | reverse complement strand
AAATCATCACGGAAATATTCATCGGTGTTATATTTACTGCATGTGCTCTTGCTATTTCTAGTGCGAATGAAGGTGCCGACTAAATCTTATGCTTGTGATGGTACAGTGAGGCACAGTTATAGTTAGTTACCTATTCCAAAATACATGTAGTACACGCCTGTCAAAACAGTAAAAAAAGGACACAATTCAATGTGCGGAGAGTGTGATTTTTGTTGTGAGATTAGTAAATCGCGTTGCAATACAAGTGGGCGGATGTATGGGCGTTGCTGGGGTTTGGTCCAACGGATATTTGGCTATACCAACAACATACGGAAGCGGGCCTCACCGCCGGAAAAGGCTTTACTGCGTTGTTATTAAGCGGTTTTTGGCATAATCCCAAGATCGCCTTGTTCGTCTAAGGTCAAAGTAGTTGCAAACTGCTTTATATAGAGGTATTTTTCTATCATAAGGGTCCGTCCTAATTTACATATTCTAGAAAACGATCAAACGTTCTCAACTGATTCACTTAAGAACACCAGATTGTTCTGCTATCAAGCTTGGGTTAATGCGATGCCGTGCCCAAAATAAAGATCCAAGATAACAGGCACTGTTAAAGCGATAAACAAATTGAGTCTGGAAAAGCCATCAGAATCCGTAAAGAAACTTTTAATGCTTGTTAAGTTTGCATTCATCGGGCTCTTTGAGCAAATAACTGTCATATACTTATGTTTGCGACCAAAGCGTTAAAGAAAATTTGGGTTTCTTTGACCCCTCTTTTCTTTTTTGAGACGAAACTTAAGTGTCGAGACAGACTAACAGTAGTCATGGGTTTGGGGTGTTTTTTAAAGGGGTCTACCCGGCAAGCTTATTAAGGATTTTTCAAAAACATGCCTTCACGTCCTGTAAACATGCCAAAGTGGATTCTGTGAGGTTGTCTACTCTAATTGCATTTTCATAGAGATTAGGATTCCTTAAAAAGTCATAACGCAATCGTTGGCGTCGTCTCAGTTTTGTTTGCACCACAATGGAGAAGCAATTTAACTTTTACCCACCTTAATGAGACCTCCCAGACTTTCTGGCATTTTTCAAAACACACAGTCTCAAGTACACCAAGTGAGTTGCGGTTTCCGTTTCAGGTTTGTCCAGCTTTAGTCAGTGTAAGTTCTACTTCCTGCAGTGTCGACCAATCGTATAAAAGCATATGTGCCCATCCCCCGGCACATCCCACAACCAGCCTTCAAGCGAGCTGTGAGAAGAAATCTCGTCGGCGAATCTGTGAAATTGGTTTCCAGATCGGTAACAAGTGGTAAGAAAACCTTTAAGAACCCGCAAATGCCTAATTCATCGTTTGTACCTCATGCGACTGATGTATGTCGTGTGGATTTCTGGTGAAAGAAACGGAAATATATTGGAAATGGTTAACTGACTTGCATTGATATTGTGCTGATTTCCTGCAGCAACTTGAAAATTGCTTTAGCGTGATTCAAATTTTAATTTTTATGTGAAGAATATTTCATAAAATGATTGTACAATACAATGTCATGTTGGATGTATACGTTGAAAATATACAGATAGCATTAGTCAAAGCATTATCTCAGTGAGTGTGGACCTCCGTTAACTGAAAAGAGGTCTTTTATCATTTTAAAAAATGATTATTTCCTTCTCTTAATCAAGCAGATTCTACTAAAGACAGGATGTGCGTTTTGCAAGGAATCAAAGTTCTTACAGTCTGCTGGCAATGTGTTCTTCTATGCACTCTGGTTACTCTAGCAGAAGGACGTAAGTTATTAGATTAGTGTATAAAGCTTATTTGAGAGTTTTTCTGAGGCCATTTACACGATAGGAAAATTGGTCACTGTCCTATCAAAAGAGTGGTAGGGATCGCGGCATCATTACAGACGTTTATGCAAATGATTAACCTGGGGTCAGATACCACGTTTTCTAGTAAGATTGTACTCTAATTGTTAGTGCTGTAGTGCGCGGTAACTGAGCATAAAGAATTCGTGTCAAACAAAATGCTGATGCGTGCTACTGAGTTACCCGTTCTCGTGCGTTTCCTGTCCAAACGGGTTTGCCTTGAAGTTTTGAGATTCTTGTAAGAGCAAAAGCTCATAGGAAAGGCCATGGAATAGAGAACTCTCGGCAGCTGCGATGTTGAAATCTACAGCATTCTTGTTCTCAACTCAAGCCTTTTTCAGTGTTTGGGGTTATGAACGCCTGTGGGCCCAAACCATGAAAACACAAGGGTCCGCACCACTCCCTCAAACGTGGTACACACACGGGAAAAAATGCGGGCTCCATACCCCTTTCTTTACGTATGAGTTCCTACCTTTTCTGCCTCAAGTTGTAAACGGGCGGGATGGACTATAGAGAGACGGCACCTTTTCCTTCATTCCTACCATCATGCTTACTCTTTTCTTCGATACTTTGGGACAAAATCCAAGATCTTTGAAAGCGTGGAAGATTACTGGTGGGGAGGTAACTTTTATCGCAATTCTTATGTTTTAAGTTAGTGTGTTGC
>BLFN01000231.1:2290305-2292805 GCA_014634225.1 Acropora yongei | reverse complement strand
TATGCTGTATTGTTGCCTCCTCAGGTTTTGGCAAAATCCTACAGGGGGCTGCAAGCTCTCATTAAATTCTGTTTCATGCTCTTCATTTGCTTTGTCTACTTGATTTTCTCTTTTCTTACAGGCTACAATGTCCCCACGTGTGCTGCTCCCAAGATAGGACTGAAAATCTACTCATGGTTTGATGGTACTGTCAAGCAGATTCTGCCTGCAGTTGACCAAGAGCTGAAGTTTGATAATTCAAAGGTAAGACAGATTTCCTTTTACATTGTCTTGCCCTGAATGTTCAATTCACCTTGGCATCAGCATATAACTTACTTGGTAAATTGCATCATTATAGGCCTCCATATTAACATTGCTTGAATATTATGACTGTTATTAGAAATATTCTTGTTTCAAAGTCAAGGTATCTTTTTGAACTGTTAAGTTAAAGACAGGAAAGCTAAATGATTGCAGTAATTATTGCAACGGTTCATGAATGTGAATGTTCTTCAGCTATGAGATTTTTTGACTTCAGACAATGAAGACAATGAAGTTTCTTTTGACTTAGACATTCCTTTTGACATTGACTTAGACAATGAAGTTTCTTTTGACTTGACGTGATTGATTTCACTGGTGTTTTTTTTAACAGCGAACAAGAAAAAGAAATGAAGTAGTTGAGGCCTCTTTTGTATGTAGTCATCGGCAACAAAAGTGATGATGATTTTCCCTCAGAAATGGCCTTGGCATAATAATTATTATAACCTCAAATAAAGTGTTAAAATTCGGATTGGTTAATTTGCATCTGTCAACATTGACTAGGTTTTTTTGTATCTCATCATTTGAAAACTATAATTTGGTTGGACATGATCTCCAAACTTTTTCCCACAGTAATTATTATTATTATTTTGTTTTATATTTGCAGGCAAAACAGGGTTTGCAGTACCAGCCCACAGAACTGAAGACAAGCATCATAGACATGGCTTACAACCTGATTGACTTGGGTTTTGTCAAGATGACACCAAGATATAATGAAGTGAAAAAAGTGGAGTAGACAAAGTGGGATAGCTTTTCAACTTTTATAGCTCATTCTAATTACATATTTTATTTACCTTCTTGATTGTGTAAATGGTTATAAATGAAATCAAGTAGTCAGTATGAGCTAAACCAGAGGGACTGTTTCGTGTTTGACTGTGTTGGCAGGGAAGGACTCCTATTAGTCAATATGTTACCTAACATAATTTATTGGGATGCACATTGTATGAAATTTAAAGTGAAATTCTTCAATTGCCTGAACCTTTATTATAACCAAACTGTTGACACATTTTGTGGCAATGAATGTATTGTGGTGTTTCGTGCTGTGTCCTCTTAACTTGAAAAGGGTCACCTTTTAATAAATAAACTTGCAATCAATACTTATTGTACTATTGTGCCATTGGCCGTGTTGTGAAACAGTTACTCCATAAAATTAATGATGATAATACAAGGATTTGTATTTTAAATGCCTTTAGTTCTATAACTTGCTGAAAAGAATCAAGATATTATTTGTGTTAAATGATATGAGTTGGATGAAATAAGTTTGTACTCTGAGGGAAACATCCCACTTGCAGTAGCAACAGATTTCTGTCTATCAGGTGCCAGGTTGTTCCAATGGTGGATGTCACTATCCACTGGATAACTTAATAAGTTTTGGTTGTACATAATGAGTGGATAATGATTTATCCTCTGGATAGCACCATCCAACAGGGTCGGTGGAGCATATTTTGACCCGGGAGGGCTGACAAGTGAATGCTGGAGGCCTCAACATGTAGTGGGGTCTGAGGGAATCCCAGCCCCCACAGAAAATTTTGAAATCGTGAAGCTTGGAAATGCTGCTTTCATAGTTGACATTTTTATTTATTTTTTTGCTTGAAATTGGGGGGGTGGGGGCGCTCAAGCCCCTTGGTTCTGCAGTCCCTGTCCAACCTTTGAACCAGTATGGCTCTTATGATTTCTCAAGAACTCTGAGTTTTCAATGGTGAGAGTCACGCGAATGCCAATGAACATCTCGGGTGCATATTTTACCTGTCTCGTGAATGTTATTCACGTGTGCTTGGCTGTAAGTGACAGTATAATATTCGCAGCTACCAGAAACTCCCCCGACCAAATGGTAAAATCTCCTCCATTACATCAGTGTGCCCCAAGCAAAAGCTAGGCCAGAGGTAGAGATATTTCAGCAGATGTTGTGTTTCACTTAAATTGTTGAAACGACGCATCTTAGCAAGGAGTGGTGGACAGGAAAGATACTAGAATTTTATTTCTGTCGATCAGTTAGGTTATTACCTACATAACGAAAAATTAATTTTAGTTTTCCGAGGTTAACACAATCTTGAATTAGTTCAAAAGTTGGGTATCCTGTGCAAAGCTCATTGTGTTCAAGGTCCTTGTTTCCAATAGAAGCAGAAGTCGACACAACGAGCTGACACAACGTAGAATGATTTTTTGTAGGTACACTATATTTCGGCTGACCAAATCAGCCTTCTTC
>BLFN01000231.1:2285305-2287805 GCA_014634225.1 Acropora yongei | reverse complement strand
TTTAACTTTCAACTTCTAGTTCTTTTAAAGTGAATTTGCTGTTTGTTTTTTATGGTCTTGCCCATGTTGGTAGAAAACATCAACCGTGATAGAGTTGTGTCTTTTAGTAGATGATTGAATTTTTGAGAAATGTGTCATTTTAAACATAAAATAGGCCTTGTCAGGTCTTCTCAAACTCATTAACAATTCATAAGTTAATAAACCAATAATAATCGCCTTAATTTCTCTGTTACGGTACCTGAACGAGCTTGAAACGCAATGAAATACCACTAAGTGAATTTCAAACACGTGTGGTTTGGAATCAATAATTTCAAATCCATGTGGTTTGAAATCAATATTATTATTATTCCCAACACGTGCTTATTGAAATGCGCCAGTATGATATCAGTCAGCGGTATAATATCACTTAGGAGTTCGTGTAACCTGTGCCTGCTGTAGCTGCTGTACTAGCTGTCGTAGGGTTGTCAAAATGTACCAGCGACCAGTGACATCACCACCTACTTATGTGATTTTGGCGGCTACACTTTCCAGCCAAAAATAGAAAATGTAAGACAGAGCAGGAATAATCAAAGCTCCACTGCCGTCTGTTGTCATTAATTCTCATTCTCCTTCTACTTAAAATCTTTTTGACATCCATGTGTCATAATTAAATTTTTGTCACAGCATACTCATAATAATTGCTTATTTTTGGTTCTTTTATGAAAAATTGTCATTAGAGCAGCACAAAAGTGGTTGTCTTTCTCAGAATCCTAGTAAGACAAGCTTAAAATAGTTGAGGATTGAAAATGTTAATTTGCACAGTTTGCATAATTTACTGCTTTATAGTCCCTTTTTTAATATTGCACAATCTACCCCGAAAATGTCACACAATTTCTGATTTTTATCACACCCTATTGGGTGGTCTGTTTAGGGGGTCTAAGTCTCTTTAGTTTCCATTTGGACACAGCAACATTGGTGTTAGCTTGCAGCTCTCTCGTGCTTCTGAGCAACCATGGTATTCAAAAAATGTTTAACTTGAAAAAAACTCCTTATAGCTATTGAAATTATAATTTCTTTTGTTGGAGAAGTAATTTCAAAAACTTGTGCACTTTGCTTCATTGGATTTGCAAATGCACAAAACATTTAAACCACTCAGCCTGCAGTCTCATGTTTTCTAGCATTTGGAAATCCAATGAAGCACTCATACTTGTTTTTGAAATATTACTTTACTCACCTGGAAGGTCAAATTCCATCAAGGTTTGCTAATCTTGGGCTCAAAGCATTTTAGAAAACGGCAAAATCCAATTATTGTAATAATAATATTAGTTATTACTATAATTTTTATTATTCTGTCTGCCATGGTTATTACAGCAGTTGAAGTATTTAGAAGACATGTCATTCAGAGAGACTTGAGAGAGAGCAAAAAAATCAGTGTCAAACAAATATCCAAATTTGAAAATCTAAGGATCGATGTGGTTTTATGAAAGGTGGCAAAGTGTTGAAAATATTTTAAGCCTTTAATTTGAGTAAATTGTGCCTTAGCCTCATCTCATCATCCATCTTTGAAAGTTGATTTGAATCCATTAAAGCTGGAAAGATGAACAGGTTTGAAGAAATTTAGGTGGATGTTAACCCTTTCCTGCCCAACCAGCACTTTTGTGGATTCTACTCTGTCAATCGCCAGACGATTTTACTCGTCAATGGGGAACCCCTTGGGCAGGAAAGGGTTAATATCTAATATCTCTTCCCACGGTACTTCCCCCAATATTCCTCTTGGTTGTGAAGATGCTTCCATATTTCAATTAAATCTACCCTGGTGTGTAACAGAAAGTGTTTGTCCTTGTTGCTTCTATTTTTCTTTCTCTAGTCCATCCTGGTCAAAAATATCAGTAGGTATTAACCAATAATTTTATTTTTCCCAGATGATCGAAAGTTTGAGCTGGCTGTGATTAATCCTGGCTTAATCTTGGGTCCTGTGTTGCATGGATCAAACTGCACAAGTATGGAGGTAAAAAGACCATTTCACCATTGCTGTGTGAGATATATATAATATGAGTACCAAGCTTAAACGTTAATGTGGTTAGTGCTGGACCTGAGCCACAGTTGCAGCATGGCAACACAATGTTAGTGGGTGAGAGTGTGGCAATTTGTTTTCATTCTGGGAGTTGACTTACCTGATGAGATGGAGAATTCAGGCCAGAATAGAACACAAGAAATAGTTTGATAAACAGTTGAAATGTTACATCGAGCATGTGGTTCAACTACAGTACATAAGTATAAGTATGCAGTGTGGACATTACTGTCTCATAGCCTCACTGAAACATCAACACTGGGACCATCTGTTCTTTCATGATACTGTGTTGCAGACAGCAGTCTCAAGTTCAATGCTTTTTGGCCCTTTGTTGTCTTTTGATTCCTACCAAGGAGTGCTCAGATTTTCTGAATTTCCTCTAGACAACATGAAGAAGTTGCATGCTTTCTTCAAAGTGAGAGGAAACGGACTGCTTGATGTCTGTTATAA
>BLFN01000231.1:2262519-2272519 GCA_014634225.1 Acropora yongei | reverse complement strand
AAAAACGATTGTTCCTGTTTCCGTATTGCCTTAAATTCCTGGGAGGGCTCTTTATTGTAAAGTTACAACGAGGGCCTCACAAGACATTCTCAGTACACATGCTTAAGACAAAAAAACAGAAATTGAACTTGATCAAAAGGCTAAATTTTATTTTAAAAAAAATTGCAAATTAAGGTTCCAAAAACGAGTGATAAGAGACAAGGACGTTTCGGCTGCTCTCGGACCGGTCATTTTGAAGTTCAAGTTCATGGATAAAAGTTCCGCATATATACAATTTCTGAAACAATGGAATGAAAGGTAAAAACCTACATATTAACATAACAATAAGAAATAACAGAATGCCAAAATGAAGGGCAGAGAAGAGGTGAAGAGAACTTGCAAATTATTTGAACTTTGTCAAGCAAACAGCTTTGCGCGTATCATGAATCTCTCTGTTTGTTTAATTTCGGCTTAAGGCCCTGTATAAAAGCATTTAAAAAATCAAGCAGTCGAACTTGTTCGAGCACTTCCTCAGGATCCTTAATTAAGTTCTTCGCGATTTATCATTCTTGCGTATTAATTTTCTTGCTAAATTTCGACCTGCATGGGTAAAAAAAGTTTTTAATTCAGCCTGCCTATCTTGATCCAATGTAATAATAATTGCAAATTCAAATATTCTATTTGGTGCAAATGAAACTCTACCACACTTTATAAATTCCCAGCTTAACGGTGCGACGTATCCTAAAACGATCATTCCAATGGGTTCTTCTTTGAACGGGTAACTTGATAAAGCTGGTGTCGGACCAAAACTAACCGTACTTATTTGTGGTCAAGTTTGTCTTCTTTCTACACATCTGTCGAAAATTCAAAATGTCCTGAAAGCTCACCTCTCCTTGTTTATGAATACCACTGAAAAAAAAGCTTGAAGGTGAAGAACTTCATAAGAGTGACAATTTTCAGATGTTTGCTGCTGTGACATATGCCGGAATCTCACCATAAAGAAGGAATTCATCTTTTATTACCTTTCGAGGGCTTTTCCACCAACCATCTCTTTCTCTCTTTCTTCTCTCTAAAAACAACAAAGCAATGTTGAATCAATCTTGCAACTAAAAAATAAAACAACTAGTTGGTTATGAGCATCAGGGAGCAGTAGCAAATCCTACCTGTTCAAGGAAGGACTTTTTTTCAACACTGAAGACGGAGACCTACTGAACGGACATTTACAAAAAGAGCAACATTTCCAGCTTACAACCGTATAAAATCCAGGTACGTTTAAAGTTGCCGGTCGAGTGGAAAGTTCAGAGAACTCCTTTTTTTTCCAAATAAAACGTGAATGTTGGACTCTCACAAGAAACGTTGTTAAATTGTTTGGGCTTCATTCTTAAGGGTACCTCAATTGAAACCCCTTTGACCTTGTTTCCCGTAATTTTAACGAAAAAGTGACCTTCAGACAATTTGCTCGCCAGTTTTTCTCAAAACAAACAAGTAATGGAGATTCAGTCCTCATTTCTGTTGACTTCTTGGTCTCTGGAAAAAAGCTTAGCCTATGTGCCATCATCATATTTTTTGCTTTAAGCCGTTCCTTTGGGAATGGGCGAAATTTCTGCACATAATGCACATCCCAAACATGCTGTTTTGCCACACATGTAACGCGTAACGTTGCAAAATGGCACACGCTCATTAAGGCCATTGTGTTGAGATTGTAAAACCTATTTTGCATAAGGTACTTGAAACAAACGTGCTACAACAAACGTGCCAAAACATTATCCCAGCTATTCCTGTGACAATTTTATTTTCCATAACAAATGAACACGTCTTCTTTTACGTTCCTTCTAGTGCGTGGTTACGTGATGTGTTATGAATAGAATTAATTGCGAGAGTATAAGTACTGGCCGGGTATCATAAGATGATTTTCTCAGTTCATAGTTGCCAGAGAAGTCGACGAACAAGCAGGAAGGATTAATGCTGTATCGGGGAAATGACGTTAAATGCAAGTGGATGGAGGAGAAGGAAAGGTTAGTTACTGATAATTGTTCTTACTGCATAATAGTTGCTGTTGTCTTGGGTAACAAATTGGAAGAAACGCTAAGGAGTTTACGACTGACAAATTCTTAATTGTTTGGAAATAGTGTACTCTCGCATTAGTTCACAATTTTTCGAGCGAGGTTTTGTGTCAAATCGATGAAGTGAACTTCAAAGGTATTACTGATGTCCGGCACATCTAAAAACTCAGGTATTTTAAAAGGAGAAGTCCGTTATGTGTGGTGAAAGGCGTGTAGATGATTGAGTGAGGTACATCGTTTCTCCACTTGATTCTTGCGATCTCTGAATGGTCATGCATTTAAGGACTGATTCGGCGGCAAGGATCTGTACTTCAGCCAACTAGCACTCAAAGATATTGTGAACTGTTACGCAGCGATAATTGGCAGATAATCCTCACTAGCACTTGCACATGTATGGCTTAATCTTTTAGACACGCATATTTTTCTCAAGTAAGCCGTCACTGATGTATTGAGCCCTTTCGCAGTATCCTCGACGATAGGCTGCAAATGGAGGACGGAAAAGACAACTGTTTGAAGTGTCGTTTAAGTATTTCTATCCAATCGATCTTCATGTATAGTTATTTGTTCGCTCTTGGTTCACATTTACGGCCAATTTGATTTGATTTTTTTATTTGATCAAAACGTAGGGAGAACAACAACGTGGAGTCGCATCCAAGAATTTCCCGTCTTTGTGGAAATCCATCAATGAAATCCTTGGAACTGGTAAGCAAAAACTGTTTTTGATTTCTTTGAGATTCGGGGTTGCTTTTCAGCATATATTTCATTGGAAAAGATATTAGAAAACTGAATCATTTGAAAGAAATTTCGTTCATTTTCTCAAAGTTAGGGAGGAGCTACTTAGCATGTGAACTTCGCTGGAAAGGATCAAGCTTTAAGAAGAATTTGGACTTAATTAAATCGATTACAAATTAACGCGAACCAAAAACAGTTGTATTGAGTTTGTTAATGAAGAGTCAATCGTTAGAGCCACCTAAATCAGGAATTTGTCATAACAATCAATTCTGGAAAGAATAGGATGTCAAGCAAGTTTATCGCCAGAGTGAAACATTTTCTTGAAATTCAATAGGATTCTGCCATTGGTAATAGCTCCCTTCTTTAAAATCAGTGGACTAACCGGACAGCCCATCCATGGTGCAATTGCTCAATCAACAGAAACCACATGTACTTCTTGAGTACCTATTTTATTTCCGAAGTTTGCTCGGTACGTAAGGCTACTTGTGTGCACCCATTTTATCGTTTTCTGTTCTCATTTCTCTTCGCAGGCAAAGTACACACTTTACTAGAAAAATTGTATGTTTTGCGTGATTTCTTGAATAGGAATCATTAAAACCCGCAACATGGAACGATCCAAATTTTCCTAGTGGTTTATATATTCAGTTTAATATCTAAACAGGACCATTCCTTGAAAGGCGGGGCCTCAATTTTCGATGTCACTTGTAATGACTTCTATTTATCAACATCTTCAAAAGATGCTCACTTTATCTTCGGCAACCGTTGGTAATCCATAAGTTTAAAAAGTCCATTTGTACCTTTCAAGCCTACTAGCTTTGAATGACATGTGCAAGCATGAACGTTTTAACCAAGGATTTTTTCTCCAGGATTCATCGTTTAATTTTCATTTTAGGTATCACCTATGGCATAATCCTCTGATTTTGTGGGCTTTTGATCATTATGAAGCGTTGCAAAGTTCGAAGCTGGTTTAAGGACACCACACTCCTGGGGAGTTGTTTTGCCTACCCGCGATCAACAGAGAAAAGAAGATTGACTTTCATAAAGGTTAGCTATTTTTTTTCTATCAATTAAATTACCAAGTTCATAGCAATTCAACTAAAACAAAGCCCAAAAATTCTACCTATCCTGTATTTTCATCTCTTTAATAGTTGCATTTCTGTTGGGACTTCTATTCGTTAACAATTCCCTTGAATAACACCTAAGCAAGTAGAAAAGATATCCGGGTTTTCTAGAAATCACAGGCTAGTTTATAACTCGTGCAAATGTCATTTGAAGAGACGGAATATTCTCAACGTAGTTTTTACAAATCTCGACCAAGGTTTTTTCCAAAAAAACAAATTACAGTACACAGCCCAAAGTATTCGAATTTCAAGATGTAAAAATTTTCCTTTGTGGTGAAAGGCAAATCTGCTTTTGAGCGAATCAACGTACCAAGATAAAAAACATTTTAAATTGTTACCAAATTGTAATTGGCCTATTGTTGAAGTATTTGTTCAAGTAATAATTCAATTTAAAGTTAAGAATTGTCTTGATGCTCTCCAATTACCCTTTAGGTGCGATTCTTTGAACTCTCTGATTCATATTTAGCAAATTTTATTTCGATTTTTATCCACCAGAACAGTTTCGTATTGAAGGATTCTAGAATTTCCTCGTTCACTCCAAAACCCTTAACTGACGTCCAATAGCAATTTTGAAATCTTTCGACTATTGAAGCATTTCATTATTACTACATTTTGGTAGTAAAAGACCATAAGAATGGCTAAACTCAAACAATTTGCTCATTCACCTCAAATTTCTTTCCAGCCTTAAGGCAAATTCTAATGTAATCCCAAACTTCTGAGAAAAATGTTTGGGAGAGAACTCAAAAAAGACCATTATCCTCATTTTTCCTGTGACGGAGTGTTTCTTATCCAGGCTTGTCAATGAACGTCTTTTTTACCTGTTAAATTCGAGGGAGGGACCTCAAGCTAGAAATAGGGATTATAACCTGTCCAAAAATAGTCCAACATTCTACTCCACAACACCAAGTCACCAAAAAAATAGCAATTTCTCACCCTTGGACGGGCCAAAGAACAAATAGTAAATCTCAATGTAGACTAGACTCGTTGAAAACGAAGCTAAAACAACAGCCTCAGCAAAAAGAAAATTGCTCCATTTTTTCAGCTTCACAAATGCATCTCAAACCAAAAACCTGAGAACTATTGCTTTGAAAAACCAAAACAGCTCTTGCTAACATCAACGGATATGGCTGATATCTAAAACCTTGACTCGTTTAGAAGTGGATTTCTATAATCCACAACCTGCATCAATATCAGTGTTCACATACCGAGATTTATAGACTTCAAACCAAAAAATTAGGGCTTTCTTGTTTGTCTGAATGTGTGAGTTTCCAAGATGGCGGCTAAGTCAAATTTCCCTACGGGACGTAGCTAATTTGTCAATCTCCTTTGAATAGGCGGAATTCTAAACCTTCTTAACCAGAGAAGATACTCTTTCGAACATTTACGATTTCATTTATTTCAAATACCACACCATAGCATAATCCTCTCCACTTGAAAATTCCCTGCGATCAATTATGTTGTGGGCTGATCAAGGCAAAATTCAAGTTAGCTCAGCTCGTGAATTCAATTGCACTACCTAAAGAATTTGTGTGGCCTCTTGAAATCAACAAAGAAAAGGATATTTTCTTGCCTAAGGTTCTTATTTTCATGGAAAACAGTCGCCTTTAACGGTAATAACTAAAAGCATTTTCGGTTTGACATCTTCAATCGTTGTACTATTAGTACAACCCATTGAGTTGAAAAACAACAATTTATTGACCATTACTTAAACATTTAAAAATTTGTGGTCTGGAGGTAGGCTTCTCACACAGATCGAAATCTAAATAGCCAAAGTTGAATTGAAAAACCTATTTTCCTAAACTAGAACATGATTTTCAACCAAACTCAGAAAGCATCAAATTTCCCAAAATGCACATGACTTATTCAAAGTCCCGAAAAAAAAGTACAAATAAGTGAAACCAATAGGCTAGTTTCGAATTGTACAGGAACAAAAGAACAGTCGAGGTTCAGGGAATAATTAGCATTTTGTATTGCTCAAAACAGGGGAAAATGCAAATTATTCCCCTGAACCTCGACTCTGTTCTTTTATTTCTGCACAATTCGAAACTAGCCTATTCGAAGAGCCTCTTGCTGCTTTACAAATGTTAAGGACGATTCTATATTTACTCCAACGTGGTATCTAAATTACACCCAAAAGTCACTAAGCTACAACAATCATAGGTTAACCAAAACAAAACCCCTTGAGGTATCTTCAACAAAAATTCAAAGTGATGATATCAAAGTATCAATTCATTTTCCTAATACATTCAACAGTTTCCATTTCGCCTTTGCTTTTAAGCGCCATCAGTATCAACATTTTTGAAATTTTCTCGCTTTGAGCTTTCCTTGTTATTATTCATTTTGTTGCAACACCATTCTTATTATCGATCTGAAAAGTGAAGTTCAGGTATTTTCGCCTCTTTTTGCTCTCCTAAAACCTGCGTAGAACTTAGCTAAGTTGAAGCTGAACAAAAAAAAGTATCAGCCAACAATTGAAGAACTTCTGGCAGCCAATTCTGTGAAAAGGAGTTTGAAGGCAGCCTTTTCCAAAATGTAATCTGGGAGTTGATAGTTCCCACATATGAACTTTTTGTAAAGGTTGTAGAGCGTCCTGCCAGCTTGTAACTTCGTATTCCATGTCCGGGTACATAATGTGTACCCACACAACACCAATTCAACTTGACAAGCTGATGCTACAAACTGAACCAAAATAAGAATATCTAATTTGCAGTGCATAGAATGACTCGCATTTCAAACAAATCATAAGACAAAAAACATTATCACACAAATTCAAGGTGATATCAATGATCAATTTCAAGATGATTATCCTTTAAATTCCAACGACAACATAACAAACTCTAGAAATTGCCAAACAACTAACGATGTCTCACCCTTTCATTTCCTAAAACATTGTTCACTCTTTCTTTTTTGTCTACGTTCCCAGAGGCATTCTTATACAATTAATATTTCAATAAAATTTCACATGTTTTCACTATTCCATGATTATCTTCTGAACTTTGAATGAAAGAACCTGGCCAAGGAGTACTTTTGCTAGAATACGCTACCTTTTCCCTTCAAATTACTTAAGACTTTGAACATGTCTTAATGATAAAAACAGTCTTTGGATCATTATCGACTTTCCTTTTCAAGAAAGGTTATCACGGCATCAATGACTACCCAACATTCTAAAACAAATTTTCACTTTATTTCCGTAGAAAAATGTTGGCAATCGCTTATCTTAGTGCTTCGTTTCTATATGGATAATATATATTTATCACACGTTTGTGGAGTTTTTTTTATAGAACTACAACCACCAAATTCCTATGTTTTTGTGCAGAATAACTTTCAACACTTGATTCTATAATATCTATTGACTTTATCTTATTGCTTCAAACCAAATGAACTTCTAAAAGCTTCTCAATCTGTCCATGCATAAACCTTACATCCACGAAGAACACAACTAAGATACAACAGGCCAATTTAGTTACAAATTACAAAAAAAAGAATAAGACATCCTCCCACGGAAACTGTTTTCCATATTCAAGATAACAGAATAAAGGGAATTCATCTAGGAAAAACCAATTACAGAGCGTACATCAACTTTACACATAAAATACACAATAATTTTTATACAAAATAAAATTTTTTTGGTTGGTTTGCTTTGAATTGAATTAACGTGTGCAAAAAGCATCGTTTTTTGTAGCGGCGTTGTGCCATTATTAATTCAAAGACACTAAGTTGCTGATTCAATCACTTATCTTTTAAGAACTTCAACAACGTCTTCTTAGAGCTATTCTTAATACAACTTGAATAAGAAAATTACGTCAACTGTCAGCTAACGTTTATTCTTTTCCTTTATTAGTTGAATGCTATTGCCAGCAACCTGAATGCATCACTACGAAGAAACATCCTTCCGTATGCAACTGACTGAACAGAACTTTACTCCAGTATAGTTTCTACATCATACAAGAAACGTTGAATCAAGGTTCCAAGAAATAAATTCTCAATCACAAGAAGCTATTTCTTTCTACCTTAATTCATTCATTCTTGTACGCTCGAAACTACAGCAAACATTACTTGACATGATTGAATAAAATACGACGAAAAAACACGACTGTCCCCAAACCTAATCGAGAACTTCTTCACTACATCAAAACCGGATGTTTCGTTTTTTTGTCGTTACTCAATTCATAAACATAACGAAAAGTCGCTGTTAGAATATTTAACTTAATGTAGTGAAAAGGTTCTCTTTATTTTCTTGAAGAAAATCAACGCAGAACTACTTCGCCTACCTTTAAAAAAAACTAAGGTAAGTAAATTACTTTTCTTTCTAAAACCTTTCATCAAAACAAATTTTTCGCTATGGCATTTACACTTCCTGCTTCGTACGAAGTTTCCTGGGCAATTTTTTTCAATTTAAACTATTTTCGCTATAAGTTTGTTTCCGCCCATCTAAAACTACACTTCATTTTTTTTAAGACTTTCGTTTTTCATCTGTTAAACTACATCTTCTCAAAGATATCAACTTCAACGGGATTCGAACCCGTGAACTCTGTGATGCTCGACGAGCTGAGCAGCCACACATTGGGAGCGAGATCAATTTGCTTTCCATATCTTCCCGTACAGTGAAATTATGTGAAATATATATGAAATTCAAATTTTGTACTGCGGTTATAGATGAAAGTGAAGAGTGATCATCGCAGCAAATTTTCCAATTAAAGATTAGAAGCCTGGAAAATAACGGTGCGATGCTTGACCAACTGAGCTACGAAGCCACACATTAGGAGCAAGGTCAATTTGTTGAGAATCAGATAGGACAATTTACTACGATGATCACTCTTCACTTTCATATACAACCGCAGTACAAAATATGAATCTAATATATATTTCACATATCTCCTCAGTTTATCGCCATAAGTTTCATTAAAAAGTTTGAATAATAGAATAATATATCTCAAACAATAACAATTTCTCTTTTTCAAAATCTTAGTATATAAATCTTTGAAACTTTCACGCTCTATTACGAAGGTAAGTACAAACATTAGATTAATGTCAAAAATCTAACAGTTTTATATACCAAAAAGAAACCGTTTCTTGGATTCTTATCCAGTTCATAAAATTTCTTTAACCTAAATTTCATATTTATGTAATGTGTTTCCATCTTTTCTTCTTCTATATCTTCCCTGAATCTTATTTTTGTTATCCTATTCTTAACCTCTTTCTTCTTTACTCCCTTCCCCTCTTTCTTCTTCTTTCCTCTTCTTCTTCTTCTTTCCTCTTCCCTCTTCTTCCTCTCCATTTAAATCTTCTTCTCCAAATTTCCTTGGTGAGAAGGAGGGGATAGAACGAGGATGGGAAAGACAGAAGAAAATGGGGAAGAAATCAATTCCCATGGGAATCAAATCCCTTGGGAATATTTTTTATTCCCATGGGAATCAAACCCCATGGGAATCAAATCCCTTGGGAATATTTTTATTCCCATGGGAATCAAATCCCTTGGGAATATTTTTATTCCCATGGGAATCAAATCCCTGGCGACTATTTTTTTATTCCATGGGAATCAAATCCCTTGGGAATATTTTTATTCTCATGGGAATCAAATCTCTTGGGAATCAAACCCCATGGGAATCAAATTCCTTGGGACTATTTTTTATTCCCATGGGAATCAAATCCCTTAGGGATCAAATCCCTTGGGAATCAAATTTATTCCCAAAAGATTTGATTCCCATGGGAAAAAATATTCCCAACCAAGGGAATAAATTTTATTTAAAAAAATAGCGAGTTCTACTCTAATTACTATGCAAAAATATTACTGCTTTTAAATTCAGACTAATAAATACATCACAGCTACACAGGATGTAACAAGTTTATTGATCAAACTGAAAAACTAAGACAAATCTCTACTTTTATGAGATACACTGTGGAAAGAAAAAATAGCAAAAAATTCAAGGCTACTACAAGAATACGGATTTTTTTTTTCAAAAAAACAACTAATGGTTAACGTCCATGTTTCGTCCCTTCCCCATTTCAAGTCTAGCTTGCGTGTTGACCTGTTTGAAGCCTGCAAGAAAACAAATTCAAAAACGTTTAAAAGTACTTACTACATGATACCATAATACTTTTAAT
>BLFN01000231.1:2251196-2262149 GCA_014634225.1 Acropora yongei | reverse complement strand
TTTTTCAAAAAAACAACTAATGGTTAACGTCCATGTTTCGTCCCTTCCCCATTTCAAGTCTAGCTTGCGTGTTGACCTGTTTGAAGCCTGCAAGAAAACAAATTCAAAAACGTTTAAAAGTACTTACTACATGATACCATAATACTTTAATCAAGTAAGCCATGATCATCGCAGTTTTAAACGCAATTCAATATATGAAACATTTCATATATCACTTCATAATACTTTAAATAGCACATCTTGAACATTTTTGCAGCAAAGGAGCTATTTGATACACTACAAAACTCGCGGGGCAAACAATTCCAAACTAGGGTGACTACAAATCAGTTTTAAGGAAGAAAAGGGCAAGGGAAGTTAAAACCAAACCTAATTCCTCGCAAGATAAAAATTTGGCTCAAAAATGTTTAATCGGCCTCTAATTGGAAGCTATCACAAATATTTCCTTTGCATCTCTGAAAACTTTAACCATTATGGCTAAGCACATAATTTTATCCTCCCTCTGCGTCTCTTTGAAAAGCTTGACTATTGTAGCCAAGTATTAATATTTCTTGCATCTCTATGTGAAATGCCTAACTAACATGACTTGAGACAAATGTTTCCTTTGCATCTCTTCAAAAAGCTTAACTATAACGGCTTAACACAAATTAATCTTTGAAAAGTTTAACTACCTTGGTTTAGCACAAATCTTCCCTTTTAATCTCCAAAAATGGCTTAGTAGTATTCTTTCCTCCTAAATTTCATGGGAAAGCTTAACTATCATGGCTTAACACAAATGTTTCCTTTGCATCTGTGAAAAGGTTCACTATCATGGTTTAGCACGAATGTTTCTTTCACGTTGCTTTGTGAAAAGCTAAACTAACATAACTCAGGAAAATCTTTCCTTTGAATCTCTTTGAATAAGCTACGTGTATACACAATAATCATTGCTTGGCGACAAAATGTTTCCTTTCGGATCTCTAGGAAAAGTTTAACTGTGATGGCTTAGCATAAATTTGTCCTTTGCATCTCTTTGAAAAACCTAACTCAGTATCATGGCTCCGCACAAATCTTTCCATTTAATCTCTGAAAAGCTTAACTATCATCGCTTTGTAAAAATATTTCTTTTGGATCTCTGTTAAAAGCTTAACTATCATGGCTTAAGACAAATCTTTCCTTTGCATCAGTGAAAAACTTCACTACCATGGTTTAGCACGAATGTTGCTTTGTGAAAAGCTAAACTATCATAACTCAGGACAAATCTTTCCTTTGTACTACGATTATCAGTTGAGCAAGGCGGGACGAAAGTTTGTTGAAAAGTTTTGACGGTCAAATTTAGTTGTTGTCACGGGCAACTGGCTCCGTTTCCAGTGGCGACGTGTCGGGTTTGACGTCAATGGTAGCAAAGCGCGCGAAATTGCGGGCAACGATATTGTTACCATTGGAAACAAGGAAAGTTGCCCGTGGTAACACCGAAATTTGAACGTCAAAACTTTTCAACGAACTTTCGTCCCGCCTTACTCAACTGATAATCGTAGTATCTCTTTGAAAAACTTACGTGCATAACTATAATCATTGCTTAGCACAAAAATGTTTCCTTTTGCATCTCTTGGAAAAGTTTAACTATTATGGCTTAGCATAAATTTGTCCTTTGCATCTCTTTGAAAAACCTAACTCAGTATCATGGTTTAGCACAAATTAATGTTTCTTTTTCATCTCTTTGGAAACCTGAACTATCATGGTTTAACACAAAATCAATGTTCTTGTTATCTCATTGTGAAAAGCTTAACTACCCTGGCTTTGACCAAATGTTCCTCAGGCATCTCTATGAAAAGCTTAACTATCATAGCTAAGCGCAAAATGTTTCTTTTATGCCGCTTTGTGAAAAGCTTATACCTATCCAAGCTTTGAACAAAATTAATGTTCCCTTAGCATCTCTAAGCTAACTATCATGGCTTAGCACAAATAATTCCTTTGCATCTATTCAAAAAGCTTAACTATCACGACTTAGCACAAATCTTTCCTTTGAATATTTTTGAAAAGCTGAACTACTGTACCATAGACCACTTTCATAAATGGCGGCGTATTTTGTTATTCCTTTGTCTTTCTGTTAATTCGACCTACTCGCCTCACTTTGGTCTAAATATTCTTTAGAATTTTGCCCATGGCAGTGAGTCCAATAAGGCTTATTAGCATTAAAACAAAAGAATATTAAATTTGATCGCCATTATGAAAGAGATCTATGGTTTAGCACATATATTTCTTTTACGTCCATTTGTGAAAAGCGGCTTGGCCTTGAACAAAATGTTCCCTTGACATCTCTACCATTGCTAGGCACATTAATACTTCTGTTGAACCTCTTCAAAAAGCATAACTATCAAGATTTAGCACAAAAATGTTTTTTTTTACATTGCTTTTGAGAAGTTAATCTACCCTGGCTTCATTTGATAAAATATTTCCTTGGCATCCCTTTGAAAAGCATAATTATCACGGCTTAACACAAACAACCACGAAAAGGATATGCATGTGTTTGTTTTTTTTTGTAGGATTTATGCTCAACGGACACTATGCTAAACCTGATCCTGTTGGCAATCACAATGATTAACTTACAACATTGGCCAAGTGACTGAAAATGTTTAACAAAATTATGGAAAAGAAAGACCTTCCTTCAGTGTTAACTTATCACACGATGAAAAGAAAAGATTGTTTATGCTCTCTCCTCACAAACAAAATTCATTGAGCTGCAGAGAAAAATGCATTTGACTCCCACAGCAAGATCAACAAAACAATTCTACTACACGTCGATTTCCATAGTAACAATGATTCAAAAAATATATCCTTGAGACTTGAGTTCAAATGTTGAGAATGGGGCAAAATAACCATAATGATGCAAGAAATCCAATTCTGATCACTGGTTGGATTCTGTGCTTTTGATTACAATTTCCTAGAAATGTTCAGCTGTACTTGATTTCCACCTGTTTACAGAGAATACTAACACATTTCAAAAATTAAAGGCCCTGAACTGAAACTGAATCAAGAAGAAACCAAAGCACAACAGTGGCTTCCAGCAAGGTTATATATATACTCTATATATTCATCATGAAAAGCAACACATAGTGTATTTGGAAAATGTACTGTGCCTTGAAATGAGCAATAATTTCTCTAGGATTGCACACTTGTTCTTTTCCTTCACTTGTATGGTTCTTTACTTCATCCTTTCCTCATCACAAATACAGGTGCTTCAACCCCTACACTACTTCCAATTTGACATTGAAGCTTTGAATTTAATACCACTGATTTATCTGAAATAGCTTTGGGTCATGTATTTGATTAGGTAGCTGCAGTTCTTTAGATCATCTTAACTTCTTGATAAATTATGTAATTTTTGGCTGCTGCTTTCCTTGTACACTCAGTAAAACAATTATTCTTGGGTTGCACGTGACGTCATCATTTTCTAAAATCCAAACCTAACGAGCCTCGAAAGTTATTATCCACATCAGGCATAAGATGGGGTAAATTTGTATCTTTTAACAAAGTTTCAGCTCAATAACTTGCTTCGTCTAAAAACAGGCACATTTTAAATTTCAGAGTTATGGCGGTGCGTGACATAAAGCTATGAACGTGCACATTAAAAATATATTCTCATCTCTGAAGTTTTTAGCCCTTTTAGAAGTTAAAGTAGAAGGAAAAGTGCTTATTTAAATTTTTGCTTGATCAGTTCAGACAATCAGTGGCTTAGATAGCCAAAGTACGTTTCAGATGTTTACACTATTTTACGCCCGCCATGTTGGTGTACTACGGAGGTACACCAACATGGCATATTTCGACAAATATTTGAAGTTTGGGAAAACGTACAGACTTAAAATTTGGAGAAATGCCTTATTTATTTATCTCCTATAACATAATAATTTCTTGACTTTATACAGTGAATGGTTTTCGAATTATTTTTTTATTGCGTGACAGTGCAAACCAAGAATTAATCATCACTGAGAATTGACCTGTGAAGTGTGATTGATTGACTGGGTCTATAAAGTCCATCACGCTGTTCATTTCAACTTCCATTCTAATCTAAACTTTAATATTTGGAATCTTGTAGTCTAGGTTGCCCTGCACAATAATTGTTAAATCATAGTTACTGCCTATAATAATAAGATTAATTTTGTGTCAACATTATTCATGACCAACTTCAAACTTCAAATGAAACCTTTCAACTTGCAAACATGTATAAAAAGATCTTTCCAACAAAAAAAAAAAGTACTATTTGACACTTTAAATTTCACAAATTCAACAAAAACAAATAACATCCAATGAAACTTAATTTGTGTCTATTCTGTGTGATTTGAGCACAGAATTGCAAAAATAACTGCCACTTCAAGATGTTTCTTACTTCAAGTAATATGTATCTTCTCTGGGTACTTGTTCTATGCCTATCTGCAGGTGCTATAGATTTTCCAGGCAAATTCATTAAGTACCTATAGTGATTATCACTCTTGGAGCTTGTATAAAGCCACGGTTTCTAATTATCCCAAAAAACCCTGACATTCCTAAATTTTGGTGCAACTGTTTTGTTTAAAATTCACTCTTTCAGTTTTTTTACTTTCATTTTTCCTTTGTATCTCTTTGAAAAGTTTAAACTATCAGTTTTGCACAAACAATGACAACAAGAGTGTACATGTCTCTCTTTTTTGGCTGAGTTCAAACTTTGTTCTGGCAAATGCCTAGATCCAAACTGACAAATCCACCACATTTCTTCAAAACACCAACAGCTTTCCTCCTGACATTAGGCAATGTACACTTAAATCTGTAACACAGCCGACCTTACTGAAAAATGTCTTAATATAATGGAAAAGGCCTTTTTTTCCAGTTTAAATTTATCACAAGAATAAAATATAACAAAGATTGTTAACACTCTCTGCACGGAGAAAATTCAATGATATCCTGAGAAAAATAATTATTTCATTTGATTGTCATAACAAGACTCCGATGAAATATTGAAGTCTACAATTTAAGTTATCCATTTCCATAGTAACAATGATTAAAATATTAAAGCCATAGAAAACGTTTTCTTTTCTGTGTTTGCATAGCCTGAAATAAACACTGGAGGGGTTGGTTTAATTCTTGACAGTTATGCAAACCCTCGACTTTGTCTCGCGTTTGCATAACTGTGTCGAATTCCCCCAACCCCTCAAGTGTTTATATTAAGCTATGCAAACACGGGAAAAAAAAGTGTTCTATTGCTTTTATACAATAACTTCCTCTAAAAACTACAATGCATCTTACTGATCAAAATGTATCTTCCAACAACATTAATTTGACAAATTATAGCATTTCTCAACTGACAAATCATAACTTACATTTGAAAATCTGGTGATATGTGATGTGGTGTGTTCACAAATCATTTTGGTTTCAAATATCCAACAAGGACCAAATTGAAATTTGGGAAATCTTCGTTCATTTCTTAATTTCAGTTTCAAAGATTTGACAGCCTCTCGCCCAACCACAGCATGTGTTCTATCTTAGTTATTTTATAAATAAATTATATATTCTTAGTACAAAAATTCAATGTGGAGAAATAAGACAAAATAACTATGGGTATTAAATTCTACTACTCTGATCACTGCTTAGATTTTTAAAGCAAGGACACTTTCTTACGCAAATGCACACTCCAGTCTTTCGCTGTAGGTCTATACTGCCTATCATGCTGCTCATTTCATACTTCATTATACAAGTATCTCAACTTTAATATTACCAATTGCTTCTGATGGTGTTATTTTCTTTACAAGTACATTTTTCAAGTATGTGCATAGTCATTGCAATCATTATCTTACTTCTAAACCCATAATTATGATGAATTCCAACAAGACTTCTATTCAGCTCAGTCAGTTGGGAATAATCATTCAGGATGAAGAATTCTTAAAAGTTATTATTAAATTCTCAACCTCGGACAAAGCATTCCGCGTACTCTGATTGGTTTACTCCATCTTGGTTAACAGCTCATGTACCTTAGTTTGACCTTATATGATAAATGATTGCGCTAAGCGTTCCTAAGCTGAAAATGTTTTAACCGGAAAGCAAAATTTTTCTCTGAATAAAGCCAAATGAGAAAAAAAAAAACTGTGGTAATTTTGGATCAATGCTGACATTTAGAAGTATGCAAAAAGGCAAGAAATGCTTTCTGTGACAAGCCTACGTCTGTCTGACCACAAGGTGTTACACAACAACGCATCTTCATCATGTTCATTTTTCGATTTCGCTCGGAATTTTCGCTTTTTTTGCTCATATTTCATACTTCAAATTTAATAAAAAAAATTATTATTCCATTCGCGCTTGTTGGATACGAGATTGGTTATAGCCAACTCGGCGCTATGTGCCTTGTTGACTATTTACCATCTCATATCCAACACGCACTCATGGAATAATAATTGCTAAATATTCAATTAAATTCATCATAAAGGAGCTACTTGTTTCACTTATTCTTGTATGTTTAGCACTGGTTCATTGCTGCTAGCATTCCTATGTCAGTCTTTGTACATTAAAATTAAATTTTTGACTTTGTCTCCAGCAGGTAACAACTTTGTGTTTTGAGAGTTTCACTTTTCCTCTTTGTCTTTTGTTTTCTTTATTGGTTACATGTATTAAAGTATAAAATATATGTTAATGCAAATTTTGCACAACAAGCCGAACACCAACAAGGTACTGTATTTCAACAACTCTTTTTGTTTCGTCTTTCCCTCGAAGAAGGTGACACAGTGATTAAACTGAATCAGAGACTAAAACTATTGTTAAAGATCTACTAGTACATGTGACATCACGTACTGCCCAGCCAAATGAAAGGGAAGTAAGGATTATGTATTAAAAGTACGTATCAATTATGTACAGTTATGTTTAATATGACTATAGTACAGTTATGTATAGTTTGATAAAAAAGAAACAAATTATTACATATACCAACTGAACAACACTAAGTTAATAAATTGCAATTATTGCAATGCAATTATGTTGATCTCCATAGTAAAATTATATTTTGTACTTGACTCTTTTTTTTTAGATAATCTTAACAACCACCTCTTTTGTTTTTCTTTTTCAATTACAGATTAACCAGCTGGTTTTCAAGGCACCTAAAGTGACACTAGACTTTAAATGAAATTGCAGCCAAATAGACCGAATGCAAAAATGGCTGCCAATTAATTACTCTTTTATCTTTGTGCTAATTAGCCTCACTAGCCTCGTCAGCATGCGAAAAATACAAAAGAATTTTCACACAAAAATGAGGCTAGTCAGTCTAATAAGCATTCATACAAAAGAATAATCATTAAACCGCCATTTATGCATTCGGTGTATACACTAACACTAACTTGGTAATCAAAATTATAAGACAATCCATTAAACTGCATGAAATAATTACCACCTCTGAACTAAACACTGGTACAATGCAAATGAACTTTGTTTAATCCACTGACATACTGTTCTTCAAATTCTTGTATGAGAATGCATAAATTGTGACCTTCAGAAGTGATGTCTTTTAGAAGAAACTAACTCAAGTCACCATCTTATATTTTATCATCCTATGGCAGACGTGGATGGTGTTTGTGTTATTACAATGTACCTTAGATGGCCTGTAGCACATTTTCAAGAAAGCAATCAAATTTACCTGGATGAAAGCTAGTTTGTCCAGGTGGACATTCCATCTGGCTCCTATATAATATTTCAATACTTTTCTTACTTCCAAATCCATTCAAGAAAGCCCAAATGGCAGTCTATTTTAGACCAGATTATGATTGCATACCTTACTTTCACCTCCTGGTATTTTATCATGATGTGGAAGAAAGGTTCATTGACTTCACACCCTTCTGAAGCGTACGTGACATTTGTTATGTAATTGAAGCAGGATCCATTTTGCTTTTCGTTGAATCTGACATGCTTGACCTTTGAACGAAAGCTTGCTCTGGTAAAAAATAGCTAGCTCAATTGCAAATGATTATGTAATGATCTACTGAGTTACAGTTGTCTTGTTGTTGTTGTTGTTGTTTTCACTGCATGGAATACGAAAGTTATTTTGCACCCATTGTGCAAAACCGAATCATTTTAAAATTTAATGAAAAGTGACACAGGAAGTGTTTGCCTAGCATAGGAAATCTAATGTAAAGGAGTATGACTGTATGTAAAAGCTACAATATGTTACTTTGACTGACATGTTACTGGATTGCCTTTGTGCTCTTTAAAAACTACCGTATTTTAAAGTGAATACTAATACATAGGGTGCCTTTTCCTTGCTGCATTCATGACAAAGAAAACATTAAGCAGCATGTGAGACCTTGTATGTAAAAAATTCAGAGAAAAACCAATTTTCTTTGTTCTGTGAGCTTATGTTTTCTAATCATTATGAATTTACTGTGTGTCAAAAGTTAATGGTGCCTCCTCCTGAATTCCATAAATAGCTATTTTAAAACTATGAATATTTTAGATAGCGTTAAGTATGTATATAGCTACGTATAATTATGATTTTCAAATACCATTGTTGTGATAATAATCTTGAAAATTAATATGCTTCACACATCCTGAATTATGTACCGGTAACACAGCTTGTTGCCTATTTGGGGGTTTAACACAGAGTACAGTACATCATCCAGAAACACTAAAAATTCTCTAAACATATGTAGATTTTGCATAGTATGTCTGGTTCTTCAAGGGGAAGTCTTGAAATGAGAAAATGTTTTGAGAGACTTTGAAGCCTGGAAAAGATAAATTAATTTTCTTTGCGTAAAATGTTGCTTGTGTCACTGGGCCATAAACAGCAATTCTGGCAAATTGTTGAAGAAATTAGGTACAGCAATTCTGCTTGTTTCACATTAAATTCTTAATTCTTTGGTTCAGAAGGTTGATTTTGCTCATGGGATAATTTTTTCCCAAAAAAATGCAGATAAGCTTTTGATTCAACTTTCAAGATTTCTTCAGTAAATTGAAAAGGGAGTAATCTGATCAATTGCTGCCAAATTTCTTACTGAGTAATAAAGTTGCAGTATAATATAAACTTTCGGATTATGATTTGCCTAGGTGTGTGTTATTAATTCAGGATTATATGTATATCACAAAGAGCTGCCTATTTGTTTTAATTTTTTTTTTCAAGACTTGATGCTGATGTCCTATATAACAATTACTCCATGAGCCAGCATTGGATATGAAGTGATAGTTGGTTATAATCACTTCATATCCAACAAGGGCGAATGGAATAATAATATTGTTTTAGTAAATTTTCAAACCGGGTTTTGCCGCCAATTTTTATTTCCACAATTTTACAAAGCGTCCGGAAAGAGCATACAACTTCTGATAACACGCGCCCCGACTCCCGCCATCACTAGATTATTACATAACAAAAAGCTGAATGAAAGTGACAGCTATGTAAATGACAATCTGTTGTCAACTTGTGGCGAAAACCAAGCTCGAATCATTTAACCGGTGAAATACAAGGTAAACAGATGATTTTGGGTTTTCAAGTGTGACGAAGGTGTTAAAACTTTAGAAAGATTTTCCAAATGACGTAAAACTCCAACTATTGCCTCACAGTCGGAGTTTTTTAGCCAATCAAAAAGTTAGAAATGCAATAGTCGGAGCTGAGAATTTACTTAAGACTGATAATCATTCAAGTATTTTCTTTCTTGAAGTAAGGAAATTTGCCATTTTATGTATATCACATGTCCATATTCAGGCCAAACAAAATGGCTGCCTTGCTGTTGTTGCTAATGATGAATTTTTTTTAAGTTGCTGGGTTATTTTCTTTGACAAACTAAAAATAATTATTGGACTACTCTTAGATCATACAAAAATTCATGAAAATGCACAAATATGAGCATAAAAACAATTTGATCAAGCCTGTCATTTTGTCCTGGCTACTTCAATTTTAAAATAATATTGAATTACAATATTAAAAACAATTGTTACAGCAAAAAAGGAGAGAAAAACGATTATGTAACTAAATAAAGCAGGATGAAGAAGCTATGTACATTTTTTGACAACAACTGTTATTTAAGGGTGTGGACAAAACGTGGCCTAGGCCATGGCCTACCCTATGGCCTACCGGTGGTCGATTTTTAAGAACTAGTCTCAGCATTGCTTTAAACCTGTGTAAACAACGTGCTCCATCAATCTGTCATACCTACGTCTCTCTTCTGTCCTCCCTCTTGCCGGTGTCTCACTCAAATTTTCTAAGCAGACTCGTGGTACTTTGCAATCAGGAAAACAAGAATGCCGTGTAAACACAACATTTGGGCAACTGTCGTACGAAGGAGTAATTATTATAAAGGACGTCCCGCAAATTTATGCGCGTTGAGGTCCGTTATTTCCATTTAGACTGGATCCCAGTTCCTGACAGTTGCGTGACACTTGCTTACTCGCCATGACGGATCCGGAAGAATTCTCGAGGTACGTAAAATACGTAATTATGACCAAAATTTAGTTTGTGATACGTCTGCCCATAGCCTTTACGATAACAAACATATCGGTAATTATTTTAGTACTGTAGGGCTTCATTTTTCCTCGTCATTGTAACTGTCAACTTGCTAGAACACATATAGTTGTTTGTTCTTCTATATACGTTTGAAAAAAAAAAAAAGAAGTTAAGTTCAGGTCCGAGTTTTTGTTTCCTTTCAATCTTTAAATTGAGACAACATTTCAAAAAGAAAATAATATTCGGGAAGGAAACTTCAGAATTAAATGTATGAGCATTACCATGGGAACGAAGAGCAATGATTGGCTCAAAATTTTCCCAAAATTTACATAGCTCAGGAGATGTCGAAAAAAAATATTTTTTTTCCACACTTGTTCGGATGTAATTGCGTACGTATTTTAGACAACTTGCATCTTGATTCCAATCTACCACCAGTCTAAATTCCTGTTCTTCGGTCAGAGGGAGGACAGAAGAGAGTCGTAGGTATGACAGATTGATGGAGAACGTTGTTTACACAGGTTTAAAGCAATGCT
>BLFN01000231.1:2236196-2243696 GCA_014634225.1 Acropora yongei | reverse complement strand
CTGATATCAGTAATGGATAATCAGCACATAGCTTTTGGGGTTTTTCTTGCAGCTAAAATGACAAAGAGCAGACAGAACAGAAACAATTTTAACTACAATTGAAAATGGTTAAAGATCAAGGAAAGGCTCTGCGGGAAATACTTTTATTCACATGTGGAATAATACGTTGCTTTTTCAAGTGGAAATTGTACGAAATTGAGAAGCATGAAAATTTGCATGCTGCCGCTTTAAACATGACATTGTTGGTATAACAATTCAATGTGACAAGCTGAATACCGAATTTCACCTTCAATACAATAACGACCAAATTTAGGCTCATTTATATTAACAAGACTTTCTAATTTAGTTGAACATGAAATTCCCAATGTGCTTGATAGTTTTCATTGCTCCACTTTGACACAATTTTTACTTTGTCTCAAAGAAATTGCAAATAATTTTTAACCTCCTGACAACCCAGCACAAAGGTGTCAAAAGTGAACTACTATTAGGCCAAAGGTCTCAGTTTTTTTTACCAATGCATCGCTCCTTCATTTACCATGTGTTGGAAACGTGTTAGATGGTTTGCTTATCTTTAAGCGGTACTGTAAAATTTAATGTATGTTAACAAATCCAGATGAAGGTAGATGATAGCAAATGTAGTCTAATGAATATTAGTAAAGGTACATGACATTAATTGTGGGTTAATGAATACGGATGATAGCTAATGAATAGAGATGAAGGTATAGATGATAATGAAAGGCTAAGGAATATAAAAGAAAGGGTGTTTACAATGGGTGTGTTCATAGATACAGAGATAATAGGAAATGTTGGTTAATAATGAATACAAATAAAGGTATTATTTCATAGTAAGTGCTGGTTAATGAAAATGGAGGAAGGTATATGATATGTAGCAAAATTAATGAATGTTGATGAATGCAGATGAAGGTATAATTTATGATGGTAAATCTAGCAAAGGTTAATTAATACAGATGTAGGTAGATGATAGTAAATGCAGGCTTTGAATCCAGATGAAGGTGGATGGTAGTAAAGGAAGGTAATTGCATATGAATGAGGGTGGATTTCCTAATGTAGGTAAATACATATAGATGGCAGTAGATGATACTAAAATTAATGTAGGTTAATGCTTATAGATGAAGGTGAATGGATACGGGTGAATGAATAATGGTATTTTCAATGTTTTAGTCTGTATGAATACATAGTTTGGGACTCATGTAGGGCTACATGAGATCTCTGCCTGATAAATTGATCAGCAGGATAACCTCATTAACAGCCCCTCTTGCTTCAGTCTTGTGTTTCTGCTCACTCTATACTAAGCCATAAATTATATGCAGTAAAATATCTCCAGGAAGCCTCCAAAATTTAATAATAATTTGTCTGTGTTTAGCTCCCTTGTCATTTTATAAATAAACCCCTTTCAGCACTGATGTATCAGAGGATAAAGCTCAAGGCTGAAAAATTGTCAAAAGAATTTAATTGGCCAAGAAGCAAAGGTTTGAGGGGCAACAGTGAAATTCTGAGGATAATCTCAGCCAAGGGCATTATCCCCCAAATATACCAGCAAGAGGTTTATCAATTTTGATAACCCTCTGATTTCTCAAGACAAACACTTAGATCATTCCTGCGCATTTTTGGATTTTTTTTCGTGTTTCTTGGAACAGAACTCTCCACGAGCTTTTCAATTTGTCTGTCACTGGCTTCCACAAAATGCTTTTTGTTTTCCAAGACCAATAATTATTATTAAAAGATTACATAGCTTGAACATTTGCATGTTTTTCTTCTGTCAAAACAAAATCTGATGACATATCAAATGGGACTGCAGATAATTATCCTCTATCACATCTTGCTTACACGTTTGGGTGTTTCACTAACATTCTCTCATTTCACTAACAAATTCACAAGAAGCAGTGCATAGCCGATGCAAATTATTAATTTAGAGCAAAAGAGGCCAATCCGAAGAGGTAATATGCAAAGTTTTGTGGGTTTAGGGGCATTTCAATACATCATCTTTTCAGATCGTCACGCCATGCACCAACGTTACATGAAATGGAGTACGGTTGTTTCGATGCAAAGTCGATTCGATACAAATTGAAGTCAATTTGAGACATCATTGAAGTCAATTTGATAAAAGAAGAAAGTTGATTTGATTAAACTGAACCTCTCTGTTCTCAACTGTTTAGTGGTGCAAAGGATGCAAAAACTGCAATCCTAGTAAGCTAATGATGATTTCAAATAGCAGTGACAAACAATCTTTAAGTTTAAGCATCCTTTAGAATGGTCAGCTTTCAATAACTGCGTGACTCCGATGTGGACTTGCATGTACACTGTCCTTGATTTCTTTCCAACACTTGTCTATTAAGAAAATCTAAGGAGATTGTTACTAACTTCCAATTAATTGAAACACATTGATCTATCATCAGATATGTTATGTATATACAAATACCTATTTATTGCTTACAACTAAATCATTAATGTAAAGCACTGGTTCTAAAACATTAACTGATTGATACTACTAATATATATTATGAGCAAGTTGTCTTTGACACCTGCTCCTTGAACAAACAATTCAAAGACCAGTATTATAAACTTAACCTACATAAACATTACTAGTCATCTAAAGAAATTTGTATATACAAAAAAATATTGCTTACAACTATGAAAAGTTGTAATAGGCCACTTTCAAAAAGACCATAATACTTTTTTTGGTCCTCCAAAATTTTGCATAAACATTGCTTCCATTTTCCCCTGGGACTTACTAATGCCCCCAAGAGAAAATAAAAGCAATACTTATGTAAATTTAAGGGACAAACAATATTATGGTATTTTTGAAAGTGGCCTTAACACTAGCATCATAGACAGCCTATTTATAAGACCAGATTAATTAAATACGAGCATGCACTCAGGATGCTTTGCGTTCCTTTGGCCATTGTTGAATTCTTCCCACAGACTAACATTCTTGATTGCTGCCTCTTGAACTTTGGACCTCTGGGTCCTCTGCAGTTTCTTCTCCAAAGTTTCTTCTCCAAGACGAGGCGAATTTAGAGGGATGACTTGTTGGTAGAGCTTCTTTGTGTAGTAGCTTCAAAAAATGGCAGCTGAGGCTTGTCAGATCCTTGTTGATTTAGTCTTAGATGACAGCCCTCCACGTGTCTCGTATGGTGATCAATGATCAAATGTATGTCATCTTTTTCCAGCTTTTATACGGTTATCATGCACACAATAAGCTGTTTAATTAATTCAACCGGATCACAAATTTATCTTAACTGTGATTCATCCATTAGGGTTCTATTAAGTTCATGCACCACGTGTTTTCTGAAGGGTAACTGATGTTTAAATGTTCATGTTGCTTAACTTATGGTTTGGGCCTTTGTACTCGAAATAGTGTGATCAAAAACAAATTCGCAAAAAAGGTTTTTAACTAATTATTTTTGATGTTAATGATTTTCGCAGTTTTGTCTTATTGAAAGTGTTTTCATAACTGTGGGTGCTTGGAAGCATCTTCATTGGCTTACCGGGATTGCAGTTTTTGTGCCAGACGAACCACTAAACAGTTGGGTACATAAGGTGGAGCTGAATCGAATCGACTTTCTACGTGTATCGAATCGACTTTGATGATGTCTCGAAACGACTTCATTTGTGTCAAATGGACTTGTATCGAGACGACCGAACTCCGTTTCGTGTAACGTTGGTGCATGGCGTGACGTTCTGAAAAGATGACTCAGAATCGCCTTTTCTCAAGTTTCGAATATCAGCCTTAAGACGATCTTGTTTCCGAACAACAAGACTTGACCATGACGAATCTTTCTCGAGGGAACTTTTCGAGTCTGTAATATGTAAGCGAACTGACAGAATGTATTTGCGAAACGTCCTATTAAACAAAAGAATTACCCTCTCAAACCCATGCAGTGATGGGCAAACAAACTATCGCGTTGTTTTGTTTGACTATTCTTCGTGTGCTAATGAGCCTTACGCCTGAAGTACTGAAAGTAGGACTAACCTCCACTCTGAACATAACTTTCCGGACGAATACTTGTTCCTTTACAACCAGCCGCCATATTGAAACCGGAATAAAACCTGGGAACGAAAGTAACAGAAGGTCACAGGTAGCCTAGGGAAATTAGCAGGCTGCGTGGGGCTGCGCGGAGCTGCACGGAGCTGCGCGAGTGTCGGAAAATTATTTCACGATTGAGCGCAGCGAAAGAGTGGAATACTTTTCATCACAAGAGAAATTTCGCATCTCCAAGCTATCATGAAATTATTTATGTTATATAAATTCCTCGCAGTACAGCAAAAGACGCCTTATTCTTTTTATTTCAAGGTTTCCGAGGTCACTGCGTTGAAGTTCCAGCCTAAGGATGCCTACCTTACTTTAATTAAAACCAAGAAGCAGTTACTTTGCTACTACAACCAGACTCTATGACTATTCGCATTCGGTTTTGATTCAAAGCCTTCAAACAGCCTTGAAGTGACGACTTTTCCAGTTTACGAGACAACGAAGAACGTTCTCAAGGTTTACCTCGTCGAGGCAGCATTGAATTACAGGGCGTTCTAAGATATTATGAGGCACAAGAGGTTCGAAAATGGATTTATAAGGAAAGGATTGAAAACTATGTCATTGACGCTGCCTCGTTTTTCAAAGGACAAGCCCTTAAAGTGCTAGCTCATGTGAGAACTTCCTTTCCTCCCTCCCAATATGTAAACCGGCCACAAAACTCGACAAACGGAAACACTTACATTTCTTCCGGAGCTACAACCATTATGGCGCGATGACACCAACTTGCTGGTTAGGCCTAACGCGGAAAACTACCCAAAACTTGCTCGGTGAACTGCTTTAGCTGACTCTGCTCCGTGACAATTGCAACTAGACTCGATAATGTCTGAATTAATGTTAAATATTCGACAGTGATAATGAATAAATTATTTCACTGACACCTATAATCACTTCATACCGAACGTGTAAAAAAACAGAATAGAAAAGACACTAATGATTGGCTATTCAATAGCTGGTGTTCCAGTTGAGCCCGCTGCCAAAGCTGCGTTTGTTTACAATTGCATACAGTCGAGGCTTATTGGTCAATACAATGGAAATAGATGATCATACTACAGGGATTTGTATTTGACTTGGATTTGACCATGTTGACAATGGAATTGTTATCTGCCTACACTTTCAATCAACAAAGTGAGCACTGTGATTGGTTGATTCTTGGTCACGTACCCATGATCAAATCGAAACGTGTCCCGACCGGGATACAATTGCGCAGTTGTTCCCGTCGCGCTGAATACAAGAGCATATGATAAATGCATTATTAAATTAAAAATGGCATGATCTTCAGCACGTGCTCACGTCAGCAGGATAAAGAAGTTTATGATTGTGTGAGGGAAAGTCTAAATATTTAACAAAGCACTTACAGCACGAAGCGCGCTACCGTTTCCACCAGACCAAGATTTTTCACGAATTTCTTGAAAATTCATTCTATGGTTGTTCAAGAACGTCGCGGTAATCTCAAGTCTCTTTCACGCGTAAATTTCAAATTGTCTGAAAATCCCCGTCCCTCAATAAAAAAGTCTCAGAAAAGTGTCAAAAATCTTTGTCTGGTGGAAAAGGTAGCGCGCTTTGCGCTGTAAAGTATATATATTCGTCTCGGGAAACATCAGGATTCTCGGGAACACAAAACTAACTGTTTCCCTCGGGATGACCCATTAGTCTCGTTTATGTGTCAAAACAACTAATAACTATAATAACAGCTTTTAATAATGTGCGTTTTTTAAATCCTAAACGTTTTATGAGAAGTAATGTTTTCTCGCTTCTTGGCTGTATCAACCAAATTGGTATCCTCTTTTAAATTGAGTGGAAGATTGAAAGCCCTGGATTTCTCTTACACAATAGAACTCAAACTCGGCGACCGATTAAAGTGCGATTAAAATATATGCACATGGGCAAAAATTTGTAAAAAGTCTTTGTGTAGTCTAAATTTCGGCACTCCTCTCGCGAAGCATGACTTCAAATTTCACGCGCGCGCGTGTATTTTCCCAGCCCTATATAGCTGCTAATAAGGCATACATATAGATCACACTCAATGCATTATGGCGTCTGATATTATTGAGCCTTAACAGGTTGCGTTTGAATATCTTTAATGGCATTTAGGGCATGGAGATCCCGGTGTTGTGGTCAGGCCTCATTTCATTCATGTATTGGGTGAGATCACCAATGGACTGAGAGCGGCTGCCAGCGGCGCCTGTATATGCTGATGTCTGATCTCACCCATAGATCACTTGCTTGTAAAGCGCATTTGAACAGAGTTAATACTCTGATTTGAATAAGCCAATAGAAAATGTGCTATATAAATTCATTATTATTGCCATTTAGTGTCTGTCTCGGGAGTGATATTTCTTTGTAAGCCCCATGAATTCCTCGTGAATCGATCAAGCACTTAGATTTGTTGCATCGCTTTATTGACAAAGAGTTGCTATCAATCACTCCATCTTCGCAACACTAGATACAATTTGGGGTCCTCATACCTGTGGTAGATTTGCGTCCTACTACAACGCTCAGCAACTGAAATGTAATTCGAGATTTACATGATTTCCTGATAGCTTTTGGAGTGGATGCGTTCACATAGGATTGGAGCAGTGCCGTAACAATTTGCTCTGCCCTCCGGTAGGACTCGTTGTTCTAGTTGTCAGAAAACTACAAAGTTTTCACAGGTGTGGGACTTTAACAGTTCATGAGTGGCCGTGTAGCATTTTTTCGCCATTTTGCATTTACCTCCTTTGCAGTTAAACCCTTTTGTACAAGGCGTTTTCAAATAGCCTAAAAACCCCAATCTACGGATAGAGGGTCCGCGCCAGAGAGCCTTCCATAAAAAGAACAAATTTGTATTTTCAGGTTGCCCAAGTTTTGACATCCCAGCACTTCGTTTAGATTTTTCACATTACGTATAGTGTTGTTCACCCTGTGAGTCAGGATTCGCTTTTACCTTTAGGCTGGCTAACTTGACCCTATTTATTTTATTTGCGATTGGGAGTCGGGAGGACAAGGCTGCGAGATGTTAATTACTGAGACGAAGTTTTGGTTACCTCCAACGCCTTTTATGCAACCTTTGCTGGATGGGACCGAGCGTAAGAGCCGTGCATAGGTGTGGACAGCACCTTTTTGTGAGAGTTCGGTATTTAGAAGATTGCACTAGTGAGTGAAAACACCATGGTGAGAGCTTTGGGCTTTCGAAGGTACGTGCAACTGTGCGCCAGGCATCATTTGGTGAGGGTTTCCCACTTTTAAAAGCGCTACGCAATTGCGCGCTAAACATCATTTGGTGAGGTTTTCCCACGTTTAAAAGCGGTGTTCAGTTGGGTGCTTGTCGACCTTCAATATCCAGTTGTGTGCAACAATTCGACTCTTGGCTCATTTCTCTTCAGTCTCTTTCATACACCCTTTGTAGCAACCCCTTAACGTTCAGCTCTTAACTCCGAAGATAACCCTTATCTCCAGCTCTTGGTACCGGA
>BLFN01000231.1:2222975-2225475 GCA_014634225.1 Acropora yongei | reverse complement strand
ATTTCCAAGCAATCTGATAGAACCACTTCTCATGAATTCCAAGTTATAACTGCTTTGCTTTTAAGAGTCGTCCAATCTTTTCAAGGATCACTTAAATTTCCCATTTCTATCTATTAAACCTGAAAACAACTGCGGGCCTCTTCAACTAAGTACAACAGTAATAATTTAACTTATTTATGACTGCAAAATGCCTATATCACAGGAAAAATTTATTTATGTTTATTTCATTTGGCTCGCAGGTTTATATGTTGAACTATGTATCAATGATTATAATCTTTGAAGATATATATATCCTTCTTTTCCTACCATATTGGTCATGATATACGCCAGCAGAATTAGATGACGAACACGGTATTTTTAACACAGGTCTCGTGAAACGCTGACAGAGCGACATAATTATTTATTTTAAATGTTGACTTGTGATGTCTTGTCGCACGAGAAATGCACAAGACGGCCGCCAAGCGGTGTCCCTCTTCGCATTCAACTACTCGCTCTGAGATCCTGCAATCTCATGCAAAATAAAGGTGAGAGCTTCATGCTCGTTAATGCGATACCCATTGTCGGTCTGCTTTCGTTACCAAGGTAACCGATTTCATCTTCTCACATTGTGACAATGAACGATCCCAATGGACATCTTGAAATTTATCCTACAAATCATCCCAAGAAATCAGCAATATCCTTTTTGAAAGTACCCGACACTGAACAAATAACCTAAATAATTTTTCTCAACTCTTTGTTTTTACTGCCGGTAATTGTTAAGGCGTTACCGCTGCAACATGTTTCTTTCGATAATAAATATTCAGCACAGAGCGATATGGGTGACGAAACGAAGTGAGAGGTGATTACCTCCATAAAATTATCTACGACTATCAATAAAACTACGAACATGCAAATGATATGCCACGTTAAATGCAAAAGGTACAACATAAGTACGAGAACAGTAAGATTAAACTCAGCTTAGATATTTTTACAGTAACATGAGCAGGCTTACATACGCCAGAGAAATGAACATAAAAAAAAAATGGCCTCACCACTTACAAGGAAACTTTCTTGCTTGAAAATTTAGTCTGCGTCAACGATTCAGTCATTTCAAAAGCCTAAATTCCAGTCTCCTAAAAGTCCTAATTCATCTCAGTTCATTCCCTCCGTATTTCGTTGACTTCAACCAATTCTAAAACAGGCTGGGGCTTGTAAACGAAGCGGTGCATAGTAAATGAATGTGCCAGCCTTGACTCGTTCAACGTGCAACTGGGACACACAAGATTCAATAAAAATAGTGTGTTTAATACTAGTACGCATCGCACTAAAATTTTATCCTTAAGTTAGTTGCACAATAGATACTGACCGTTTGTGGATTAAGCGAAGTTTCAAAATCCCGACGCCACATCATCGCGCTCGGCCTCGCCGTCCGTCAAAGGTAGCTTGAGAATTTGCGGTTGCACGCATGCGCACTGTGAAAGGTCACCAGAATAAAAAGGAGATGTCACAACCAATCAGGAAACAGCGCGCAAAGGTGATCAATCACGATAATGTTCCATGCTAAATAAATATTACTACAAAGAAATTGGACTACTTCAGAAAGAAAGGGACTTCCACACTGCTTAACAATAAATTTATTGAGTGCCGAAAGGATTGCGTTAGCTTCTTAACTGCTTGTTACAGCGTTTTGAATTTCAAAATGAACTTAACTCAAAAGTAGTGGGTGTAAAAGTTTAACCTATTAAAGGTTTCAATTATTTACCTTGTAATTGAAACAGCAGCGAAAATCTCTTAACGGAGAGAGTACCCACATATTCCATTCCAAGATATAGAATACTGTCGCTCACTACTTTAGTAACGAGGAACTCAGGTGATGTTCGAGTGATGATTATGAATGGAAAGGTTGAAATAACGTTTTTTTTTTCTCAAATTCAAGTTGGACTCTTTTCAAAGTCCAAAGGTAAATATATTTACGTAGATGGGTTAGGCTCGGAACTTAGCCTCACCCATTTAGCCATCACTCAGCCTGCTATAACGCATGGTATTGACCACTTACAGACATAAAAGGGTTCGTGGAAAGGCGAAGGAACACGAGGGAATGACTTTGAGGTAGTCCAAGCGGAATACCATAAAGGAACTCTAAACGTGCACAGAAGTTCAGTCATTGATATTCTTCGGTTTTTTGTCTGTTCGCCCATTGAGAAACTCTCTTCACCCTCTCTACTTTCGACTGGGTATAAGGATGCCTTGATTTCCCCTGTTAGACTAAAGCGAGCTAAGAAGAAAAATAAAACAGTTGAACAACATTACACAGCTCAATGAATTACTTTTATTTTGAATTTACATCACCAAATTGGAACTAAAAGCTGCTATAAACAGCAACATTTTGGATGAAAAGGAGTCAAATACTTACGGTACAGTCTTACAAATTCAATATAAATTGAATCATATGATTGAAAACAGGTTTTCTAACAATAACTTCCAATTGACAACGAGTCTTTGAACATGTCGGGACCAGCTT
>BLFN01000231.1:2212975-2217975 GCA_014634225.1 Acropora yongei | reverse complement strand
AGTAAGAAGTGCTTCACTAAGCTTTAATGTGTTTATGTGCAGTGAAAACACTTTCCATTAATTTGTGTCATGGAGAATTCACAGATGGAGTTCATTTTTCAATAAGGAGCTTTCGCCGATCATATATGAAGAGGAAACACTCTGAGTTTCCGTCTTTGAACATGGCTGACTGAATTCTGGAATCGGGTTTATTAAAATAGATATACAAAGACAATTCTTTTCGACAAGAGATCAAGTATAAAGAACAGCTGTATAGCTTAATTTCAAAGAGGTTTTGTGAATTTCAAACTATAAATAACTGCAAAAATAATAAATAAAATAGCCACAAACGACAGTGATCTTACCGGGCAGGGTTGACAGGAGGAAATCCGTGACTTGTTATTGCAAGGCGATATCAAGTGGGTACCCGGTGGACACAGATTACAGCACAAACCATTTTTCCCTTCATAGGTCCCCTCAGGACAAGAGAGAACAGTAAGGCAGGACCAGAGGAGAACACATATATGGATGATCTATGAGAAAATAAAGACAAATCGAAAATTGGCATTACTTTAAAAGACACTAATTCAAGTAAAAACGGTAATGTTCAGGAGCTTAGTTATTACTCAGCCATTAGCTCAGAATGTCACGTTCCCTTCCCCACAGCATTTGAAGAAAATAGCTTGCGGCTTTTAAAAGTCCTTACAGGAAAAAACTATGCGTTACGGGGCGCTGCTCCCTGTTATTTACCTTTTTCTTTGGGGAGAGGGGACGGTGCGTCGGAGGGATTTTTACCTTCTGTAGGCTCGAAATTTATGGTATTCAAAACGAACTTAGCTCATTCTAATTGGGCCTCGTACCCATTCATCGCAGAGCAATTTAATTCACCTAAAGGTGAGGAGAAGAAAGCGAGAATGCAGTCGTTCATTTTCTATTACATCATACAGAATGATCAGAAAACAACCAATCTATATCCTCATTATCCTTCAACTTGAAGAAGGCTGGTTTGGCCAAATCAATGTAGTTCGTAAATTTATACTCGCACGACGTTGTACCGGTTCGTGGTTAAAAAAAGCGTTCACTTCGTATAAAAACAACCCGATTGGATCATTTAGATTGATACAACTTGCACCCATGGGATTATTGCCAATGGTTGCTTGAAGAATTTTAAACTTTCAAGACCTAATATGCAACAGAGGTCATATAATACAGAGTTTTACCGTTTATGATACCAGAGTGTTTTTTTTTTAAGCCTTTAAGATCGTCATTGTGTTGAGTGACGACACCATCTTACCTCGAGCGTTTTTGAAAACGTAAAACATCGTTTAAATCAGGTAAAACAATTACATCTGTAATTTGAGATGATCGCTGCCTTTGGTCACGCTAAGAGTGTAATGATATTTAAAGATCTAGCCTCACTGGGAAGACTTGAGGCTGTTTAGGCCAATCAGTGTGGAAAAGGAGGGGAACTCCCTTATATGGACCCTAATATGGGCTACATAGGTATGTGTGGCCCCAAAGGTTATGGTTTTCCAGCCGTTTTGGTCATAAATAGGGCATCAATTTTAGCCATTTTGGTAATAAATTGGGTATCGATTCTTGCACTCTAGTCTTGAATTGGTTCTTTTTTAGAAGAAGGTACTTCTTCATCATACCCCCCTCCTGAAACAGGGTACTCATTTAAATCCAAATACGTAAGCAAGGACAAAAGATAAGAAAAAAGAAGCACAAGATCCTGGTGAAGGATCTGACCAGCGGTAATTTTTTATATGTAAAAGAGAAAAAGCAAGGCTGATCAAACAGTCAAACGAATGTATATCATTTGGACAGAATTTCTCTTGCCAGGAGAGGGGGTCTAGACCCTGGCTGCTTCTCAACTCTTTTAACTCCCTTGCGGTTTCGCACTGGAAATTAAGGATGGACACCCACGGTTGGGTGTCGATCAAGCCGTTTCAACAACCAAAACAAGCCATTCTAGCGACCAGAAAAGCTGAAACTGTGAAACTCGTTAAAGAAGACATTAAAGTCGAAACCGGTTCAACGGCTTGTTTAGTCTCTAGACATTATCTCCTTAGGTAGGAGTCGTGCAAATTATATATATACATATATATCTTTTTATCCAATATTTCGAAAGGAACTGACTTTCTTCATGAGGGTGTTGGGTGTTACAAACTGTGTGTTACAGTTTTTGATACCAAATTTTCATGTAAGCATTCAATATTGTCGTGACACTCTCGAGACTTGTCCCTTTCTGGTGTCATATACAGAGGCGTGCACTTTCACCCGACAAAGTGCAAAAATATTTGATTTCAAACCCGGCAACTCACAATTACGTGACTCTTAACACAAATCGATAAAACTGAAAAATGCGGACCGAATAGTGGCAAACGTGGTTACACAATCAAATACACATTAATACTGAAAAATTGAAAGGGGAAACAAACTGTCAAAAAGGATTTGATTTATAAATATAACAAGAACATCCACTAGAGAACTGAAGAATTTACACACAGATTAACACCGATAATTATCAAGCTGGCACCGGAGTGAAATTAAAATGACATATTTCTCACATTTATGCTTCGCTTTCTCAGATCCACTGCTAGCATTCTCAACCACGCTTTCCTCCGCAAACGAAAATTATATATGATGATGTCGACAATTACTGATGTACTGATAAGTCTACGAACATCCTAAAGGCTAATATATAGAGTCTTTTGGTCACTGGAATCAAAGTCTAAAAACGCATTCAAGTCACGGGGAGCAAATATGACCCAAAAAGGCGTGACACCGCGTTATCACTCACACACGTGCAGAGAAAAAAAACTCTGTAAAAAGCAATTAACAAGAAAAGGCCAACGTTAACCTATGCGAAATAGTGATTCCAATCGGTTCCATTATAACATGATTGTATGTAATTTAGCACCCACTGGACAAGCAATTATCTGTTATTAATCAAGAGTTCTATTTAGATTTCGCTGCTCAGGCTTGTCTGCAAATATACTTTTGGAAGGTCCTTAAGAATTTTTTAACGAGCAAACCCAACTACAAATAAGTACTTCAGTTAGCTATAAATTGATGATGCTGATATCAAAGCATCTCAATGTCATAATCTGAAAATTTCTTACGTTTCTTAAGTTTCAATCGCTTTCCTATACGCTGCTTACATACCATATTTCTACAGTATTTCGTCCTTAAACTCGAAAGAAGTTGACAACTCATTTCACAGTTTTAAAAGGCTGACTAACATAACAGGAAGCTAAGTACAAAGTCCAATTCCACTTGGCAGGTTCAGATAGCTGAGTACGACTCTAGCTTCTTGGGTGCTTGGCAAACTCCAAAGTGCATCCACAAACTCGATAAACTCACTGCTAAAACCATGAAAGTATTGTTTTATACCATAGCAGTACCAATTTGTGCGCGAAAACATTTTTTATTTGAGATTTAACCTCACAACACGGTTCTTTGCTTTCGCTGGCCTGCTTCTTCAAAGCTGATAGGAAAATCTCCTCGTTGGTTTTTTCGACTACCTTTTAGCAGAAACTCAAAGCCAACCAACTTTTGCAGCGATGCTCAAGGCTTCCTCGCCCTTTCTTTATTGTATAGAACAGTCAAAGTGTTGTAAATAAAGCGCATTTGAATATATCCATATAGAAAATGCGCTATATAAATGCAACACAACTATACCACTGTCAGGTCATATACGCACGGCGTTGCGTATCTAGAGAAGTACACCATAGATATGTAACGGGAATAAGATAGCAGCAGCAAGCAGGCTTACTGTAGTCTGTGTAGTTTGCGAAACGAAACGAAACCAGATTTCAAACGCAATTCTACATGGCATCATGGATGATAATCATCATGATTTTCTGTTAACTAATATGTAATATGCTGATACATAAACTGCTAAGCCCTTTTTTATCGCAACTTATCTGATACTGATCATTTTTCGAGGAGTCTTGAGTTTTTCCAGTTCTCGAAAACTCAGACCCTTGAAAAATAATTGCGATTTTCAACGCAGTTCCAAATGTATTAGTTAACAGAAAACGAATTATTCTTACATTAATATGCATGACATTGATAATGCACCGTCCTGAGAGTTAAGGGAGTTAATTACACGCGAAAGTGAAACAATTTGCCATTGTTCTTATCGTATTCGTTCATGTCGTCTTCGCTCTTGTTTGGAATAAAAACATACAAAACCTTTTACCGGTCTTCAATTATCAACGCGAGATTGTTGCGTGATTTGAAATCTGATCGTTTCGTTGCGCAAACTACAGTAACCCACTAAAAAAAAGCTTAGCGGTTCATGTATCCTCATATTACATATTAGTTAACAGAAAATGATAATTGTCATCCATGCCATGTAGAACTGTGTTTGAAATCTGGTTTAATTTCGTTTCGCAAACTACAGTAACCCGCAAAAACTGAAAAGCTTAGCGGGTCATGTATCAGCATATTACATATCACTTAACAGATTAACAAATGATAATCATCTGAACTGCGTTTGAAATCTGGTCGTTTTGATTCGTTTCGTTTCGTTTCGCAAACTACAGTAAGCCCAGCAAGCATGCTAGGTTATAATGAACGTTGATTAATCAGAGTTCACAGTTACACGTGCCTAAAACCAGCGTCCGTAAAACTCGTTTTCTTGGAAAAGATAATACTCCACTCTTTTTTTATCACAAACAAATAAAGCAGCCTAAGCCGTGTATTACACTGTGATAAAACACGACGAGCATTTAAGAACACGAAGGAAATTTTTACAATAACTGCAGAATCCTCGCGAGCTCATTGGCTAATTTTTATTGTCAATAAGCGGACAGACACATGAAATTTATAATTTATGCGATATTGACGCGACGAGCGAGAGCAGAAAATTTGAAAAGTCGATCTGTCACTTTTTAACCAATAGAAAGCGTCCGTTTTTTTCTTTTAGCCAATAAGAGAGCGAGAAGAATTATGAATTTGGTCGCGTCATATTGAATAAACTTTGAAGTTTCTCGCGAATTTTTGTCTGG
>BLFN01000231.1:2189167-2191667 GCA_014634225.1 Acropora yongei | reverse complement strand
TATTCGACAGGGGTTCTCAACCGACACTTGGCCAACAAATTACCGATATGCTGCCAACAGTCGGCTGATAGTCGGCCGACAAACGGCCAACAGTCTGCCGATTGTTGGCAGAAGATTTTCGTAAAAGGCAGTAAATGACAGTCGGCTGACAGTTGGCCGACTATCAGCCAACAGTGGGCCGACTGTTGGCCGACTGTTGACCAACAGTCGGCCAACAGTTTTTTGGGGGAGCTGTTCTTCACTTTTTCCTACTTCTTTGCCATGTGCATTATGAAAAACAAAACAAAAAAGTTCAAGAAAGCCACTCTGAAAGATGCCACCAGTTTGCTAGTATATCTGCAAGCGTGATGCACGGTGCAGAACAAAAACAATAAATTATTCTGGACTTAGAGAAGCAAAATCCAGTAATAATTTTATGTACTCAGAGCAGGATTTGAAAGCAGGGCTGCAAGCAAAAGCTAGCTACCATTGGGTAATTAACGTCTTCCTCACATATGGAGGTCGGGTGCCCAGGAACATGGGGGACTGGAACTGACTGACCGCAAACCGAAACAGCCAGAACACGGCCAAGAGCGGGCCCTACTTGCAATCCAGCCACGAGCCATGTCCGCTAGAAAAACCCTGCCCCAGCACCCGTCACACTGAACTGGAAGAACAGTGGAAAACCTACTGAGTAATACTATATAAATAATATTATAATAAAGGGGGGATGGGGGCGGGGAGCCTTGAGCAAGCTACATGAACATGCCCTGTACGCTGAGCAAAGTAAAACTACAAGCACATGCAATGGCGCACCCATCTTCCCTATGAGACTACCGCTGACCCTGTGATAGCTAAAGACCCTGAAGCGATGCCCGACACAGTAATGCAATGCCAGAAAATGCCATACCTCTACCAGCCTGCTAGCAGACCATGCTGAACACTCACAAACACCAAGACTATGCCAGGCACTGAGAATACTAGCTCCTCGTCCTTTATCAAGTTAAATTACATTTAACTCCCTTTCTTTAAGTGGTAAAAAAGTGACTGAAAAGTACCTGGTTGAATTTGCTATGAAGGTCACAAGATTTCCATATTCCAATTTACCATCATATTGAATGAAATCCCTGCACTGGTTTAAATGCAACCAAATCACAGGAAACTGTTTCCCTCTCTGAAAATTAATAGCATTCAATAGTAGTAAAGAGAATGTGTGATGGTCTTTTTATCTATAAAGCAAGCATTGTACAGTTAAATTTAAATTTCACATAAGTGGAGGAAGTCTTACCAGACAGCATTCGAATCTACTGGTCAGTACTGACATCAATCTTCTATACAAAACATAACTGGCAGAAAAGAAAACAAAACTAATATATACTCACAAAAGCTTTGTTGTCTTCTAATGTCTTGACAAATGCAGTGAACAGTCTTGGACCTGCTGTTCTGTCAAAAGTTCGTATGACTCGCCGTAGTGTTTTGGAAAAATTACTGCAAGATTCATTATCTATAATAAAATATTAAGAAAGGACGTCACAAAAATGTACAAAACATGAATCTCAATCCAAAGTGTGCTTTTGGTGTAAATGCATTCATTTAACAGAATGCCTTCTTAAAAATCACTGGATAAAGAGAGGAGAAAACTTGTTTGATTTTACACTTCCTGCAATGGCCAACAGCTAAATTACTCAACAACTAATAAAATCATTATCAGTGCTCATGTTGAGAAGTAGCAAGCATTTATCCTATCAGCCACTTTCATACCTTAACTGTAGCTACCGGTATGCTAGTTGGGGTAAGAATCTTCCGGCTCCTACACTAACCTGCAAGACTCCAAATAATTACTATTTTTGGAATGCATGGCAGGAATTTCATTAAAAACTGTGACAGAGAGTTAATATATTCTTTATATGTTATGACAGAGCTCCTGAGAATTTTGTGAGTCAACACACTTGAATAAAAAAAAATGTACTTATTCATTTCTAGTCATTATGATATATCACTTATAGGAAAGAATATTTCTCTTAAAATGATTACACAGAGTATGCATACCTTCAGGACAAAACACAACCAGCAGAAAATCAGAGGTCAATAGGTAATTGGCATCTGAGCTTCTCATTGTATCACTGTACTCTGAATACTGAAGTTTAAGTAGTGATGAGCCATCAGCTGCAAATTAAAGAAATCATGCATAACAAATTAATAATATTGATTTTTACATTGATCATTGTCTGTAATCATCTTTACTAGATTCAAGTGCTCCACTAGTTGGAGAGTTGACAAATCAAATCAAACATTTGGAGTAGAAGTATACTACTTGGTTGATTGGCTGAGAGCTTTGAAGAATAGTGCAGGGAGGTAATGAGACAAAATTACTAGTAAAATCTTCAAGCTCCAAGGTTACATTTTTGTTTCATCTCATGACAAAAGGGCTGTATTCTGTATAGAAAATGTGTTGAAATTCTGAGAGAAACCAATAACAGCTTCAACTGAGATTACCTTCCTACAAAGTCATGGTTCTTTT
>BLFN01000231.1:2019682-2034682 GCA_014634225.1 Acropora yongei | reverse complement strand
TGGAAAGTTAGCTCAGTCCTTGACGGAGAATCTACTCTTTACTGATACAGAGAGCATTGTTTAAGGATTTCGTCAACTGTCATGATAAACATATACAACAATAACAACCTCATGATCATGGAGATTGTAAGGAACAACGCTTTCCTCACCACCAAAAATACGTCATGTGCTCAAACATAGACGATGCATATGGATTCTGGACGATAGACAACAGATAATGAAAGATATCATCACAGACTTTCATACGAAATTTCAAATACGGCACTTCAAGTTCCAGTTATGAAATATGAACGATCTCTTATATCCGTTTGTTAAAACGTGATGACATTTTTCATAAAGTTTTATTTTTTTAACCCCCGAGGTGTCATGTGACCCAAAATAAAATTAAAAAAACAACAACGAAATAACAGCGAATAGTCGCCGGATTGACTTTCTACTACATAGATCGTTTTTCAATGTCAAGCAACATGTAATCGAAAACGTTAAACATCTGTCGTTCACCTGTGTTTTAGCATATGCCCCAAAACACTAATAATTACTAAACGATGGGATTTCTGATCTTAAGCTGTGTGCATTCATTGATTAATTCCTCACCCATTTTGCTTTTACATTAACAACAACATCAACAATAACAAAATAGCATCTTCATTCATTTTTCAAATTTGACAGCAATCCGATGAATAGTAGAGATCGATCTGAGTTACTTTAGGAAAAACTGCTGGTTTTTGAGGGTAGCGACCGTTGTGCAATGTTTAGCAAAGTTCTAAATAGGTAAATTTTTGTGTACATAAAAGAGCTTTCTGCCAAATTAAATATTCAGTTTCCAATCATATGACTAACTTGAAAGAAATTAGAAACGGACCAATGGGCACTATCTTATTCTGATTGGTTGACTCAATTGCTATATCATCATCAGTAGTACTGGTGCCTATAACTTTAGTTCTTTAGCCAGCTGACCTACGCTGCTTTGAATCCGTCTTTCTGTGTTACTAGATTTTCGCAAGGACAAGAGAAACCAAGCATGGGGGATGTTCTTTCAAGACTGTACACAAGTGCAGCAAGCTCATTGGAGGTATGTGCTAAAGCCATATAGTAACCTTGACGAAGCAAACGAAAGGACAGTTCCTAGAGGAGTCTACCTCGACTAATACACAACAGATACCGCGGGAAACAGGAGGGATTTTGAAGAAGTTTTGTCGATTCAATTGACTTGATTACAAAAAGAATCGGTTGGGCTTTCCTTAACTGCGTAATATTCACAATACCTTAGCCGGATTAGCGAGCGTGGAGGACCCATGAAGGAGATTTGAAAGTATGCATGCCGTCGCGCGACGGGCCCTTCAGGTCTGACGGCTTCAAGCCTGAGAAATCACGTCTTTATCAACTAACAATAAGTTAAGCACACAGCTACACTCAAACCATTCTTCATTCTCTCCAGGTATTATACATACTTTAGTTACCAAGGAAAATGAAACAGTCATTCGAGACAAGACATCGATAACCTGTATTTCTAAAAAAACAATACTGCATTCATTGCCCGAATTTCAAGCTGTAAAATGAATATTGGCCTCTAAGTCCACATAGAGGACTAAACACTACAATCTTAACAACGTTTTATAACTTAGAGCTTGGAAAACATGGCAGTAAGCATTATTTTTCATTCATTGTATTTCGCGGTCATGAAGTCGTGGGGGCAAGATCAAAAGTAATCTGTTTTCAATATCAAAAGGAAGCCGGTAGTTCTTTCTACGCAATAGTCTTTTTAGGCAATTCGTTCCATACCAGCAGTTTCGCATTCAAATGTTGGATTGAGTTCAGTACGGAATAACCACAATCGCGGTTCTGTTAGAAGTTTTGTGTGAATTTATTGCATTTCCAGTTGGTGAATATGATGGGAGAATTATTTCAGTTGGCGAATGTTAAAGACCTTCTCTTCCTTTCCAAAAGTCGACCATTGACATAAAGTTCGACAACTTGACAAGAAGTATATTGCCGTATATTGGCCTTAACGATTTTTCTAATAGGCTATAATAAATTATGGGCGAATTTAGATCGAGGAGAACAGAAAAATCCATTTTGGGTCTTTCGCCTATCTCAGTCTGGGAAAAAGTATTTATTGTTGTTGAGAATTTATGTTGTGGACGCTTTGGCTAATGAACAGAGCAAGAGAAGAAAGCATTGTGTACCTTTATCCCCCAAATGGCATGTCCAAACTCATTCAATTTTTTGCAAACAAAGGACTCATTAGCATGTGAAGTTGAGTGAATTTCAATTCCCTGTTGTTTTATTTGATTGAAAAATATCTACATCTGATCACGTGTTCACACTATGAAATAATAGTGCTTTGTAAGTGTTCAATGTACATGACAAGATTGGGGTATATTTGGTATCCTTGACATTTCCAGCCTACGAGCAGGCTCTCCGTGGGTGACTAGGTCGGGTTTGGAGAGGGCCAGACAAATGTTGAACACCTCTCTTAGTCGCGACTTCGACCTCCAAACGAACTGTGACAAATTTGGCATTTTTATTATGGATCGTAACCCGTATAAAACTAAATCCTTAACATGTCCTCCTTATTTTAGTTTCTTGTGGTTTACAGTCTCTCGAAAAGTGGAGAGGATTTCTTTTTTCTTCGATGATTCCGGTATTTAATAATGCGATAAAATTTCTCCTTCGGTCCCTTTCTTCCCCGACGGACCAAATACATTTTCCGTGGAAACTTAATTCCGCATTATCGCATCTACAGTAGTTATCTAGATTTTCTGAGGTAGGCTTCTTTCCTTGAACTACTTTCCTGAGTGTCTCAGTCTACTTCAGCCATTGGAAACTGACCACTGGCGCAGAACGCCTGGTCAATGTTTACACCGATGTTTAATTCCAGTGCGCGCTCATAGGTCGATTATTGACAGCTCGCTTAGAGAGTCATCATTCAAAATTCTAAGCAATGCTGGCAGGCTCTCCTTCTCCCACCCCTACCTAGTCCCACAGAGAGCCCGCTTGCAGGATAGATGATATTATAGATATCGGTCATTGTTTTTGCTGCTGGAAATCACGCGGTTTAATCGGAGATTAGCCATTTTCCCCTGTGTATCACCTTACAGAACAAAAATAACTGTAACTTAAGTCGACAGGAAACACTTTAGATGACTCAAGATCGAAGGACCTCTTGATAACGAAAGTGAAAATTAAAAGACATCAACTGACTTTAATTAAAAAGGTTGCAAAATCAACTACGTTTTGATGTTTCGGGAGGAGTTACCCAGTTTAGTGTCTCCACGATTTAGACCAGTTATTAGTTAAAGAGTATTAAATTAACTGACTGCTGGAGCCAAGTTCACTCAGCTTTGCTGTTATACGCTCGCTAATTAGGCTTCAACTGAGACACTGTGAAGGCTTCTTAACTCAGGTTTCGGCATCATCTCTTGTTAGAAATATACTGCAGTAAAACAGATGGGAAGCATCCTTATGCAAATCTAATTGGATCACGAAGTCTAGACCAACGCACCCCACTATCAACTACACACCAGTCCATTGTTAATTTAATTTAGATCTTTTTTTTGCCGGGATAGTTACACAAAAAATCGTCCTAGGGTGTAAAGGAGGAGCAAGTCAGAAGGGGGTGCATCCTTCGTTGAAAATATAAAATGGCTTAAACCGGTTTTACAGTGTTTGTATGTGTGGCACAAACAAGTTTTTGTCCGCCCTGCTGCTCGATGTGCCTATTCTCAGTATAACAGAATCTTAATTTACTGGCCTATAAAAATGGCATGGCGGATAACTGACAATAATGATGATCATGAGACCACACGACGATGATTGCAGAATATGGGTACAATTGTGTTCGTTAATAACAAGATTCGACTAAAGATAACGGTGACTAGTATAGTCACTAGTATAGTATAGTATAGTATAGTATAATATAGTATAGTCACTAGTATAGTATACTATACATTATAGTATAGGTTGAGGACGTATTTCTCAGCCACTCAGATATTTGTTTTCCACATGGTCACGAGGTGGGGGTCAAGTGAGAATAAAAGACGCCCGACCTTGCCGATATGGAACCTTGACAAGGTTAATACTTTATGCAAGATTCGAAGCTTAGATATAAAAAGCCTGTAACTCGCATACGAAATCACAACACAGAGCTTAGCTTATGATAGTAACACGCAAAGTACTTGCAATTCATTGATATCAAAGAGAGTGCTTGGCGAAAGGACAATATCCAGGCTGCCCATGCTATGATCACGATGAAGTCCCATTTTCTTTTTCCTTTTATTCTAGGCATATATTAATTCTGTCCTTGGCACCGTGCGTATGATGCAGGTAGGTTTAACTTGAAACTCCAGTTTTAAATACTAAAAACATCCAAACCTACTTATCACATTATGTTTAACTGTGCTCCTCGTCGTTTCAGCATCTCTAGGGCCACTGAACTAAGGAGTAATTAGATTACACAGGGTATCTTGGCATTTCTGTTTTTGGAGATTGGCTTAAAACATATCTCGTCAACCGATGATGAATTGCCATTCACAAACGCCCGTTTTCCCGGGTTTTGACTAAGAAATAGCAGGCAATGAATTAAAAGAATAAGAAAATTAGTGGGTTGTGGCAAAAAGGCAAAAATAAGTATGGCTTTTGTATTTTGCTGACAACACGAATCTTCAATGTCTAAATTAAAACCAATGAAAAATGATGAGGAAATTGCGAATAGAATCTTATTTATTTTTTTCAGTCGGCTATGATGCATTCAGAACTGTGCCAGAACATACTGTATTACATCAACTTGCTCCCATTATTGCCATTGTTGACAAAGAGCATTACAGGTAAGTAGCATCAGTCAATCAGAGTCGACAATCAGTCAACTTATCGGTGACGTAGTACTGGTAACTAATAAATATGGTAATTTTTGATACCAGAGTAATGAAACACTTTGACTATCATTGATGAAACATTTTTTAGCCGACCAAACAGAGCACAGTTGAGACATGCGTGATTATTAATGCGCAACTCCTCGGCTCTCTGGAACGTTACCGTGGTTTTTCTGGCATTGAAATCTTTCTTTAAAAAACTAACCTCAAAATTTCCCGAGCCATAAAAGCTCGACCATGCGTCTTAATACTGGTTTATCGAATTTGTGGGATACCCAGAACTTAACTAAAGTTCTCTTCTGTACCTTGTTGTCGGCTTCGTCCTTTAGATTCCTTTCTTGTCATTGGTCTGAATGCTGCAACTCGTGTAAGGCACAATCTGATTGGTCAACTACCCTAATCGAAACAAAAGATAGTTAAAAAATAAAGAGTCGAGAACAATTAAATAAAAAGTTGTTAAAATTCAGCTCTTTTGGGCTGGACCCCCTGTCTCATTGAAAGATTCTAAGAGCCACCGAAAACTGGTGTTAACCCTTTCCCTCCCATTGGTGCCAACTGGAACTTAAAGATTTTACTCTGTCTAACGCCAGACGATTTTACTCGTTAATGGGGAACCCCTTGGGAAGTAAAGGGTTAAACAGCAACATCATCAAAAACTATGTCCCCGTTTAAACAGCAACATCATCAAAAACTATGTCCCCGTTTAAACAGCAACATCATCAAAAACTATGTCCCCGTTTAACCCTTTCCCTCCCATTAGTGCCAATTGGCACTTATAGATTTTACTCTGTCCAACGCCAGACGATTTTACTCGTCAATGGGGAACCCCTTGGGAAGTATAAAGGGTTAACCAAACCTCTTGACGCTTCATAGAAGAACAAAAATTATTGACGTGGCAAATTTTTCTTGTACCTTAGAAATAACTTGTAACTATTGATGGAAAATTCTGACCGATTCTAACAAAGCTGCATAATTCAGACTATTTTATATAGGCGCCACAATATGTCATATAGAGTGCCCTTTAGTAAAACAACTTGATTTACGACTGTTAAGTTACGGTTTTCGTTATGGTTGGCTTTAAGGAGACACTTTGTCGAGGTTTAGTACCGAAAATGGCAGGGTATATTATGTCTCGGTGTATTGGACATGCCTCGAAATTTACAGTCGACTAAGTAATGATTGTTACTTACTTTCAGCACCTCCCAATTCAGAAGAGTTACCTCAGCCAGCCGAGGAGAAGGTGGAGTAACCACGTCACGCGGCTGGCGTTACCAGCTGCCAATTAGCCTGGGGACTATTGGCAAAAATTTTTTTTCTATTCTTGACTTAAAGTGTGTTTGACGAAGGTGATGGCACTTCACGCAAGACTGACTGTACAACCAAATTCAAAGGACACTATTATATGCCCATAGGAGCTAGTGAAAGGCCACTTAGCTTCCTCACATCAGTGATTAGCTTTATTTTAGATCTTTACTTTCAATCCAGCATTAATTCCGGCGTATCTTTTTACAAGTAAAAATCAGTCATTTTCGGTAGTTTGTATTTTTGTCTTTCACCAGGCTTTGCTACGTGCAACAATTGAGAATTAAAATATTAAGTGTGGGATGCACCTAAAAGATGTTTTGTGTCATTTGTTGTCTGCATGAGGAGACTTTAATTTAGTTTTGTCTTGAATTGTGTTGACCATTGTCCAACCTTTTAAGAGGGCGGTGGTCAAAAGAGAAATGCTATTTGCCTAAGGGGTCTTTCCTTTGTGGAGAACTTGATAAATGATGCGGTAGTGGGCCAAAGTGTAATGCAATCAGACAACAAAACAATCATTTATTTGATCATATGATGTCTTATGAACTAGAAAGTTCGTTCGAAATACGCGTATACGAGGATGTATATTTGTTCTTGCTTGCATCGCAGGGGGCGAGGGGCTGCCGTCGGTCGGCCATTTGTTTCAAAATTATGACATGATATATGTGAGGTTTTTGCCTAGTAGAGTTGCAATTTTTTCAGCTCTGTGGGTTTTTTTCCCCAAGTGTGTGTCTATTTTCTTCTCATGCGTCCGTTCTATGCAAACATATGCCAAACAAACACGCATACATTTGGGCTCAACACAGAAAACAGCTGGACCGATCTAGGAGAAACATTTGGTGTGACAGACGACTCGTACGACGGAGACGACAGAATGCATCCCAGAATACACTTCGTGTCGTCAGTTTGTTTTATGCAGAAGCGTCGATCGCCTCTTTCATGGAAGACGTTCAGCGTTATGAGCGCCTCTACGACAAATTCTCTAAGGACTACAAAAACAGGCAAATCAGAGCCGAAACTTATGTGGCCGTTAAACAAGCCGAAGGGAAATACAAAAACATTCCCACGCGCAACGGACGCTTTTTGAGAAAGACGAAGAGCGGGGTTGTGGAAACTCAATCACCGACAACATCTATCCTTCTCAGGACGTTATCAAACGCTAACCAGAAGACGACCCAAACACAGCAAGCAGGCATTGAACTCGTTTCTAAAATATTGAATCTACCATCTGAAATTCCCGAGTCGTCCATTTATCGGAGCCCACCCGAGTCATCATCATAGTGCTATTCTTTTCTCAGTTTCATAAGAAAAACACACAAGGCGGTGATCAACATTGTGAAGCAATTAATTTGAATAATTTGTTTCGCGTATGTTTGCGTAGAACGGACGCATGAGAAGAAAATGGACACATGCTTGGGCGAAAAAAACCCACAGAGCAGAAAAGATTTCAAGTAAACGAGGCAAAAAGCCGCACCTATATATTTTGAAACAAAAGGCCGACCATAGCTCTCTCCTGTTTCGCTCCATGACAATGTCTTCCCTACGAGGTCTTCTTTGCTGGCTGATGCCGTAACAACTAGTTAGAGCCACAACTGTTCTATAAGATAACCTTTCGGAGAGGTGAAGTGTTTAATTCAGTTTTTGTTTGTTTGTTTATTTGGTTTTTGCAACTGACCATGAACTTTGTCAGCTTTCTAACTTGGCAAAGTGTTGTAGAAGTAAATTCATCCTCATCCAAAAGTTGCTTTGTTAATAATGCCATTCTAATGCTTATACTTGGCTCATGTATAAGATTTAGACCTACGAGTGAAAATAAATCCTGTACACATAATAATTCAAAATTCAAATTTCAGAGAAGGAGGGCGCTGTCAAGGATTTTGGGATTTGATAACGAGTAAAAGAAACCTTGTTTATACAAGAACCTAACCCAACCCTAAATACTAACCTAACCTATGACAAGTCAAATTAATTTGAAATGCATTGCTTCACAATGTTGATCACCGTCTTGTGTTATTTTACGTATGAAACTGAGAAAAGAATGAAAATATGATGACTCGGATGGTGGATTCAACTTTAAAGTCTGGACGGATGCCGAGTATGATAACTTTAAGTCCTCAATCTGCCAATTGTGAGAATCCATTCACTTAATGTAAGGGTAGGGAATTAAGGTCAAGGTAACCCTGTGTTTGACACCCATTCGTAAACAGAAAAATGTGAATTGAATTTGTTGGCTCTCCACTCTGCTTTATTCGTCCACAGGTTGCTACTGTTTTACTTTTTTTGTGAAAACCCAGCACTTCTGAATTGCGATGTGATTTTGAAACGTCACCCTAATTATCAAATGTGAGACTACATGCTTATGTTCTCAAATTACTGAGTTTTGACGATCCAGTGCCCCGGTTACTTTGTTTGCGTATTCGTAACTTTCCTGGAGCGTAAGTTCTTATCAGCTTGCCCTTCACTCAGCAGTGCATAGAATGCAAGAATTTGTTCTTGGGATTAGCTTAAACAAGAAAACGCAAGAGTCAAACTGGTGCGCGAAGAAGGGCTTCCTAATTGTGGGAGGTCCAATTATCAGCTTGGATTGCTCTTAACGTTTTCTAAACACGACAAAAATGTTTTGCAAACGAGTTCAATGCCTGCTTGCTGCGTTTGAGTAGTCTTTTGTTTAGTGTTTGAAGTCCTGAGAAGGATTAATGTTGTCAGTGATTGTAGTTTCCACAACCCCGCTCTTCGTCTTTCTCAAAAAGCGTCCGCTGCGCGTTCGAATGTTTTTGTATTTCCCTTAAGCTTGTTTGGCGGTCATACTGAATTTGTCTCCCAGTTTGTTCCTGCAGTTTTTTCTGATTTGCCTGTTTTTGTAGTCCTCTGAGAATTTGTCGTAGAGGCACTCATAACGCTGAACGACTTTCACGAAAGAGGCGATCGACGCTTCTGCATGTGTGGCCATGTTCAAAACGAACTGACACCATGGAAGTGAGTACAATTTTCGGTCGTTTCTGTCATAGAGATAGAACTAAATTCTATCGGGACGACCGTGTCGCTTCTGTTGCCCGAGTCGTCTTTGAGGGTCGCAAGAGAGTCGTATGAAATATTTTCGGCACTACAGAGACGACTCATACGACAGAGACGACCACATGGAAACCAAGGCTTCAGCTTTTGACATCCTTTGCGCTATCAACCAGAGTGATGAACATTTTCATGAAGAGTTTCTATCTGGTTTGACATTTTTTTTTCTAGCTGTCAGAATTATCTTTTGGTGTAGAATTTTTACATTTTAGAAGCAAACAGGTCTCTCTTTTCCGAGGAGTAGGTTTTCATAGGTAGACAGTGAAGAAATGAATGTACAATCAATTTTTCACCGAAATCCGCCGTCTAACCTCGGGTATGTCTGCTGCCCTCTACATGCCATATTTATCAATATGCCTTTTCGTTACCTAAAAAAGTTTATTCCTTTACTTATGCTCAAGTGAAAACACCAAGCTTGTATAAACCTGGAAAACTCCAATTCCCACGCAGTGCGACTGAATTAATGCATTTGAAAGTGTCGAGTGGTTTCCCATGCAAGTGGAGGTAACGGGAGAGAAAGGAAAAACTTAAATAAAGCAACATTCATGTGATTGTGTCCAAGCTATGACCATTGATAAATAATTCTTAGTGGCGAGACAATCTCATTAGCAAGTGATATCCATTGATCCTTAGGCTAATCTCCTGGTGATGTTATACTATGAATTAAACTGAATTGTCTCTTCGAAGAGATTTGTACTCGGTGCAGACTCAATAAGCTGACTGCATTCTGGAAAGTCTGAAGTAATGATTATGCAACGTGATCAGTGTGTGGGCCGACTGTTGGCTGTGAAATGTGGTGTGGTTCACAAATTGACAATACAATCAGAACAAAACAAACAGTGAGAGTTCAGCTGGAGAAAGATACATCAGTCACTCAACTGTCACTATCGTGTGCTCAAGAAAATGCGATACATACTACCCAAACTTACTTTAAGACAGTGATCCTACAAAAAACACATCGCGTATCTGTCTGGGGCAACTGTTCTATTGCTAGGCTGTATGAAATTGAGAACTTACATATTAAAGTATGTAGATGTAAAACAAATCAACAGTATATCTGACTCGTCATTTTATTACTATTTACTTTCGTACAACACAACTTGGGTGTTGCACTCATCAGATAAAATGACCAAATTAAATTAAAGCAGGTAGATTTCTTCACAGAGTTCCTCTGAATGTTTTGGAAAGTGAGGTGATGAGCTATATCAAGAGGCAAGATCTAGGATACCTATACAAACGTAGATTTTAGATCTTGACGTTTTTGGGGTGAAACAGGGCTTAAACCATAGATTATTGTCATTCTTTACTTTTACTGAAGCTATACACAGAGTTGAAACGGAAGAAAACAGAGCTTGGAAGAAATATCTTCCCATATAGAAGGACTGTGGCATGGAATTCGCTGGACGGAGCTACACTGAGGGAACTGATATGTTTAAGCTAGGTGTTTTGAAATCAACACTAAAACGTAACAAAACTAGTCTCAGTCTATTTACTTTTAATTAATAAAGGGACCAAAGAAAATCTCAGTAAGGACATCCATTTTTTACGTTATTGTATGTACTTTATGTATAAATGTATGTATGTATGTATTAATCCCTTCTTAAAAGGGATCCATACCAATGGGAAAGAAACGAAAGCCGCCTTGGTAAGGATAGAGAGACAGAATAACATGATGTGTGGAGGGAGTTCAAGGCTTCCATTCATTTTCACTCAAAATTAACTCGCGTAAGAACATTCGAGAAACACATCAGACAGCCATTTTTTGTGTCCAACTTAATTAATTTGAATTTCAAGGCATTTGCTTTCGCCTAATAGACCTACCTTCTCATAACAAACAAAGGAAGCATTAAGGAACTTAATCCATGCATCAACTGCAGAATTTTAGTTTCCTATATTGAGAAGAAAGTTAGCTCAGTTCTTGACGGAGAATCTACTCTTTACTGGTAGGAAGAGTGCGCTAAGGCCAACCAAACTGGACAAAATTATGGAAAGAAAGTCTTGCATATTTTGTCAGTTTTCTTGCAGTCACATCCATTTTCATACAACCTTTTCACTTGCAAATTAGTGGAAGAATATTCTGTCGTTAGTCTTCTCTATCCACAGGCAAGTAAATTTCAGGTCAAAACAAAATCTATCTTGTATTGTGTCCCTGAAGCGGCATTGTTCAAAGATTTCATTAATTGCCACTGGTTTACGACTGCATTACATTGCCAGAGGCAAATATTTCTCTCGATTTAAAAAAAAATCACGAAAATGCAACAGAGATCTTTCATTGCATAAACCTCGTACTTTTTCACTCTGAAATAACGTCAATGATCTCAATTTTCTTTTAATCTGGCGTTTTCCACCTTTCGTTGTTAAAGAAGCATTTTTATTTTGCAAGGTCAAGTACATTCTTGTCTCTAGTTTTTAAATCTTATTTTCATGATAAACATATTAAACGAACAACGCTTTCCTCACCACCAAATATAATAATAATAATTCCCAAAAGATGCCATTTTCTTACCATAAACTGTGAGCATTTATTGATTAAGATGACCTTTGGACCACTTATGTCACTCCTTTTACTTAGATCTTGACAACAACAAAATAGCATCTTCTTTCGTTTTTCCGCTCGTTTTACGGCAATATAAATGTAAAGATTGATCTTAGTTCCTCTAGAAGGAACGCCTGGTTCAGTTTTGAGGATAGCAACCGTTGTACAATGTTGAACGATGATCTAAGTATGTAAATATCTAAATTTTTGTGTAATTAAAAGAAAGCTTTGTGCCAAATAAACTATTAATAGTCAATTTCCCATCAGATGACTATTTGTTTCCTAAGGAAGTACGATACGTGCTTTGTATAGGAATTGGACACGGACCACTGGGCACTAACTTATTCTGATTGGTTGACTCAATTGACATATCTCCATAAGCAGTAATACTTTCGTCAGCTGACCTACGTATCTTTGAATCGGTCTTTCTGTGTCACAGGATTTTCGAAGCCGCAAGAGAAACCAACCATGGGGGGTGTAATTTCAAGGTTGATCACAAGTACAATTAACACATTTGAGGTACGGGCAAAAGCTATATAGCGTAACCTTAAAGAAGGAAACGAAAGGATGGTTCCTAGAGGAGTCTACCTCTTCTTATACACAACAGATACCTGGGGGAAAGGAGGGATTTTGAACAAGTTTTGTCGATTCGCCTGACTTGATTACAAAAAAGAATCCCTTGGGTTTTGTTGATCTCCGTGTTATTGACAACACCTTCTTGATTAGCAAGCGTGGAGGACACACGAAGGACATGTCAGTTTGCATGGCGTTGCGTAACGGGCCCTTCAGGTCTGAGGGCTTCAAGCCTGAGAAATCATCTCCTTATTAAGTTGCAATAAGTTAAACACACAGCGTCACTCGAGGCTTATCCAATACTAACCAATTCACGTACACTCCTTTGGTGTCACCAATAGACTCACAAAATGAAATTGCTTACTGCTACATTTTCCAGGCTCGTATGTAACTTACAACTTGTTGTTCAGATTGTAGTTTAGTCCTCTACCTGGACTTGGAGGCCAATATTCATTTTACAGCTTTAAATTCGGGTAAAGTATTGTTTTTTGGAAAAACGGGTGATCGACACCCATGTCCATTACACACCAACGGATACGATTCGTCAATTCCGATGGTCCATTGGTATTCAATAATATCTAAAGGAAATCGTCAGTTCGTTGTACGCAATAGAGTGTCTAAAGCAGTTCTTTCCATACCATCAGTTTTGCATTCATAACTTGGATAAGTTCAGTCAGTGTAACCGGTTCGGTTTGACGTTTTGCGTTCACGTGAATTTATTGCATTCTCAGTTGGTGAATATGATCGGAGAATTATTTCAGTTGGTGAATGTTGAAAGCCTTCTCTTAAATAACAAAACCTTCTCTTCCTTTTCACGAGTCCAAAATTAACATAAGGTTTGACAACTTGCCATGAAGCACAATGTGATATGTTTACAAGTCCGCCCTTTTATGTTAAGCTATAATAAATTATGAGCTAATTTAGATCGAGGAGAACAATAAGTTCCATTTTGCGGTTTTGGTCTAACTCTGGTTGGGAAAAGTATTAATTGTTGTTGAGAATTTCTGTTGTGGACGCTTTCGCTAGTGAATATATGGAACAGGGCGAGAGAAGAAACCATGCATTCGGAATCTTTGTCCCCCAAATGGCATGTCCAAACTCATTCAATTTTTGGCAAACAAAGGACTCATTAGCATGTGAAGTTGAGTGGATTTCAATATCCTGTTGCTTTATTTGATTGAAAATATATCTATATCTGATCACGTGTTCACACTATAATATGATAGTGTTTTGTAAAATTCAATGCGCATGACAGGTTTGGGGTATTTACGTATCCTTGATAGATCTTGATTGATCGCACGCCCTTCGATGCCATTGGTCATTGTTTTTGCTGCTGGAAATCACGCGGTTTAATATGAGATGAGCAGTTTTCCCTTTGATATCACACCTTACAGAGAGAAAATAATGGCAACCTTTAATGTCGATCGGAAATACTTTAAACTACTCAAGATCAATTACCAGGAAGGACCTATTTAAAGCAACAGATAACAAAAGTGAAAATTAAAAGACATCAACTGACTCTTAAAAGGTTGGAAAATCAACTACGTTTCGGCGTTTCGGGAGGAGTTAGACATTTTTAGTAACGTGTCCTCAGGAATAAGACCAGTTATTGGGACACTGTTAAGCCTCGTAATTCAGATTTAAGCATCACCTCTTGTTGGAAATATACTGCAATAAAACCGATAGGAAGCATCCTTATGCTTATCTGGTTGGATCACGAAGTCTAGACCTTCACACTCCACTATACACTATCTGAAAATTCTGATTGTGTAGTACTACTCCATTGTTAAATTAATTTGGAGTTTTTGCTTGGATAGTTACAGAAAAATTGTCCTAGGTGTAAAGGAGGAGAAAGTCAGCAGGGGGTGCATCCTTCGTTGAAAGTATAAAATGGCTTAAAACGGTTTTAAAGCGTTTGCAGATGTGGCACAAAGAAGTGTTTGTCGTTCCCTGCTACTCGATGTGTCTCAGTATAAAAGAATCTTAGTTTACTGGCCCATAAAAATGGCATGGCGGATAACTGACAATAATGCTGATCACGAGACCACACGACGATGATTACAGAATATGGATATAATTGTATCAATTGATAACAAAATTTGGCCAAAGATAACGGCAATTAGTTGCCAACATTACAGGTCGAAGACATTTCTTAGCCACACAGATATCCATCATCCACATCGACACGAGGTTGGGGCCTAGTGAGAATAAAAATACGCCCTACCCTCGCCTGGGATACAGCACCTTGACAAGGATTAATACTTATGTAGGATTCGAAACTTAATATAAAAATGCGACATTTTTTTTATCGTTTGGCCTATAACTCGTATAAGACGCAACACAGTGCTTTGCTAATGTTAGTAACACCCAAAACCCGGTCATATAACAATGAGATAACGGGGACTGGTTACACACATGTCGTTACGGTTTTAAAAACATACTCAGCATTCTAACGCTTATGATTCCATAATACACAGTGAATTCATCTATCGCTGCAAGGATACAATGAACACTTATGTCCAGAAAGGCATGTAATTAGAGGCATGCTCAATTTTGATAAAAGTCACGAAATGTCAAACAAAACACAAGCTTATTTTCCACCATGACTACTACTCCTACTCTCACTACTTCTCGCACTATACTCCTATA
>BLFN01000231.1:1974682-1977182 GCA_014634225.1 Acropora yongei | reverse complement strand
TTGAAGTCTTACTTTCTTTTCTATCGTCGAAGGCAAATTTTTTCCTGCATACGTTCTCTGCAAAAAGAAGTAAATGAAGGCAGATCAATTAAAATATATATATATTTCCAGAAAAGTACAGCACTGAATCGGGGCGTGGCGTCTTTTACGCAAATACTCACGTACGTACTTAAGAAATCGGTAAGATTTTCCGCGTATAGCTTCAAGTATGTATTCCGTTTTGCGTCCACGACCTGATAAGTGCGGCAAAGGTGAACGGGAGAACTTCGCTGAGCCTTTCCTTTTCGTGTAAAATCCGTATTTGTGTTGTAGCTTGCCTAAAACTGTACAGATGTGTAAAATAAACAACTACATACTGCGTTTTCCTTCAGATTTAGGTATTAAAATATCCTTGGGAAATTATCGGAAGAGGCATTTGCGAGACCCTAAATTTCAAAATTTTCTGGGGGCGGGCACGTCCCCCAGACCACCCTAAGTTGGAGCATCTTCGGCGCTCGATGCATTCTTCGTGTGCGTACACCTTCAAAATCTCACGCTTCGCCCCTGTTGGATATTAATTGCACTGTTCGAAAAGCTTTGCATTTTCCTATAAGGTCAACATTCCATGAAAGCTTTTTTAACAAAAGGTCGTAACCCAACAGTAGACGACTTAAAACAATTCCTAAGTTCCCTCCATCTAAAGATCAAAATGAAACTAAAAGCAGAAGAAAAGTCCCGAATATAATCACCTTGTGTACAGTGTTCTGTTTTTGCACCCACACTTGAATAAATCACCAGCGGGCATTTCAACTGAAGTTGAGTTTTAATGAATAATTATTGAATCAATCGTAAATGAAATTTTTTATCCTCTTGAATAAACTAAATGACTGGTTATTTCCGGGGACACTCAAGCCTCGGTCCTTTTTAAAATGAAACAATCTCTTCAAAAAGCAAATAGAAAAAAAGAGATATAAACATATATCGGGTAAAAAAAATCAAATTTTGAGCCATAAAAAAAACTTATCACAGTCCAACTGAATGAATAAATGAAATATGGCTGATAGCCCATCATCTTTCATTTCACTTTCCCTTTCACGAATTGTACTTGTCAAATGGAATATCATTAACTTCTAAGCAATTTGAAACTAAGCCAGAGCACCAACAGTAAGTTGATTTGTCAAGTAACAAGCGCTTAAAACAACGTGCACTCAAAACAAAAATCACGAAAATAATGAAGGCAACTTGCCTTGAAATCAAATCGAATTTTCAACAGATTTGTAATATAGGGTTCAGAAATCACATTCACTTTGAAGGCTTTCCTCTTCTTTGTCTTTGCTTTTTGTTTTTTTACTATTATTCCACGCCTGCCGAACCGTATGACATCAAGAGTTTCAAATAAATTAATGATTTTTAGGAGAAGTTGGAGAACCTTGCATTATTGTCAATAACTAAGTTTCAGCTTTCTGAAAGTTTATTATTTGTTTTCATTTTGAATTATTTTACCGGTAATTTATTTCTATTGATCAACAAATATAATAATGGAACTCATACGGTTTCCCGTCTCCCTGTTTGCTTTTAGTTGACATAGGTGGTTTTCTCATTTCATTTGTCATCAGCTGTCTTAAGAAAACAACCGAAAACTGTTCTAACGCTTCGGAGTTAACGAGTCGAAATGACGCTTTTCCTCCGTTGAGCATTTCTGACCACGGAGCTTGATATTTGGTTGAATAAAAGGCTCACCGGGCTTTTCATTTTGGTAATTCGGTCAACTGAGGAACTCACATTTCAAAACCGCCAAAACTGAAGAAGGTAAGGTAAGCTTTTTGAATTGCTACAACATAAGTTGATAAGAAGTGTTTGAAAGTGCTTGCTCGGACTACTTCTACCATGTTCATTCGACCATCTAATATATGTACTGCAAAATGGATTAGTTTTTAGCCTAGCTAACATTGAAGTCTTCTGCACACGGTCTATCTGTTTTTTGAGCCGAGCTATAAAATTCTTTCCTTTACTTCTCTATCCACATCCCTACTGAACGAAAGGTACGTTGAGTCCAAGGGTGTGGAGGTGACCCCCCTTTCAGTTTTATTAAGCAAATAAGGTCATTCATTTTCTTCCTTTATTTGACATTTTGGTGGCCCATGAGGTAACTCCTCTTATGAAAGGGCAATGCCAAAGGCACCCATTCATGCACACAGAGGAGATAGGGAGAGGGGTGACGATCGAGAGAGTTGGGAACAAATGTTTTTTGGTAATTGATGCAACATAATAGCAAAGTGACGCTAACTCTTTCATCACACCCTCTAATGAAGGAGCACGTAGCTATTGTAGACGCAAACAATGCATACGAGCTTTCTAAGTCATCTTGTCGCCCTCTTCTTTATTATAGATTGCTGTTATCTCTACCCCTGAATAAAGAGTGTAGAAACAGATATCGTTCAATAGTCATCTGTAAATTGCGCAAAATAAGTCATCTTGTCGCCGTTATAGATTGCTGTTATCTCTACCCCTGAATAAAGAG
>BLFN01000231.1:1858741-1863741 GCA_014634225.1 Acropora yongei | reverse complement strand
GCGGTTTGTTTGTAACAATGATGTGAACTAAGGCCTTACCACACTATACTAACCCGACAACTGATGTGGCCAGCTTATGATATTCACAGCATTCTCTCTTGTTAGATAAATATTGTTGGATAGCTAAATAAGTTCAAATTAGATCCACGACCAGCCTTTAACATGTTTAGTAGTTACGTAACGTTCCATGCCGGCACGGAGTTCACTGGTTGTTGACTGAACCGAGTTCGTGCCTGCTATTGGACATTTTAAAATCACTTATTTTCCCTTTTTTAGAAGTGAATCTCCTGTAGTTGGCTTTTTGATATTAGTTTTCCATGAAATACCCGTCAATTGAATAGCCAGCCCCTCACCTCCAAAAAAAAATAAAAATAGCACATACAATGCTAACATGACAACCTGAAGCGCTTTTATGTAAATTAATTAATAAAATTTTCTCCGCGCACTTAATTCGATTTGCTTTGATTCCATTGAATTAAAACACTCGCTTCGCGAGACCACTCATTTCTGAAATGTGTTGGCTGTCATTATAAAGCAACGATGCTTCAAAACTGATTTTAGTTCATAGAATATGATTTCAATCCATAATGTAGACTTCTTTTTCTTTATTGATTCAGGAATTGATGACTTAGTTTCACCATTTAGTCAATGCAAACAAAGAAATCTGTTCAATTCATAACTCCGTTTATAATTTGTAACGCTTGCTTCCTGCCCGATTAATCATTTTTTAGAATGTTTCTCTCCTGATGAAGGCATCGTACTAAAGCTTGAATAGCTTGGTTAACGCTTTCCCAAGGTTGGCATTGTCTTTTTTTTTTCCCTGCGTGATCCAAACACCACGTATTTCCACCAACCTAACGACTGTCAACTGAAATTAGCATTTTATTTGTGCGAGAGCCTTTTAGGAAAACTGCTGTTATTGCCTTTGTGTTAACGATTTCAAAAGACATAAGTCGTAATTTTTTGCCAAGAAAAGAGCCTTCTTCTTTTGGTGCCCTGCAAGGAGGTTTTTTATCCTTGAATGTAATTTACTAACTTTCGCATTCCTAAAACCCTGTTTCAGGAATAACCTGAAGCCAGATCTGGTGGGCGGAATTTCAAAAAAAGGTAAGGTATAAACTGAGGACAATAATTAAGATTGCCCGTGAAATTCCGCTCTTATTAGAATACCCAGTCCTTGCAAAGTGGAGCATTGTTAACCTGAGTAAAACCGATTCGGAAAATGTACCATATTGAACCTAAATATATATGCCCAAGCTTCCAAAGTAAAACTGCTAAAATGATTTCATCTATCGGTCAGTCATGTTTCTGTCATCCGACAAGAGATGACAGTGCCTGTGGGAAAGGAGTTTCGTTTTAATTATAGCTATCATGCGCGCTTATCGAAATGCTCAAAGGAGGAAACATCGTACTGACGAAAAATTGAGTCTTCAAACCCAAGACAGGACGCCAAAACGATTAATGCTCCGTAATGAAAACAACAGACTACAAGCGATCGGTTTCGTAAGTATCGGAGGGTTGCACATGTTCACCAACCGAGTGATGAATAACTTGTCGAAATCACAGTTACTGCAAAAAGAAAAGGGAATTTGAGATTTTGTTCTTGTTGCTTGTGCCGCATTTTACTTTCAAAATTCGCGAGTTCGCAAGAAGAAAAAGGGATGTAAAGAAGGGATGAGAAAAGCTTCTATAAGATATAGCTTGGTTAGGTCAAAATACAAGGACCCGTAATTAAAGTAACGGATTGACATGCAGCGAGATGATTTCCCTCCGTGCGCTTTGCTCAGCATCTATAAGAACAGCTGCTGATTCACACGACCAGTTTCCATTTTGTATTTGACAGCTCAGCGCTCTTTCCTTTATTTTTCATTCGTAAAACCAGAAATAGGTGTGTAATGATATGTTGGATTGATAATCAAAGAAGAATATATATTATATTAAATGATCAAGTTATTACTTTCATATGGTACGAACAATTGTGCCTTAATATAGTTCGACGTGAAGGTAGCGCTTGCGCTGGCCAGAAACTTACTCAACGAGTTTTCATTTGATTTGATTTGATTTGATTTGATTTCCTGACAAATTGATTACGAAAATAAAACTTTGAAATCGAATCAAACAAATAAAACTCATAAATGAAATGAAAATAAAAGAAAAAGAAGGAAAAATATAGAAATTTCTTGTAAATGAAATGTAAATAAAAGTAAAAAAAAGGGAAAATATAAAAAAAATTCTTATGGTAGCTCTAGGACACCATGGACGTCCGTGTTAGTGACGAAAACGCCTCGTGCTTTAACTCCGTTCTGTTTTTCGTCCTTTACATGCTGGTACGGCCTCTCACAAAATACATGAAATCTTGCGCGGCGTATTTGCTGAATTTTCGTGCAATTTTACTGAATTTGTTTTCCTAGTTTTTTTCTCTACCTTGTTGTTGATTTTTTTTTGGAAAGAAGAGATTTAAAGAAAGAGACCTTAATTGACCTTGACTTAGCACACGAAACGTCATGTTCATAAATATAATGCGTTTATATATAAGCAGTTTTCATCATCGCTGTTTTTGTTCTATCAGTCTTTAGATACTTCAGTTCTAATTTCGGAAATTTATTTTTCAAGGGTCAAGTCACGTCAATTTTGTTGTGCATTTGTGAGGACAATTTCACCAGCTATTTTGCAGATATAACAGAGAAAGTAAAAGTAAAAAAGACTTAATTGGGATCTAACCGGCAAAAAACAACTAAGGTAACTTTAGATTAAAATTAAGATTTAAAATCTATTTACATAGGGCTTATCATAAAATGAGCTTGAGCTATTAAAGACTAATTAATAATGCAGGGTGTAAAGCACCATAATGATAATATAAAACCGGACAAGTCTAAACTTCTCATATAGTAGTTTTAAAAAACCTTGAAAGATCGTATAGTTCTATATATGAGTCAGGTGTTAAGTTCCATAGTTTTGGCGCCGTCAACATCCACGATTTTAAACCGTAAGTTGTAGGATTGTAGTGTTGGTCTTTGGCAGCTTTAAAATGTCGTTTCCTCTTGGGTCGTAATTACTGTTTTTTTTCCACGTCCGATCAGTTCTTTGTTACTCTTTGGAGCGTGATTATTATTTTATAACTTTGAAAATCGTGCAGACTATTTTTCCGAGGCGTTGATTCACAAGTGATGGCCTATTTTATCAAGTAGTTCACAGTGCTGAGGTCACGGCAATAGTTGGCAACTTTTATTTTAAAATTTAGCCTTAGCTCTGACTTTGCTGAGGAGCCTACCCCGTCTAGAAAAACAATCTTACCAGGTCAACTCTTGGTAGCAATCAATGAGACGGTTTTTTCCCTCTAGAATTTTCAGTGTGTAAAAATGCAATGAAATTTTAACTTGATTAAGTAAAAGCATTCAATTTGTGGACAGTCGATTATTTTTGTAGACGGTTTTGTCCGTTGTTTAATTAATTGGTAAAAGTAAGCGCATGCGCAAATCAATCAAATTGGTTAGTAATCGAAGCATAAAGATATGGTATTGTTTTTTCGGGGAAATTAACTGTCAGCAAATAACAGAAAATTTAAATTTTAAATTTCGCAAATGTCTTTGTATTTTGGTTTAAACTTGCACTGAGCTGAACAAGTGGCAAGGAATTTATAACAGAGCTAATTTCTGGATCTTATTCTTACTTTTTTATGATTTCTGAATTGCACATTTCATGAAAAAGACATGGAAAACAAATTTTTTTCATTTTTGCCTCTGATGTTGTGTATTCTTCTTTCAGTGTCAGTGTTTTCGGGCTTAATTTTCCCAATCGTTAATTAAAAAACAGAAGAAAACTATATATTTAGTGACATTGTTTAATTAGAGCAGTAAGCGGATATAAACTAATAAAAGATGTTTGCATCTACGATATTGTTCAGCAATTGCTAATTCCAAGTAAACTTTCAACAGCCAGAGGACACAGTGACGCGTGATTGCACCGCGTGATTTATCAGTGAGAAACTGAAGGAACCCTGCACTGACCTAAGAGAAGAGTAAGGATTAGCAGGCCTGCTTATTGTAATTACTTTTAACAGCTGTTAATATGTTTTCAACCCAAAACGATCCGAAAGAAATTTCAATTTGGAACTACAGCTTCAATCAAACCTTAACGTGTCATTTCTGAAAGCAGAAACTGTCTAGCTGAGTAACGATAGTTGTTTTTCATTTTTTAGGTTACTAGTTGCCTGAGAGAGTACACTGAACATTGCTTTGAGGGAAGCCGAGTCGATAGAAATGAATTCAGGATCAAACATCTCCGAAGGCGAACATGAACGCAGATTTGGCATAAACGCAACGATGGGAAATAATACGGGGACAGCAGAAGCGCCAAACGGCTTCTCAACAGACCTGACGGCGATTAAGTTATTTTTATACGCCATTATATTTCTCATAAGTGCCGTGGGGAACTCCCTTGTTTGCATTGTCATCTTGCGAAGGAAAAAGATGAAGACAGTTACCAACTACTTTATATTGAACTTGGCTATCGCTGATTTGACATTCACTTGCATTTGTATTCCGTTTGATGTTCCTGTGGACGTAATGGGTGGTCTGTGGCCATACGGCTCACTGCTGTGTAAAGTTATATTCCCTCTTCAAACATTGTTACATTTCGCATCAATTTTCACCTTGACAGCTGTCAGCTTGTCTCGTTACTGGGCCATAAACCATCCTCTTCGACGACAGCTTTCGATTAAGTGGGTCAAATGGATAATCGTCGGAATCTGGATCGCATCACTAATTCCTGTCACTCCATACATACGGGTATTAGAAACGAGCGGTCCGAGAGGCACTTGTGACGAAAAGTGGCCGAACAAAGATGCTCGTAGGGTGTACACGGCTTTCCTGTTTGTATTCGAGTATCTTCTTCCACTCACCGTAATTGCGGGCGCTTATACAAGCATAGGCTGGGAACTTCGGCGACGCTCTCAAACTGGAAACCCATCTCTGCAGGACCTCCAAGCCGAGGAGACAAAG
>BLFN01000231.1:1846241-1848741 GCA_014634225.1 Acropora yongei | reverse complement strand
ACGGCGTGCTTTGCTAGAGCTTCATGCATGGTATTTAGGCTTTTATCTTGCGTGGAATTATTGTATCGGTTTCAGCTGCATTCACTTGAAGACAAACTGTATCAGCGTGAGATTATAAGATCAAGTACGGCTGAAACCACCGTGGAAGACTCTTTGCCGAAGCTGTAAGCGTTGTTTGATGGCCTTACTGAAGTCTTGGCTTCTGTGGTTGACAGCTCGAGCCGTAAAACAGACAACAAGAACAAGTCAATCGCCTTCCGTACGTAAAACGCGAAAAAGCTAACTCTTTGGCAGCCATTTGTTAAGGTAAATGTTTCCTCCTTTACCACTAAGAGTTTATCAAAAACTAAGTTGTTAACTCTTTATCATTTCGAAGTATACATACACATTTGAGAGAAGAATTCCGCATCCAATTACTTAGAACTGTTTTCCGTTCGACTAAACTGAACCAGCTCAGTTTTCGGTAGCACGAGCCTCGACGTGTAGTCTTTAAACAGCTTGGAAATATAACCTTGAGAAATATAACCTTGAAAAATGATAGTAAATTCAAAATGTGAACTGCAATGAGAACCTCATATTTCACTTACATGTTTATAAGGGCTGCAATTGTGGACCGGTGGGCGGGTCCATCATCGGTTTCACTCCAGAGTGAGATGCAGAGATGCAATTGTCGTTTTCAAGTGTCATAAAGTAAAAATTGTTTGTGAGAATTGTTCTCATACCAGGGTGTGTTCGGAGAGCTATATGAACAAGTATGTAGATTCCTTGCTGAAAAATGTATTTGATCGGTGAGATGTTGCGAGAGAGTGAAAAAAGCCACTGAATGAGCAAGTGAGTGACTGAATGACAGAAGGCAAATGCTGATGTTGAAGCCTACCCCACCCTTTATTTATTTTAAGTGGAGGCGAGTGCTACATACCGTTGTTTATGTCTTTCATTTGTTTAATTCTGTTTGCTTCTCCCTTAAAGCTGTCAGAGATTTTTGTCATCAAGTATTGATGATGTTATACAGGGTAACCGCACTGAATTGGTAACTGAACCTTTCCTGTTTATTACCTTCGAGTCTTATGCTCTGAACGTTAATGCAAGCATTTGCAAACTGCTCAGGTGTTCACTGAACCTGTCTTCTGTGTGGAACATTGTGATGTATGTGCTATGCATTCTTAGTGGAGCAAGCCTGTCATCCATAAGGCCCTCGGGCTCAACTTGAGATCTTTCAACGAAGAGAAACCAACCATTCTAATAAATGAAGCTGATATCTGCAGTATGTAATGTCCAATGACATGACCGGGGTGCAAATTTCCATGACGGGAAAACAAGCGGGAACAAATTTAAGAAAACAAGCACGACAGCGAAGCAGAAACAAGAACAAGGAAATAAAGTTTTATTGTTGAAACTTTCAACGAGAACATATAGAAACCAATGCATTTTCATGCTGTCACGGGAATGAAAAAGATGCCGTGTGATTTGATTTTGAGGAATATTAAGTCATCGTCGACAGGTTTGATTCCGTAGTGCCTTTCTCGTCGAGCAAGAAAGCTAGAGCCTTCATTTTTTTTTCAATCATAAAGACAGTTTGCTGCTATTCAGAAGTCATAGGATCTTGTAGAATTTGCTTGGACGGTTCGTCAAGTTACAAGAATTTTGTTTTTTATTTCCAACCTTTTTCCAATGACCGAACCCATCCTCTGCCTTATGCAGCATCCAATGACATAACTCATTACTGGGTTGAAATTTTTTTCATTAAAAAATTTTTTTTTCATGGAAATTAAAATTTCCATGAAGGCAAAATAAGCAACAACAAAGAAAATAAAAGCATGAGCAAAGCAACAAGAAGAAAAGAAAGAAAACGTTTTGTTGTTTAATTAAACTGTCAACGACAACATATCGAGAGCACTCCCGTTTCCATTTTGCTGTGGAATGAAAAAGATGCCGTGTGGTTTGATTTTGATCGTTGACAGGCTTGATTCCGTGTTGCCTTCCTCGTCGAGCAACAAATCTAGAGCCGTCAGTTTGACAATCTGCTATTCAGAAGTGATCGGATCTTCTAGAATTGGCTTGGACGGCCCGTGGAGTTACAAGAGTTTTGTTTGCAAACATGCACATGCGACAAACTTCCCCATATAATAGGTGTAACACTTCCTTTCATCCTCAGACTTGCTCCGGCTCTAGTTTGAATTCGTGTAAGGCGTTAATGGTTGGACAGTGTTTTGGAAAGCTGAGCTTGGAATCATTTCTACTAGTCGTCCAAGGTACTTAATTTCAGAAGAAAAATGAGTCAATAGTTTTCGTGTTAGTAATCTGGCGTTGATGCCTTGTACTTCTATTGATAGATTGATCTAACCGTAAGCTAATCTGTACAAAGGCGCAGATGACTTGTTAATCACTTACCAATAGAAGGATACTACGCACATTTCCCTTGTGGTTAGTAACTGCCTACTTGTTGTCCTCCAAGCCAATGTTCAAAATATGAATGTCGTGTGTTTCATTTGTCAATTCA
>BLFN01000231.1:1823986-1826486 GCA_014634225.1 Acropora yongei | reverse complement strand
GAGTGGTAGTTCAAACAAAACGTGATCTGTGATTATATATTAAACAATACGCTTATTTTTACCATGATAAAGAGCTATTACTTGGGATCATCTTGGGCTTCAGTCCTACAGTGTTATCGTGGAAAGAACCACCGTGATCTTAAGTATTTAGAGCGATCGATAGGAGTTACCTCGTCATGCCGTAGTAATCTGTGCTTATGTATAATTTACGAGCTGGGAAGGTTTGTGTGAGTATTATTTTATTCGCAAGTTTGCGTAGCTCAATTTACAGATTGACATAAAGCACCAAAATATTGCATCCTTTGATTAAGGGATCTTGATGGTGAACCAATCAGTTGTTAGTTTTTAGGCCTGTATGTTAGAAAGTTATTGTCATTGGACGGGATGAAACTTTTTTTTCTTCATGGAAATTGTTATTTGCCAGTCTTGTTTTAACAAATAACAAACAAAAAGACGAGGAAGGAAAGGTCAGCTCCGAACGAACACCCATGGTGGTTGAATTTGACGATCGAGACTTTTGAAATTTTGAACTTCAGCCCTATAAGGAGAATACGTAGAACGTGTTTATAAAATGTGACCAAGCAACTAGGATTCTTATTTTCATCATGACACTGCCTTCCTATATGTCATCCTTGATTTCTTTTTTCAATGGCATCAGTTTGATTTCTGATGTTAAAGCATGAACTACTCGGCAACGCCACATCATTCTCCTCCACAGGATGGGGAAATATTAATTTATAACTGAAGAAACTTGGCAGTTATTTCCACTGAAAAAACTCAATTATAAATGTTACCGCTTTCAATTAAAAAGCGTTTGAGACTCGACATTCAATTCCACTGAAGCTACAAAGTAGAAAATACATTCGGTTTTCAGTGTACAAGGAAAAACGCTAAACTTGCTGCCTGTTACCGCTACATTTGTTGACTTCTTAATAGTGCTACTGCTTATAAACGCAATATATTATAGCAAGATGATAAAAAGAAATGCTGATAATCGCCGATATTGCCCTTATGATGACTTAAACAATTGTGACCTAAATTGATTTAAGCAAATCGGCTTAGCTTCATGAGTCAACATCAGTGAATGATTTGTATGAAAAGAAAATGAGGAACTTAGGAATTTTTTTAGGCGTTGACCTGCTAGTTTGGTTGAAAATCTAAAACGAAGCTGAAACAGAGGAGCAACACTACCTCACCGTGCACATGCAGTGATTTACAACTGATTTTTCTACATTATACTCTTGTGAACGACACCCAAATTTAAAGGACGCTGTCAATGGGAATCTGAGAGGGCAATTGACTAATGAAAGTGAAAAAGCTGCCCAGAGAACCTATCGAGAAGTATCAAACGATAATATAGTTAATCCATCTATGGCGTCGAGTCCGGAATCATTCTTACCTCTTGGTGCATGCATTGCGACTGCCCCCAACACGCGGTCTGAGCCATCATTCCCCTCCCCCTCCCAAAAACAAAAAATGATTTGGGCTTTAAAGCAGAGCAAAACAATGAAAGTAAATGAAGGTGTTAAACTGCTCATGTGAATAACTCAGAAGTCATAAATACTAGGCTTTAATTTGACAGTTCGGACAAACTAGTTCAATTTAAATCCGTACTTTTCCATGAGTTTGGTGAATCCTATTTCCTTTTCTTTACTTCATTTTTTTATTTTGGGGCCGAATTTTGCTGAGTAATTCCATTGGAACAACACGGTTAATCTACTACATAGTACGCTCAGGCGTGACTCAGTGACCCATTTCTATACTTTTAGTCTCACCTCGTAGTACAGTCATGTGACCTGAATCTAGTTTATAATTATCCTAGCTGCCACGATTCTTGAAGTTTTCTATTCCTCTCAGGTGCACTCGAGTAGTTTAAAGACTTTTCGAGTTTTTCCCAGGAATCGTGGAAAGAACATTTATTGTAAGCAAAATTTTCACGTTGTTGCTTCACAGCACTCCCGAGGTTCCCCCGTTGACGAGTAAAATCGTCTGGCGTTAGACAGAGTAAAATCTTTTAGTTTCAGTGTCACTTACGGGAGTGAAAGGGTTAAAAACCTCACCAAAACTGGCAGGTGAGCCTAATACTCTGCTGTGAGCGATTGTTATTTTTGGCGTGCAAGCGGTGTAGCTGCGAAAAGAAATCGAGAAGGATATTTTGAGCAGCTCCAGGCGGTAAATCATTTATTTCTTTTTGGGCACTGGGTGAGAGGGGAAAACAAAGAGGAAACAAGGTCAAGTTTAGTTTATTCTTGGAAAAATTTTGAATCAGTGTACCTCGCACTATTGACAAATCTTCCGTCCGTCCTTATACTAGATCATTTTTTTTCATTTTCTCTCGCATTCTACTTGTCTAAGATATATAAGACAAGCAGGACTGCCCTTGGCACAATTTTCCGTTTATCGTGGAAGTTAACATTTTCAAAATGAGGTGAGTTGATTTTAACACTATCTCATACATCCAAGCCGGTTATGTTCAATTTTTTTCAATCTTATGCTAAGA
>BLFN01000231.1:1806486-1808986 GCA_014634225.1 Acropora yongei | reverse complement strand
CGCCCACCTTTTCCCCTGCAAAAAAATAGCTGAAGAGCACAAGAGGACCAAAAGTAGTGTTCATTATTATTCTCCACTGGCTTACAATCTGTAAATTCTTTGTCTGAGAGTCTAAGAGAATGCTGGAAGTTTTCCCAAGTTTCTATTGCGATGTCATATTAAAATTCTGCTTTGGTACAACTTCCCGGGTCGGTTAATCGAATAAATACGGTACTTGGGACGTTATTCCTTTTGTAATGTTATTTTTTTGTCACGTTGTCAGAAGCATTATCGACATTTTGTTTAACAAAAACGACAGAAAGGACGTATTTACATAAGAATAGAACTTCTTTCTTGGTGGCTCGTTTTGGACACATGGCCTGCGTGATGCCGAGTTGAAGCCAAGGGTTATGCAATTTTAAAAGATCCTTGTGACAAAACAAGTGATTTAGAAATACGGACTTAAAATTCTCACTTTACAAAAGAAAATGATATCAAATATTTTCACTGTTCGTCACAGAATATATTACTATAAGTAGGCAAGCAATTGTTGTAATATTCAACATTTATTTGTTTTTGTTTCTAGCATGTTCGCTTCCCAGCAGTTACAATTTGCAATTTAAACATGGTTCGTTATGACAAACTTCCAGCGGACTTCATAAAAAACATAGTGGCAGGAGTCTTAGATGGTAAGATGTGATGTGGTGCTGAGAATCTTTCTACAATTTTCGCCACTTTCATTTAACATCTACCCTTTCAAGGCTGCACAGGTTAATTAATAATTAACGAATAAGCTAAATTCTACGCTCGTTTCGATTGGTCGTTATCTATGATCGATTGGAGGAAAGACGCACATTATGACGTCACTTTTAACGTTTTCACTTCTCAATTGTGTGAAACAAATAGATGCGATGTTCCCATGCGTTTGTTGAGTAATAGATCACAGATGACATTAAAATGTGGTAAGAACAAAAAAGTGGCACAGGAGTCGTTAGGCGAGTGTGTCATTGATGTTCTTACCACGTACATTTTGACGTTTTCTGAGATCTGTTACTGAACGGACACACAGCAACATGGAATCTATTTGTTGAATAGTAAGCATTGTCATCATAGTTGTTAGCCAATGATAGATGTTTGACCGAACACCACTCGAAAGATTTTTCGGTCTGAGAAAACACCTACAATCATGGACAAAAGTGTTGACACATTTGAGCAAAACAAACGCTTTCTATCCGCGTCCTTGCGTAAATTCAAATAACATCTTTTTTTACCTATAGCTTAACCCCCTCTCCCCCTTTTCAATGTTGAAATACGCTTCGTTGACACTGCCACGTGGTTACAACATTGAAAAGGGGAGAGGGGGTCGAAAAGTGAATTTTTGAGATTAAAAAACTCACGCGTTTAACGAAAGAGGTCTTTTTCGAGGAGTGTCTCAACTGCTTTTGTCCATGATTGTAGGTTCAATATTCACAGTGAACACTTCATGTCATAGATCCTCCGGAGAGATCCTTCGTATACTGACAGGGAAAGTTAATTTCGCTTCAGTACTATGAGAGCCTTACGCACTGATGTAATTTTCATTTTTCTTTTACTTGTTGGGCCATCGAAAAAATCGAAATCAGCAGGTGGTTCTTCAGGGCATGCGCAGACAGATATAGCTACAAATGCCCAGCCAGTTAGATCTACAAATGCACCTTCTGGTCCAGAGACAAGTTATGATACAGATACAGTTGCAGTCCCTTCTATCCCTGGCACTACATCATCAGTCACAGGAAGTACTGCTGTTACAGCAAATGCACCTATTGATAATACCACCTCTTCACAAGACAACAGTACCACCATGCCAGCTGGAATCCAGTCAGTTAATAACAATGTTCCTACCGGTAATTCTGCAACAGGAGGTCCTAGAACTGGCATTCCAAGTGATTCCTCTTCGGATGTGATCACCTCCTCTGCCAGAGACGATGGCAATTCTAACCAAGATGTCAATACCGACACCCTTGACAATGATGATTATATTTCTGATTACGATTACGATTATGATTACGATTTCGGCTTTGACTTTGGTGGACTTGAAGGACAATCAAAAGCCACTGACTTTAAAATCGAAGAAGCCATCCGAGCGGAGCTGGCTCTGTTCAATGATTCCACCATCTTTGATATCGGGCATCAGTTTGAAGATTTCGTATTTGAGTGCTCTTACAGGGGATATGATTGTAGGTAACATCCGTTCAGACACTTTCTCATAAAAAGCAGATCGTAATTTCACTTGAATCGGTCAATGCGGCGAGAAATGAGCGTTATGACGTAATCAACCAGAAGTACCGTCACGTGTGGTGCTTCATACTCAAGTTAATCATGGCAAACGTTTCGTCTTCAACTGGTGGTCCATGGAAAATTAGTGACTCTAAAAATCCTCATGCGCTTTTTCATTTTTATTTCTTTTAGGAATTATTCGAGATTTTGGAGTTATCTTTGGGACTATCGCCACGGTAACTGCTTTATGTTTAATGGTGGAAAG
>BLFN01000231.1:1765470-1772970 GCA_014634225.1 Acropora yongei | reverse complement strand
TGATTTGATATGATTATTTGTGTGGGGCTTCCACAATTAGCAGAATAAGCTTTGCAATCTCGCTTGAAACTTACTGAATTTCCTAAACTCAGGATTCTAAGTGTTAACCGACAAGAGATGTCAGAAATCTCGTATTCCTAACCGTCTTTCATTTTGCCGCGGTTAAGGTTGCTTACCATTCATTCTTCGAAAGGTCACTCTGCACAGTTTAGGACCTACTGTCGTAAATATAAGAGCAAATACGGCTCCTCAGAAATTGTATGGCATTTGGCAATTGCATAATTTCTTTGGCTTAGTTTTAGCAATTTAAAAAATAAGCATGCTTGACACAACTTCCAGACTTCTGTTCATACAAATCATTTTGTGATTGAAAAATTGTATTCGCGTACGATACGTGACTATTTAAAGTTGAAAAATTATGGGGCAATGACAGTATAACTTGACTTAAAAGGAAACACATACACAGCGACATCAGCGATAATGAATCCTTTCCAACTAGGAGCAAATAGTTGGCTATTTGAAAAGCGTAGAGGAGTTGAATTCGGACCACCGGAAACAAATTTCACCCTAGCGGAAATCTCGTCCTTGTTGTGGAGTGTGATTTGAACTTGGCCTCTGTAGTGATACAGGTCGCAGTGTTTACTCATTTTACTGAAATTTTAGAACTTTTCGCTGCTTTAACCTCACAGTTCGGGTTGACCTCAGTGTAGAAACCTGTGATATTTTTTTCTTTGTTTCTTTAGCTCTTGCTGTAGTTTGGTTATTGTTTAATGGTCTCTTAGCTCTTTGTTTTCCTCTTTTTACGTCATGCGTGAGTTTGACAGGTTTTGACACCCATGATTAGATTTTCAAAGCACGTTCTTGTCGTCCATCTTCGAAGTTTTATCATGCATGTCATATTTTGGAAGGGAAATCTTCCTTGGGTTCATAAGAGAAAAAAGTTTAAGCTCTAAAACTTAAAAATTGGACGTGACTTTGTTGTATTGAAAGCTTTCTTAGGCTTTTTCGTGACATGATCCCATTGATTTAGATTAAGTTACAAACCTAGCTTCATTACCCACTTTAGTGCTCAATGAGGCAGATGTTAATAGCATTTTTCATTCAGTTAATGGCAATAATTATTTGTGCAATATCTGAGCACACTTGTCGATAACAAGATTTCGTTCAAATATCTATTCCATTGGAAGATTGTCCATAAATTTCGAAATCACCCCTTGGCTTAGTACACGCCTGGGCTAGTTTGTGTAAACTTGTTTAACCAGGGGAAATTGAATATGATTGTTTTTACATTTTCTGGCATTCAAGAAGTTGAGATAGCATTTCCGGGCAACAAGAGAACCCCTGGTGTTAATGGGTAGTTTCGCGAAAATGTAATTCTTAGCTATCAATATCAGGTCCTTAAAAGCATTCTTCTAAGTAAACCTATACTATAAAGAAACTATAAGTTTTCGGTGTTTTCAGCAACGAAATCCAAACATCAAATTCTTCGACCGCTTTTAAATAATTCATGATTGTTCCTCTGAAACTTCGGTTAATAAATGAATGCGGAAACATTAGATTCGTGGGGGAGGACTCGCATATGAAAGTGGCAGGGATGCTTGTCGTCTCGCTTAGGAGTGTGAATTTAGGATTTTTAAGGTGTGTTCTAGGCATAACCTCGTCATAAGTAGTCTCAAAGGTTTCGGTTAGGGTTGCAACATGAAAAAATGAAAAAAAAAAATATGTGTCTTCTATGTAAATCCTGCTTTTGTCTATCCTTGCGGTAGAGTGCTCGAAGCGTTAGGAGAGCGTGGTATATCTGTGAAGATTGAACTAATAAATAAGACATAACTTTTTCTGTGAATCTGTCAGCTTTACTGATGTGGAGATTTTCAGTTAGGCAAAGATTGCATCGTTTGGAAATATTGTTGTAGGCGCTTGCTTAGGAGATGATAAACCAGCTTATCTTGTAGTTTTCCTTGTTGTCCTTGAGTTTCCAGGTGTGTTCGGTGCGGTAAGCACCAATCCAATTCTATACCTAACCCTAATTAAATTTGGTGTAATACGAAACTTGGCTGCTGACACAAAACGATTCTGATCACGGTAAAAGTATTGGAAGATAATGTCTTTGCCATCATAAAAAGTCACTGTTTTCTTATTAATATTTTTCTGTGTTTTAATAGGGTCTCTTTCAGGGGTCAAAAAGCGTGAGCCACTCCCATAGGGGTTTAATTCAAAACTTTCGATGAGCATCCTCGCCCCTTTCTTGTGCGAGTCCACTCCGCTCGGGGCACTTAGAGTGGAAAGATGTTTTTGTTATGCAATTGAAAACTTCGAAAACACCAACCAACCTGATATCCTTGTAATCAGGAAATCCCTCTCTTATTTTGAAAGACGTGTTATCGCAAGAAGGACGAGAGCACGGAGGAAACTCACTTGAGTTTGTGTGCGTTAAATTTTGCCTTTGACTTTCTGTCATTCCATTAGGAGGAGACTACATCCAAGCGAATCCCAAATGTACTTTCTCTTGCCACCGGCGCAGGAAACGTAGTCAGCTGTGAAGATTTTTTGACGAAAATTCTATATTTCTTTTCACCGTGTCGACAAAATAATAAGCCGATTTAGCAGCATATGCAAGACGGGAACGTCAGATGGGGACGGGATGGCACGTGGAATAGTCTGGATACTGTTCTTTCCATAAGACATCTTTCAGTTAAAGTTGAGTACGAGACGCCAGCCTTTACTCTCATGAAACTTTTCAATGGACTAACATTTAATAGAACTGAATATCCGAAATACACATTCTTAATATTTCGTCCCTCCGTCGACAACCAGCATAGCTCATCAATAACACAAAAACAAAACGAATAAGCGCGAGACTGCCATTTGTCATAAAATGCGTAGCAACACTCTTACAATGCGTATGCTCCTTTTAGCCAAACTGCGCTTAGCTCCTTCCAGAGTAGACTTAACAAATAGGTGATCCGCGACGAGGAGCGGCTCAGCGTGAATTAATGAACTACAAGGTTTAGAGAGAGCCCAAGTGCGCCATCGCAGCCTGCAGCCACTGTGATATTTGTGCAATGTTGCGGGAGCCTTAGCACCAAACTATAACCAAATCCGGTACCAAGGGCTGGAAATAGGGGTCCTCCACTTAGTTAACAGCTGAACGCCAAAGGGTTGCTTCAGAGGGCGTATAAAAGAAACTGAAAAGAAATTAGCCAACAGTCGAATTGTTGCAAAGAACTGGATACTGAAGGTCGACAAGCGTCCAACTGAACACCGATTTTAAACGTGGGAAAACCTCACCAAATGATGTTAAGCGGCGCGCAATTGCGTAGCGCTTTCAAATGCAAGAAACCCTAACCAAATGGTGTTTTCACTCACTAGTGCAATGCTCTAAATAGGGAACCCTCACAAAAAGGCACGGCCGTTACGCTGGGTCCCATTCAGCAAAGGTTGCATAAAAGCGTTGGAGGTACGCAAAATTTCGTCTCAGTAATTAACATCTCGCAGCCTTGTCCTCCCAACTTCAAGTCGTAAAATAAAATAAATAGGGTCAAGTTAGCCAACCTGAAGGTAAGAGCAAACCCTAACGCACAAGCTGAACAACACTATGCCTACTAATGCGAAAAATTAAACGAAGTCCCAGGATGTCAAAACTTGGGCTCTCTGGCGCGGACTTTCTATCCGTAGATTCGGATTGTTAGGCTATTTGAAAACGCCTTGTACCAGGGGATTTAACCGGAAAGGAGATAAATGCAAAATGGCCAAAAAATGCTACACGGCCACTCATGAACTGTTAAAGTCCCACATCCGCGAAAACTTTGTAGTTTTCTGACGACTAGACCAACGAGTCCTACCGGAGGGCACAGCAAATTCGGTTAGCACTGCTCCAATCATGTGTGAACGCATCCACCCCAGCCTACCAGCAAATTCAAATCTCGAATTACATTGCGGTTGCTGAGCGTTGCAGTAAGACGCAAATCTACCACAGGTATGCGGGCCCCAAATTGCATCGGGTGTTGCGAAGATGAAGTGATTGATAGCAACTCTTTGTCAATAAAGCGATGCAACATATCTACGTGCGTGTTCGATTCACGAGGAATTCACTCGGCTTCCAAAGAAATATCACTCCCGAGACATACACTAAATGGCAATAATAATGAATTTATATAACACATTTTCTATTGGCTTATTCAAATGCGCTTTACAAGCAAGTGATCTATGGGTGAGGTCGGATATCAGCGTATACAGGCGCCGCTGGCAGCCGCTCTCAATCCATTGGCGATCTCACCCAGTACATGACTGAAATGAGGCCTGACCACAACACCGGGAGCTCCATGCCCTACATGCCATTAAAGATGTTCAAACGCAACCTGTTAAGGCTCTATAATATGAGACGCCATAATGTATCGAGTTTGATCTATATGTATGCCTATTGGGAAAATACACGCGCGCGCGAAATTTGAAGTACATGCTTCGCGTGAGGAGTGCCGAAAATTTAGACTTCACAAAGACTTTTTTTAATTTTTGCCCACGCACATAATTAATCGCGCTTTAATCGCTCGCCGAGTTTGAGTTCTATTATGCAAGGGAAATTCAGGGCTTTCAATCTTCCACTCAATTTAAAAGTGGATACCAATTTGGTTGATACAGCCAAGAAGTGAGGAAACATTGCTTCTCGTAAAATTTTTAGGATTTAAAAAACGCTCATTATTAAAAGCTGTTATTTTAGTTATCAGTAGCTTTGACATGTAAACGAGACTAATGGGTCATTCTGGTTTCCCGAGGGAAACAGTTAGTTTTGTTTTCCCGAGAATCCTGATGTTTCCCGAGACGTGAGCACGTGCTGAAGATCATGCCATTTTTAATTTAGTCATTCACTTATCACATGCTCTTGTATTCAGCGAAACCTGGAACAACTGCGCAATTGGATCCCGGTCGGGACATGTTTGAATTTGATCATGGGCACGTGACCAAGAATCAACCAATCACAGTGCTCACTTTGTTGGTTGAAAGTGAAGGCAGATAACAATTTCCATTGTCAAATCCAAGTCAAATACAAATCCCTGTAGTATGATCATCTATTTCCATTGTATTGACCAATAAGCCTCGACTGTATGCAATTGTAAACAAAAGCAGCTTTGGCAGCGGGCTCAACTGGAACACCAGCTATTGAATGGCCAATCATTAGTGTCTTTTTTATTCTTTTTTTTTTGCACGTTCAGTATGAAGTGATGATAGGTGTCAGTGAAATAATTTATTCATTATCAGTGTCGAATATTTAACATTAATTCAGACATTTTCGAGTCTAGTTTGCAATTGTCACGGAGCAGAGTCAGCTAAAGCAATTCACCGAGCAAGTTTTGGGTATTTTTCCGCGTTACGCCTAACCAGCAATTTCGTGTCATCGCGCATAATGGTTGTAGCTCCGGAAGAAATGTAAGTCTTTCCGTTTGTCGAGTTTTGTGGTCGGTTTACATATTAGGAGGGAGGAAAGGATGTTCTCACATGAGCTAGCACTTTAGGGGCTTGTTCTTTGAAAAACGAGGCAGCGTCAATGACATAGTTTTTAATCCTTTCATTATAAATCCATTTTCGAACCTCTTGTGCCTCAGAATATCTTAGAACGCCCTGTTATTCAATGCTGCCTCGACCAGGTAAACCTTGAGAACGTTCTTCGTTGTCTCGTAAACTAGAAAAGTCGTCACTTCAAGGCTGTTTGAAGGCTTTGAATCAAAACCGAATGCCAATAGACTTTGGTTGTAGTAGCAAAGTAATTGCGTCTTGGTTTTAAAGTAAGGTAGGCAGCCTTAGGCTGGAACTTGAACGCAGTGACCTCGGAATTTCTCACTCAAAAACGTCAACCATCTCCAATTGATATTAACGATGAAATGGACCATTCTGAATTAAAACTGGGTAATTAACTCCAGGAATTGCATTGACTCAAGTTATGTCGATGTTCATGTTGTTAATGTTAATGGCTGGACATAATAACGAGCTCATTGGGAAACTTCTATGCATTTTAGGCAGTACTGATGATCAGTTACTGCATTCGGATTTTTATGATAAGCGGCAATTAATTGCAGTCTATTTTCACTGAATTATTGTTATCGTAGATCTTTTTCTAGTTCTTGCGTTTTGAGTTTTTTTTACTGCATTTTTATTAGAAACATCAATTTGTACAGTTCATTTTATGTTCATGCAGATTAACAAATTATCCATGATACTGAAAACTCGTGCAAAAAGGGGAATTTTACATTTGGTTTTGTCTGCCAAAGCCGAGTTTGGTACAAATCACGGAATCCAGTAGAAAAGGAGATTATATTTAGTTGAAGGAGAAAACGAAAAGGGTGACTGGCTCAATTATGAATTGAATTTTATTATATAGCATTTAGTGGTATACCGAGTAGTTGCAAGTGCTGATATGATTTTTATCCATACATGTGTGATCATATTTGATCAAGTCGCAGTATTTCGCATGCTGCAAGCACTTGTAGCTGCTTGTGTAAACAACTAACTGTTACTAACCTCAAGCTATATAGCCAAGTTCAAACCTTAGCTTTTGAAATAAAAAGAATAAAGCATCTTTTGCTGTACTGCGAGGAATTTATGTAATAAATAGAATTTCATGGTAGCTTGGAGATGCGAAATTTCTGTTATGATGAAAAATATTCCACTCGTTCGCTGCGCTCACTCGTGCAATAATTTTGCGACACTCGCGCAGCAATTTCGGATCTCCCCGCGCGCGGCCATGTTAATATCCATATCATCTAGGCTGCCTGTGACCTCCTGTTTCTTTCGTTTCCAGGTTGTACTCGGCTTTCAATATGGCGGCTGGTTGGAAAGGAACAATTCGGGTTGTACCCTATTCGTCTGGAAAGTAACGTTCAGAGTGGAGGTTAGTCCTACTTTAAGTACTTCAGGCTTAAGGCTCTTTAGCACACGAAGAATAGTCAAACAAAACAACGCGATAGTTTGTTGGCTTATGGCTGTGTCCCTCACTGCGTGGGTTTGAGAGGGTAATTAGGACGTTTCGCAAACACATTCTGTCAGTTCGCTTACATACTACATACTCGAACAATTCTTCGCGAAAGATTCGTCATGGTCAAGTCTTGTTGTTCGGAAACAAGATCGTCTTAAGGTTGATATTCATTTTTTCAGAAACGTCACGCCATGCACCAACGTTACACGAAACGGAGTTCGGTCGTTTCGATACAAGTCGATTCGACACAAATTGAAGTCGTTTCGAGACATCATCATAGTCGATTCGACACACGTAGAAAGTCGATTCGATTCAACTCCACCTTTATGTTCTCTACTGTTCAGTGGTAAGCCAATGAAGATGCTTAACTTGCAAGCACCCATAGTTATGAAAACACTTTCAATAAGAGATTCTTTTAAGAGGCTGGACAAAACTGCGAAAATCATTAACATCAAAATAATGAAAAACCTTTTTAGCCAATTTGTGTTTATGATCGCGCTATTTCGAGTAGAAAGGTCTAAACCACAAGTTGA
>BLFN01000231.1:1747970-1760470 GCA_014634225.1 Acropora yongei | reverse complement strand
ATCATCTGTCGTCCACATTCGTTAGCCTCCATTTGCCGTCAGCTACTTTCATCCATATTCATTAGCCTTCATTTGCTGTCATCTACCGTCGTCCATATTCATTAGCCTCCATTCATATTTATTTACCTAAATGTGTTTCCAGAAAATATCCAGACCCCCACCATGGAGGGAATTGGAAATTCCAGAGGGGTTTATAGGCCTATGTAATTCCAGTGGGGTGGGGGCTTTGAAGATGAAAATTCACTTCCAGAGGGCATAATATACAACGATCGTTTCTAACCGACTTTTGTGAGTCATTCTGGTGCTTTCATTGGTCATGCTGTGTTTTTCCTACCATGCCTTGCCTCAAAATGACTTTTCTTTTTCACAAAAGTTTTTTTCTAAGAGGACCTCTGATTCTTCATGACAAGATGGCCGTCATTGCTCATTACCAGTCTCCAGAGACTATGACAAACAGGAGAGGTTACCTTTGCCAAAGTTAATTCCAGGTTGCTTTAAAAAATCGTTAGCAAGATAACTACATAAAACTAGAAACTTGTTAATCGTTTTTCTTGCTGGTTAACATTATCATTGATACATCAAATTGAATTCTCTTTACACATAATACAGTATGTTTCTTGGCGATAGTGTTTACGTACTTCAAATTCTTAAAACATTTTGTGAACTTGAAAGCTCAAAAATACCAGTGAAAACCCCTTTCGAATGCCAGCAAATACTGTTTAAACAGGATTCTGTAAATATAAACTGGGTTAACGTAAGATTTTATGCCCAATTTGCTGGGTCGATATTATTAAACGCAAAGTTTGATGGTCTTCAAAATAAAATTAAGAAACGAAAAGGCCTATGGACACGGGAAATGTGGTTAATAGTTTTTGATCAACTGTTAAATGCTTTTAATGGAAGAAAAATAATTTCCAGAGGTTACTGGGGGTGGCAGATATTTTTTTGGAAATTCTGAAAGGGTGAGGGGGTTAACCTTATCATCTGAAAATGGAAAATCTGGAGGGGTGGGGGCTTACAACTGAAATTCTGTCTGTGGTGGGGGTCTGGATATTAATTTTTCTGGAAACACACAATTCATATTCATAAGCCCATATTTGCCATCATCGAGCGTCGTCCATATTCATTAGCCTCCATTTGCTGTCATCTAGGGTCGTCCACATTCATTAGCCTCCATTTGCCGTCATCTAGCATCGTCCACAGTCAATAGCCTCCATTTGCCGTCATCTAGCTTCGTCCACATTCATTAGCCTCCATTCATATTAATTTACCTAAATTCATATTCATAAGCCTCCATTTGCTGTAATCTACTGCCATTCATATTCATTTAGCTCCATTTGCTGTCATCTATTGTCGTCCATATTCATTAGTCTCCGTTTGCCGTCATCTACCATCGTCCACATTCATTAGCCTCCATTTGCCATCATCTAGCGTCGTCCATATTCATTAGCCTCCATTCATATTTATTTACCTAAATTCATATTCATAAGCCTCCATTTGCTGTAATCTACTGTCATTCATATTCATTTAGCTCCATTTGCTGTCATCTATTGTTGTCCATATTCATTAGTCTCCATTTGCTCTCATCTACCGTTGTCCATATTCATTAGCCTCCATTTGCTGTCATCTACAGTCATCCATATTCATTATAGTCTCCATTTGCCGTCATCTAGCATTGTCCATATTCATTAGCCTCCATTCATATTTATTTACCTAAATTCATATTCATAAGCCTCCATTTGCTGTAATCTACTGTCATTCATATTCTTAAGCCTCCATTTGCCATCTAGTGTCTTCCATAAAAAATTATTCATTAGCCTCCATTTGCTGTCATCTAGCATCGTCCATATTCATTAGCCTCCATTCATATTTATTTACCTACAAGTTCATATTCATTAACCTACATTGCTATTATCTACCTTTATTCATACTCGTTAACCTATGTTTGCTATCGATCTACCTTCATCTGTCATAATTTACCCACATTTATCATCTATGTACATACAATAATTGATTATTCATCAGAGTGCACACATTAAATATAATATTTCTTATGAAGTTATTATGGTTCTGTATAAGCACCACAGAATGCTTAGGAGCATTTTGAAAGCTAAAACCTCTTTTAATTTAATTTTGATGTTTGTGGGTTGTTGATTCTTTGGTACCTGCTGCAGAACTCCAAACTGTACCTCATCTTCCAAATGTTCAGCATTTCATTCCCCTTTCTTAACCTGTGCCCCTTGTGCTGTTTACAGGATGTCTAAGCATGCTGGGACAGATACTTCAAAAGCCCCAAGTGATGAAAAACCGTCAGCCAAGTTCTTGCTCCAGACAATTACTTAACTTCATGTTAGACACCTACAGTACCATTGTTAAGGAAGCTGCTGCATCAAAGTCAGGGGCATAATGAGAATTAATGGGAGTGTTCAAAGTGGCAAAAAGTTGGGGATTCAATAAGGAAAAACAGCCTGGAAGCATCCAGCTTTTCTCCCCAAGTCTTTCTATGGGCGAGTCATTGAAGGTATAGAAGTAATTATTTTTTTCTAATAATAAGCTCATACATAGCAGCGCTCCAAGCTCACTTTTTCAAAAAGTCGCTTTTTGGTGACCTTCAATAATTATAAATTGGTCGCCATAAAAAAATTTTGGTTGCAAAAAGTAAAAAAAAAACTAAGAATAATGATAATAATAATAATAATAATAATAATAATAATAATAATAATAATAACTGTAATATCCAGGGGCAGACACTTCGTGTACGTTATATGAACTGTTAGTACGCCAAGTGACACGTTTGCAACCCTTTCCTTAATTGTTACGCTTACTCGCTTGCCGATTAAAACAATCCATTGTAGTAATGGGCGACACAAAGGGAAGAAAGATTTCAATTTCTGGTAGCAAAATAATTTACTACAAAGCTGCTGAGATGGGGTAACAAATCACCAATGGCACGTAAAACCTTTCAAATAGAACAAATTGGCCACATGCATTTTGATCTGCAGAGAAGACCAAGTAAACAATTTATTTTACTAAGGTAGATGGTATTTGGACTTGACTCAATCAATCCTTATTCCATACATTCTCTCTCATTGAAGTGGTCAAAAACAACATTCACGTTTGATGCATGACAACTGCACCTGGAGTCAGCCCTGAATTTCTTTCCTGTGGGCAAATTAAACAACCTCGCTATTTTTACGTAAGACCGTGCCCCAAAACTTATATGGAATACACAAAAATTAATAAGACAGACGCTCTCAAATAAAATTATTTTTATTATAAACACATTGAGAACCCTGTTGCGTTCAATCTTGCCAAAAGAGTCGAGACAAGCATATCGCGGCCAACAGGTCTACTGGCTTGGCAAATCGTCTGTGGTCACTGAAGCATCGCAACAGGGAACTGTCTCTGTCGGGGTGGAAGTAAGTTCCGCTCCTCAGTAGGGTGCAGGAAGTATAGTTTGGCTTCTTCCCAGTTTACGCTCACTTTAGGTTTACGCATTCGTATTGAGTAGCGAAATGGCGAGAAAGAGAAAGATGTGATATCGTCGCTTTTTACTTTTGATAATTTGACCAAACATTGATTAATTTTCCAAGTAAGTTTTCTTTATAATCTGTTGGTCGCCAATTGGCGACTTTCGTCAAAATTTTAGTCGCCAAATATTTTTTTCACTAGCCATGGTGACCAAAATGGTCGAAGCCTGGAGCGCTGCATAGGGATTTGTAGTTGGATGATGTTGCATTTACACGAACTGGATTGACTATAAATAGGGTATATTACACAAGAGTCTGATGAGAATGGGGTCCTTTTGGATTTACAAAGACAAAAGAAACTGGAATAAATAACAGGGTCTGCAAGTGGGGTCCTGATCCTGCATTCCCGCCCCTTTTTTGCCAGATGATGACAGCAAGAATTCCCCAGGTTTTTTATTAGTTTCACAAATCCAGTTTTTCTTTTCCAGAAAAATACATTAAAATCTAATTTCTGCAAAAGCTAACAAATGTGAGATGTAGGTTGATCCTTTCGATTGATATTTGGAGTTTATGCATGTTTTTAAAGGCTTCTGCAAAAAGAAAATTAATAGCTTCTTCTAACTCAGTATTGAGAGAGCTGGCATCACTATTTGCCATATCTTGGTCCAATCTAGTGTCTCTGCTCAAAAAATCCCCTCAAGATTATAATGAAAGTGAGGCTGCCAAAGAGACTGAAGAGCTTAATTAAGCAATATATCGAGTCAATAACTGGTAAACTGGTATATTTTGACAACACATGCACTTTTCTGGCATCTGATTGAAAGAAAATACTCTCTGACAGTTAAACATTAAGATTTATTAACCAGACACTCCATAGGGTGTTTGGTTTGAAGGGAGACATCACTTAGCACACACCTGGTTGATTCACTTTGGCCGCTAGAACTGGTGGGTCGTGACGGTTTCCGGCATTCCCGACAGACGCGCAAACATACATCCCGCATCCCATGCCCAATATTGTTGGCAAGTCCCGCTTCTCAGGGAACAGTCAAATCAGGCTGGATCCCTTCAATATTCCTACACCATAATTATTTTATTCTAGTCAAATCCCAAATCCTGAAAATACCCTTTAAGACCCTGAAATAATAGGGATTATTCAAGGTGAAAAAAATCATTAGTTCACATTATTACCTTCCATTTTCATTCTTTTCACAAATGAACAGTTTTAATCTGTAGATACCAAGATATTGACTCTTAAGTAAAGTTATTATTTGAATAATTGGAGGGCATCCTCAAGAAGAATAATCTTGCTGCACTGAGAATTCTCCATGTAGCATTTGTTGCAAAAAGCAAAGATTGAGTGGTAACACTAGTAACTGGTAATTTTTATTGCCAAACCGACTTAGATTCAGTTGTCTTTTAGCTATCACCGGATTACTGTGCAATTTTGGTTCATTATCATGAGAATTGACTTAAAATTTGACTGGCCAAAAACAAGTGATGACTCTCAGCAAAAATGTGTTTTGACCAGCACCTGCCTGTTAGTTGTTTACAGCGCTGACATGTGTAGACTACTGTATATGGTGAAAATACTCAAGTATGTATAAGCTGCAGATTCATTTTTTAAATTTTGAGCTTTAAATCAGGATGTGGCTCATCTACCAGACCATCCCTTTTGGGACTTTGTAAATGCATGGATAGTTTGGTGCTGTGAATCTGGTCCTTCAGTTCTTTCCTTTACTCAAGAAACTGAATTCTAAATGACATGGAATCTCAATTTCTCTGCAAAGTTGCTTATAAGTTTTGACAATGATCTTTCTACCATGTGAATGGGTCATGAGAACTTGCAAGAAAGGCATCTCACTGTATCATTGCCCCTCAACACTGTAAAATTTTTCCATAGAATTATCTAGCCCCTGTACAGCATCATGTTTTTTTCAATGGCTTCTTTCTGTGCTGAACATGGTACTATTCATATTCCGTGTACAGCAAGGATGAAAACTCATGGTGTTCAAGAGTTTTTTGCCGCCGGCCCTTTATTCCTTCTGTCAATGTCTTCAAAAGATAACTATTTTTATTGCTAAGTTGCAAGACTTGGACTGCATACACTTTGCACTAAAAATTTCAGCAAGAGGTTTGACTAAGGCCATAAGAATAATAATTATTATCTTATTAACAAATCAGTGATTAGTATTTGGTAAGCAATGTGTTCGCTCTCAGGGAGAGTATAGTTCACAGATGCACTCTCCACCTACCTCCAGTTTTCTGTGCTTTTCTGCCATCAGATTTAAAAATTCCAAGTATTCTAGGTAAGGTCATCATTTTAGTGCTAAATTGATGTTTTTTCTCTCTTAGGATTGGTTAAAATGAAAGCAAATGAAAGGTGAGAACTTTTAAAATGAAATTAGGTCTTGGGAATTGAAACTTAGTTGCTATTTAAATAAAAAGTTAATGTATTTATTGCTGTCTGCTATTTGAAGGCACACAGCAGAACTTGGCCAGTGATTTATATTCGTTTTTTATGATCTCTCACAAGTCAATAGACCAATTTCGATATATTAAAATTCAGCCTAAAACAATAGACCTCAGCACGAGGCTGTGGGGAATAAATACAGAGTTTGTGGGGTTTATTCCCAGAGCCTCGTGCTGAGGACTATTGTGTTAGGCTGAATTTTAATAATTATATCGAAATTGGTCTATTATTAATGAATACATATTAAAGGTTAATATTATTTAATGGTTTATTTTTTATTGATATTAATGTTCCTTTGTTGATTTAATTTTCAGGTCAGAGTCAAAGTGAATCATTGAAAGAGTAAAATAAGTGAGAGATGAGGAATGAGGCCAAGACTGAGAGAATTAAATAATTATTGTTCGTCCAAGGTGAGAGTTAGTAGAAATTATTATATAATTTAGTTTTGATCTAAAAAGAATTGCTATTGGACAAATTATTGTCCAAGAGATGTTTTCTTTCCTTTTGCATTGTTTGATAGTAGACTTTTGGTCCAAGAGAAATAAATTCTGTGAACTATAGGTTTGTTGGTTTTCATGGAGCGATTTGAGACTTACTTCAAATTCCTGTTCAAGTTTAATAGCTATATTTTTAGTAGGCTTTTGGTCCTAGGGGAATTGCATTGACATTAATACTTTTTTGTGTGTGATAGTTTTCATTGAGCAGTGAAACATGCTTGAAATCTTTGTTCAGTTTAAGTTTTCTCTATTTTTTCAATGTTCTGTGGTATGCCTTTTACCATGCTGTGTGCATGGTAGTTTTCCTTAAGTTGTGAAGTAAACAAGGTTTTCTAATAGTGACAAATACAGATGCTACACGTGTCAGTCTGAATTAAAGTGTACAAGTCATTTTTTGTAAAATGCTTCCCCTTTGTATTATTATGGTTTATACCTTGAGATTGAAATTTTCTAAATCATGTTTTGATTCCAAATGCTGTTTGTGTGGGGAAAAATTAATAGGTTTTTATATATTAGGTTAATTTATGCAACCCTCTTTTGTGTGGAAGTACTGTAGGATTCATTGATAAGGTCAAGGTTTTCAGTCCTTTTTAAAATAATAGCCTTTCATTTCTCAATGATGTAGCTATCACAACTGCATATGTAATTGAAGATAACATAAAACAACAACTTTTCTTGACAATGTTTATTTATCTGAACCATGGAGCAAGTTTGAAAAAAATGTTCATTTCTAAAATAGAGTAGTGAGAAATCCCATGAATACCTGCTCAATGGAGTTGTCATTTGAAAGTTCTTTGAGACATCCTTTGGTTCATTTTCTCTTTTGTTCTTTTATACTTCTTTAGATTTAACTACACTTATAGATTAACTTTTCAATTTGCCAATTTTCTCTTTGTGAATAAAAATAAATGTCAATGATGAAATAATCCAATCCTTAATTGACTTAAATTGGATTAAATAATAATAATTGTTGTCAAAAAAAATGTACATAGCTTCTTGATCTTGCTTTATTGAGTGACATAATCGTTTTTTCTCCCCTATTTTGCTGTAACAATAATAATTTTTTAATGTTGTAATTCAATTTTATTTAAAAATTGAAGTAGCCAGGACAAAATGACCAGCTTGACCAAATTGTTTTTTATGCTCATTGGTGTGTTTTCATGAATTTTTGTATGATCTAAGAGTAGTCCAATTTTTAGTTTATCAAAGAAAATAACCCAGCAACTTAAAAGAAATTCATCATTAACAACAACAGCAATTTTGTTTGGCTTGAATATGGACATGTGATATACATAAAATGGTAAATTTTCTTACTTTAATAAAAAAAATACTAGTTGAATGATTATCAATCTATAGGACATCACCATCAAGTCTTGAAAAAAAAATTCAAACAAGTAGGCAGCTCTTTGTGACATACATATAATCATGAATTAATAATAAAGGCACACATACACCTAAGCAAATCATAATCCAAAATTTATCTTACATTGCAACTTTATTACTCAGTGAGAAATTTGGCAGCAATAATTATTAATCAGATTACTACCATTTTAATTTACCAAAGAAGTCTTGATAGTTGAATTCAAGACTATATCAAAACAATGGTATTTGAAAATCATATAGCTATATACATACTTAACACTATTTAAAATATTCATAGTTTTAAAATATCTATTTATGGAATGTCAGGAGGAAGCACCATTAACTTTTGACACAGAGTAAATTCATAATGATCAGAAACATAAGCTTAAAGAACAAAGGAAATTTGTTTTCTCTGAATTTTTTACATACAAGTTATCACATGCTGCTTAATGTTTGCTTTGTCATGAATGCAGCAAGGGAAAGGCACCCTATGTATTAGTATTCTCACTTTAAAATATGGTGGTAGTGTTTTTAAAGAGCACAAACGCAATCCAGTAACATGTCAGTCAAAGTAACATAATAATTATTTATTGTAGCTTTTACATACATACTCCTGTACGTTACATATTTCCTATGCCATACTAGGCACAAAAGGCAAACACTTCTTATGTGTCACTTTTCATTAAATTATAAAATGATTCGGTTTTGCACAATGGATGCAAAATATCTTTTGTATTCCGTGCAGTGACAACAACAACAACAACAACGAAATAACTGTAACTCAATAGATCATTATATAATCAATTGCAATCGAGCTAGCTATTTTTTACTAGAGCAAGCTTTCGTTCAAAGGTCAAGCATGTCAGATTCAACGAAAAGCAAAATGGATCCTGCTTCAATTATATAACAAATGTCACGTAGGCTTCAGAAGGGTGTGAAGTCAATGAACATTTTTTCCACATCACCAAAAAATCCCAGTAGGTGAAAGTTAGGTATGCAATCATAAGCTGGTCTAAAATAGACTGCCATTTTGGCTTTCTTGTATGAATTTGGAAGTAAGAAAAGTATTGAATTATTATAGGATCCAGATGGAATGTCCACCTAGACAAACTTTCTCAAGATTATGTTTAGAATACTATTTATTCTTGAAGCCAACTCATCCAGGAAAATTCCATTGCTTTCTTGAAAATGTGCAGGTACATTGTAACAACAAACACCATCCATGTCTGCCATAGGATGATAAAATCTATGATGGTGACTTGAGTTAGTTTCTTCTAAAAGACATCACTTCTGAAGGTCACAATTTACGTTGCATTCTCGTACAAGAATTTGAAAAACAGTATGTCAGGGGATAAAACACAGTTCATTTGCATGTTACCAGAATAGTTCAGAGGTGGAAATTATTTCATGCAGTTTAATGGGATTGTCTTATAATTTTTATTACTAAGTTAGTGTTAGTGTATCTGGCTGCAATTTCCTTTAAAGTGTAGTGTCTACTTTAGGTGCCTTAAAAACCAGCTGAAGAATCTGTAATTGAAAAAGTAAAAACAAAAGTGGTGGTTGTTAAGATAATCTAAAAAAAAAAAAAGTCAAAGTACGAAATTTAATTTTATTGCCTCAACATAATTGCATTGCATAATTTAATGTTGTTCAGTTGGTATATGTAATAATTTGTTTCCAGGCTTTTAATCAAACTATACATAACTGTACTATAGCCATAACATAACTGTACTATAGCCATAACATAACTGTACAACTGCAGATATGTACTTATATAATACTTACTTCCCTTTCATTTGGCTGGGCAGTACGGGATGTCACATGTACTAGTAGATCTTTAACAATATAGTTTTAGTCTCTGATGCAATTTAATCACTGTGTCACCTTCTTCGAGGGAAAAACTAAAAAAAATGAGGTGTTGCAATACTGTACCGTGTTGTTGTTCGGCTTAATTGTTGTGCAGAAAATGACCTACAGGGAAAGAGCAAGCCACTGGAGTGTGCATTTTCGTAAGAAAGTGTCCTTGCTTTTAAAATCCAAGCAGTGATCAGAGTAGTAGATTTAATACCCATAGTTAGTTTGTCTTAATTCTCCTCATTGAATTTTGTACTAAGTTTTCAAGAATATTTAATTTTAAAATAACTAAGATAGTACACATGCTCTGATTGGGTGAGAGGCTGTCAAATCTTTGAAACTGAAATTAAGAAATCAACAAAGATTTTCCAAATTTCAATTTGGTCCTTGTTGGATATCTGAAACCAAAACGAGTTGTGAACACACCACATCACCGATCACCAGATTTTCAATTGTAAGTTTGGATTGGTCAGTTGAGAAATGCCATAATTTGTCAAATTAATGTTGTCGGAAGATACATTTTGATCAGTAAAATGAATTTATCTTCTCCCACATTGTAGTTTTTAGAGGAAGTTATTTTTATAAAACCAATAGTAAACTTTTTCCTGTGTTTGCATAGCTTAATATAATTTATACACTCGAGGGGTTGGGAGAATTCGAGACAGTTATGCAAACGTAAGACAAAGTCAAGGGTTTGCATAACTGTCAAATTCTCCCAACCCCTCCAGCGTTTATTTCAGGCTATGCAAACAGAAAACGTTTTCTATGGCTTTAATATTTTAATTTGTTACTACGGAAATGGATAACTTAAATTGTAGACTTGAAAACTTCATCTGAGTCTTGTGACAATGTGTTTTATGACAATCAAATGAAATAATTAATCTCAGGATATGAATGAATTTTTTCTGTGAAGAGAGTGTTAATAATCTTTGTTATATTTTCCTCTTGTGATAAGTTTAAATTGGAGAAAGGCCTTTTTCATTATTTTAAAACATTTTTCAGTAAGATGGGCTTTGTTACTGATTTAAGTGTACATTGCCTTCTGTCAGGAGGAAAGCTGTTGGCTTTTTGAAGAAATGTGGTGGATTTGTCAGTTTGGATCTAGCCATTTGCCAGAACAAAGTTTGAACTCAGCCATAAAAGAGAGCCATGTATACTCTTGTTGTCATTGTTTGTGCAAAATGGATAGTTAACTTTTCAAAGAGATGCAAAGGAAAAATTAAATTAAAAAACTGAAAGAGTGAATTTTAAACAAAACAGTTGCACCAAAATTTAGGAATGTCAGGGTTTTTTGGGATAATTAGAAACCGTGGGTTTATACAAGCTCCAAGAGTGATAATCACTATACTGGTACTTAATGACTTTGCCTGGAAAATCTATAGCACCTGCAGATAGGCATTGAACAAGTAGACAGAAGATACAAAATTACTTGAAGTAAGAAATGTCTTGAAATGGCAGTTGTTTTTGCAATTCTGTGCTCAAATCACACAGAATAGACACAAATTAAGTTTCATTGGATGTTATTTGTTTTTGTTGAATTTGTGAAATTTAAAGTGTCAAATAGTACTCTATTTTTTTTTTGTTGGAAAGATCATTTTTTTATACATAATTATTTGCAAGTTGAAAGGTTTCATTTGAAGTTTGTCATGAATACTGTTAACAAAAATCTTATTAATATAGGCAGTAACTATAATTTAAAAATTATTGTGCAAGGCAGCAATCTAGTGCACAAGATTCCAAATATTAAAGTTGAGATTTGAATGGAAGTTGAAATGAACAGCATGATCGACTTTATAGACCCAGTCAATCAATCACACTTCACAGGTCAATTCTCAGTGATTATTAATATAATAGCAAATGCATAGAGTTTATGTTCGCAGGCATAAATATGTTTTGGGCCCGACTCACTCATTTTAGCCCGAGCCGCTAGGAGGGCATTGAGAAAATAAAAACTGAAAAAAATGACAACAAAACACTCTGAAGAAAATTTTTTTCACCAGCGCTTTGAGAAAACGTCAACAAACTTTGAAATGGCTTCTCGATTATGATCGGCTGCTTAGATCGTACGATTATTTGACTCTCATTTTTTAGTGGTTTATTTCAGCGGGCTAAAATACATTTTAGCCAGCCAAATTCTCCATTTTAGCCCGCAAAATGTTCCACAATGCCCGACAAAGTGATAATAATGATTGTTTTACTGAGTGTTCAAGGAACGCAGCAGCCAAGAAATTGCATAATTTATCAAGCTCGGTGTTTAAATTTGAACAGCAAGAAGTTTAGATGATCTAAAGAACTGCAGTTAACTAATCAAGCATATGACCCAAAGCTATTTCAGATAAATCAATGGTATTATAAATTCAATGCTTCCTGTTCAGAAAAGCCTCTTACCTTTTTTCAATGTCAAATTGAAAGTAGTGCAGGTGTTGAAGCACCTGTATTTGTGATGAGGAAAGGATGTAGGGAAGAACCATACAAGTCAATGAAAAAAAAAACAAGTGTGCAATCTTAGATAAATTCTTGCTCATTTCATGGCAGTCAGTTCGTTTTCCACAAACAGTGACATCACTATGTGTTGCTTTTCATGATGAATATATACAGTATATATATAACCTTGCTGGAAGCCACTGCTGTGCTTTGGTTTCTTCATGATTCAGTTTCAGTTCAGGGCCTTTAATATTATTATTTATGAAATGTCTTAGTATTCTCTGTAAAGAGGTGGAAATCAAGTACAGCTGAACATTTCTAGAAAATTGTAATCAAAAGCACAGAATCCTTTTCAGAGATGCAAAGGAAAGATTTGTGCTAAGCAATGATTTTAGTTAAGCACGTAGCTTATTCAAAGGGATT
>BLFN01000231.1:1722970-1727970 GCA_014634225.1 Acropora yongei | reverse complement strand
AATATTGTCACCTTCCTTTTATTGATTAAATGCTACTGAATGGAGTCTGTGCATTATTGTAGTGATCTTTTGTCACAGCATTAAAGAACAAAGGCTGGCTGCAGCATGGTCTCTTAGGCATTATGTTTATCAAAATATCATCCCAAAGAGAAGGGGAATTTTCTGTGCACATAAGATACAGCTGATCACTCTAGAGTCCAGGGCTGTAGAAAGCATTCCAAAGTTGACATTCATGATACAAATGGTGGAGCATATAACCAGTTGAACTTTCTGACTAATGAACATTAGCAGTAAGCACTCCAGACATTGTGATCTACATCACTATTGCAACTATCTACAATGACGCTCAGGCATCAACAGTTTTCTATCTTCATTAAAGCAATAACTATTAGTGGGGAATCAACTTTGAATCAATACAAAAAGACTGATTTCATTGCTCAATGTGCTGCTTAATTGAATTTGCTGGTCCTATCAAACCATGGCATCAGCAGCATAGAAACACTTTAATCATATGACACTCAACACTTCATATGACACTCAAATGTTTCCAGAAGAAAAATCAAAAGGAATCAAACAACTGAGTAATTAAAAGAAATTGTTGTGTTTAGGTGAACAAAGAAAACTGGAGTATCCAGACAAAACCTCCACAAGATAGAAGAGAAACAAAAAACTCAGCCTAAAAAAGTCAGTGAAGCACTATCCACGAATCACACCACCTACACCAATCTTAGTAACCCTACATGTGACCTGTAGAATTTCAATCATAGAATGAACTTGGTTTACAAGGATTTTTTCATACAGAGAGAGCATAGTCTTCAAATCTAGACAAAGTAATACTGTGAGGGTATCAAATTATTTTAAAACAGGGAGTACCAGTTGCACACACTACATACTACATGAACTTTGTGATCATAATTAACCCAGATTATGTTTAAAATGAACTATATAGAATGCACACAATTTCAACAGGGTCTTATTCTCTTCTCTTCCTTGAGGAAAAGAAATAAGGACGTGAGTGGAAACGTTGCTTATGAGGAAATGTCTAATTGGCCTACTGAGTTAGAAAGTCTTTTTCTCTTAAGTTTCAGTCAGCAGTAATTTTTCCAACAGGGAAATAAAGAGATTTAAAATTTTCCCCCAATCTGTTTGCTAAAAATAACGCACGTCAAAATGATGCGTGGCAAAAAGGAAGGGTCTCAAATAGACTTGACAGTGATGAATGAATGGCTTGAATTCGAAAGATTTTTTTTTCATAAAAACTCTACAGACATTTCTGAATGCTGAGTGTTTAGTCTATTAGAGAGCTTTTCCCCTGTCTGGCATATAGCCACTGCTACATAACAATTCACAGATTGGGCTACAATGCAAAATAATAAGAATAATATTGCGATTGGGCTGCCTGTAGCAGCTACAGTGATGTAGCATTTTAAGTTTTTCTGATAGCATTAATTGTAGGAACTTCTCCGAGCCTTTTAAAAGTTAACCCCTGACTGTTAGATATACAATAGCCTACATTAGCCTACATAAGCTGACATTAGCTTCACACAACCATACATAAGCCTACATTAGCCTATATAGTCATGCATAAACCTAAACAGCCTACATTAGCCTACACAGCCATACATGTGCCTACACTAGCCTACACAACCATACATAAGCCTACATCAGTCTACACAGCCATACATATTATTCTACATTAGCCTACACAGACCTACACAACCCTACACAGACCTACATAAGCCTACACAGCCATACATAAGCCTACACAGCCATACATGTGCCTACATTAGCCTACATAAATCTACACAACCCTACATAGGCCTGCATAAGCCTACATAAGCGTACATCAGCCTACACAGCCATACATGAGCCTACATTAGCCTAAATAAACCTACACAACCCTACACAGACCTACATATAAGGCCTACACAGCCATCAGCCTACATCAGCCTACACAGCCATAAAAGAGCCTACATTAGCCTACACAGACCTATATAGTCATACATAAGCCTACATTAGCCTACACAGCCATACACAAGCCTACATCAGCCTACACAGACCTACATAAGCCTACATCAGCTTACACAGCCATACATAAGCCTACATTAGTCTACACAGCCAAACATGAGCCTACATTAGCCTACATAGACCTACATAAGCCTACATTAGCCTACACAGCCATACATAAGCCTACATCAGCCTACACAGACCTACATAAGCCTACATGAGCCTACATAAACCTACACAACCCTACACAGACCAACATAAGCCTACAGTCATACATATTAGCCTACATCAGCCTACACAGTCATACATGCATGAGACCGAAATAAGCCTACACAGGCATACAAGCCTACAGAGGGCATGCACACAAACTTACACAAGCCTACATAGCCATACACATGCCTACACAAACCTACACAACACTGCACAGACCTACATCAGCCTATCATAGCCTACCTACCCACTGACCAACATAGCCAAACATAAGCCTACATTAGCCTATACAGGGCTACACAGACCTACATAGGCCTAAATCAGCCTACACAAGATTACACAGACCTACACAAGCCTACATAGCCATACATAAGCCTACACAAGCCTGCACAGGACTACATAGCCTACATAAGCCTACATAGCCATGCATAAGCCTAAATTAGCCCACACAGGACTACACAAACCTACACAGCCCTACACAAGCCTACATAGCCATACACATGCCTACAAAAGCCTTCATAAACCTACACAACCCTTCACAGACCTACGTAAGCCTACATTACCCTAAACTGGACAACAAAAGCCTACACAGACCTACGGTTGCCTATACAGACCTACATACATAGCTACACACGACGTTACACAGGCCTACACAACCATACACAACCCTGAAAAGAACTACACAGGATTTTATAGTATATACAACCCTACACAGGCGTACATAAGCCCAAATAGCCACACACAATCCTACACTATCCTACACAGGTCCACATAAGCCTACACAGCCATACACAACCCTACACGGCCCTAAATAATCCCACATTAACCCAGAGTCAGCTGTATGCACTGAATGTAAACTCAATAAAGATTACTTGTCCATGATTGCTATTTTGTTTCCGAGAGAATCACCGTAGCCTGCTTATGATTAACATAAAACCTCGGAATGAAACGAAGTTACATATGTTGTGTATTTACATTACTAATGCAAAAAGATCCAAACGATAAGCCTGCTTCAACTGAATACATTATCTTTGAATACCAAACACAACCTTGATTAATATAAAATATTGCCTTTTGTCTCAGCCAAATAACTTTCAATAACATTGCCCTCAAATGAGGAAACGTTGTTAATCTGGCAATAGTTTCCTTTGCACCCTTTTCTCAGAAAAGGCTTGTGAAATCCTGTATAGGCCTGTGTATGGCCAGAAAAAGATTTCTGCAGTCCTATGTTGGCTAATGTAGGCCTGTGTAGTCCTGTGTAGGCTAACATAGGCTTATGTAGGTCTGTGTAGTATTGTGTAGGTTAATGTAGGCTTATGTATGGCTTATGTAGGCCTATGTAGGCCTATGTAGGCTAATGTAGGCTTGTGCACGTCTGTGTAGGGTTGTGTAGGCTAATTTAGGCTTATGTAGGTTTGTGTAGGCTTATGTAGGTCTGTTAAGCCCTGTGTAGGCTAATGTTGGCTTATGTATGGCTATGTAGGCTTATGTAGGTCTGTGTAGGGTTGTGTAGGCTTATGTATGGCTATTTAGGCTTATGTAGACTAATGTATGGCTGTGTAGGTCTGTGTAGTGTGTAGGCCTGTGAAGGCTTATATAGGTCTGCATAGGCCTGTGTAGGGTAATGTAAGCTTATGTAGGCTTGTGTAGGCAAATTTAGGCTTGTGTAGGTTTGTGTAGGCTTACTTAGGTCTGTTAAGGCCTGAGTAGGCTAATGTAGACTTATGTGGGTCTGTGTAGGGTTGTGTAGGCTTAGGTATGGTTGTGTAGGCTAATGTATGGCTATGAAGGCTCATGTAGGTCTGTGTAGGTCTGTGTGGGCCTGTGTAGGCTTATGTAGGTCTGTTAAGGCCTGTATAGTCTAATGTAGGCTTATGAAGGATTATGTAGGCTAATGTAGGTCTGCATAGGCCTGTGCATGCTTATGTCTGGCTGTGTAGGCTAATTTAGGCTAAAGTAGGCTTATGTAGGGTTGTGTACAGGAATATAAGCTTATGTAGGTCTGTGTAGGGCTGTGTAAGTATATGTACGCCTGTGTAGGCTAATTTAGGCTTAAGTAGGTTTGTATAGGCTTAAGTAGGTCTGTTAAGGCCTGTGTAGGTTAATGAAGGCTTGTGTATGGCTATTTAGGCTAATGTAGGTCTGCGTAGGCCTGTGTAGGCTAATGTAGGCTCATTTATGGCTATGTAGGCTTGTGTAGGTCTGCGTAGGCCTGTAGGGTAATGTGAGCTCATGCAGGCTTGTGTTGGCAAATATAGGCTTGTATAGGTTGGTGTAGGCTTATGTAAATCTGTTAAGGCCTGTGTACTCTAATGTAGGCTTATGTAGGTCTGTGTGGGCCTGCATATGCTTATGTATGGCTGTGTAGGCTAATTTAGGCTAATGGAGGCTTATGGATCATGCTATGTAGGCTTATGTAGGTCTGTGTAGGAGAATCATTGTAAGCTTATGTGGGTCTGTGTAAGTATATGTAGGTTTGTATAGGCTAATTTAGGCTTATGTAGGTTTGTGTAGGCTAATTTAGGCTTATGCAGGTTTGTGTAGGCTTATGTAGGTCTGTTAAGGCCTGTGTAGGCTAATGTAGGCTTATGAAGGCCAATATAGGCTTATGTAGGTCTGTGTAGGCCTGTGTAGGCCTATGTAGGCTAATGTAGGCTTATGTAGGTATGTGAAGGCTTATTCATGGCTGTGTAGGCTTATGTATGGCTATGTAGGCTTATGCAGGTCTGTGTAGGGTTGTGTAGGCTAATGTAGGCTAAAGTATGGCTATATAGGCTTGTATA
>BLFN01000231.1:1655482-1656983 GCA_014634225.1 Acropora yongei | reverse complement strand
TTTTTAGTTTCTTTTCAAACTCTACCTGTCAACCCATACACTTCGATGTCTTTAAAGTTTCGGCGGAATTTCCGAAATTAGAAATTTGTGAAACACCTGTCGCATAAGTAAACTGCGGTTAACTTATCGCGTCATGAGACTTTCAAAGATGCGGTGAAACTAAAAACGAACCAAGGAAGTAGAATTCAAAGGGTCATTCTAATGGAATTTAAGAACCTCCAAGATCTCCAAGGTTTTCCTTCAGTTTAAACGTCAGTGCTTCAGTTACTCGGAATATCTTCATTTTAACTTCATTTCGACGAAGGTGATGTCCTGTCCATAAGTTTCAACATTCTCGCCAACGCATTAAACCTGATCATATGTAGACATATGCTTTTCTATAAAGAGTACAGAATTCTAGGAAAAATCCTGTAGAGGAATCACACCTATAATTATTCGATTACAACAGCATATGTTCCCGCACAGTTAGTAACTATGGTTCCCGGCATCACTGAGGCAGAACTATTGGCCATACGGTCGTAAACTCGACTTGAACACGTCCCGCGCATTGCAGCAACAAAGACTGTCAATGTAGGAGCGAAACGTCTGCGAAAAGTAAGCTCACATCCTTGCGTGTTTGTTACGCGAGAATGCATAGCTCTTGAAGGAGTCCAAAGGTTATTTGAACACGAAGGCTTTATAGGGCAGACTATTCCCGCCGGAAATTGAAGCCACGTGATATAAAAGGTAACATTTGCATTTCTGTTCGCTAGCCGGTGAACGGGCTGCTGCTGAAGTAAAAGTTTGATCACAACCAACTCTCAACGAAAATGGCCTCAATTATCTTTGTCCAACTGCTGATATTTGCTTCATGTGCGGTAAAAGGTACTACTTTTTTGTTTCATTGTTCACCTTGTGACTGATTTTCTTTTTCTGGCGTGAAATAATTGAAGCTAGTTTGTAAAACGACCGAAGCGAATTTCATTGCCATCGACTTGAGAATCTGATAAGGCTTTTGAAAATGGACTGTTACCGCGTAATTTAACTCTTAAATTATAATCAGCAACTGAAATAATTGTTTTTGTGAGTGCGGAAGTAAAATTTCCCCATATTTCAAATTATGTAGAATAGTTGTCCTTATCGAGGCAAAAATTTTCTTAGCTTTAGTTTCGCTGCCATGTTTAGTGCCCAATGACAACGTGTGTCCTGAAAACTACAACACGTTGTCTACACTGGGTGAGAAGATTATGAAAAAAATAGGGCTAAGCCTTCTAATCGATTCGATTCGATTCTATTCAATTAGGACTGTCAGTGTAGTTCAATGCTGATAAATCAATGTGGGAACACATGGAATAATCTTCTATCCTGTAAGTGCTGAGTATGCGTTTTTTTCCGAATCAATGTCCTCGTGTCATCGATTTAGCATCGATTTTGTTTTTCTGCCGAACAAGGTTTTACTCTTAACAGCTTTCAAAACTGAGTTGTCATTTACATTTTTCATTCATACCGGAAGACTGCATCT
>BLFN01000231.1:1585771-1588271 GCA_014634225.1 Acropora yongei | reverse complement strand
TGTTGGAACATTCACAGCCACTTGCATAAATCGGAATTCTCTGACCGTAATAAAATCCTAAAATCCTTCAACAACTAAAAATCACGGTTCTATAAAAATACGTACCTCCTCAAAATTCCACTAGCTTAAAAGAAATACAAAGACTTAAAACCTCAGGCGTTCTCCCTTTCTGTTTTTTTCCCGTTCTGTTAACCAACAATAACTAAGACTTCGCAAACTTCTTTAGACTTCTTCTCAACAACAAAATCGCGGTGAGGTAATTACGCCTTATAATTACGTTTTATAATCGTTGACGTCTTGACATCTATATATCTCGCTACTTTCGATTGGGGGGTTAATCGAATCAATATCGAAGCAGGAAACTGCGTGCAAGTGAAAAGCTTAATGTAGGAAGAATTCAGAACTTGTGGTTTCCCTCCGAAACGTGTGACGTCTGCTTAATTATTCCCCATAATGACCTCAAATGGTTTCCTATTTCATTAGAACAGGAACTACCACACATACTACAGACCTCGTTTTGAAAGTGTAGAGTGATCATCGCAGTAAATTTTCCAATTTAATAAATTAAAAGGAAGAAGCCTGAAAAATATCAGGGCTTCAACGAAGCCTGATATTTTTCAGGCTTCTTCCTTCTAATTGCTTTAATTGGAAAATTTACTGCAATGATCACTCTACAGTTTCATCTACGACCGCAGTACAATATGAATTTCATATACATTTCATAGACCTCGTTTTGGTTAACCGCTCCTGAATTATGCCCCTAAGGCATATCTCAGCCTGGCTAGCAAATTTTCAGATAATAATGACAATGCGACAGACATTTCAGTTTGCCTCGGGTCTTAATGCAAAGCTAAAGAACAGGGTAAATAAGTGTTTATGCAATAAAGAAGTTTCGTCATTGTTCAGGAAGTCGGATATATTTTAGTGCAGCACAACTCAACGGAAATCATTCGCAGCTAACTCGAAAAAAAAGACCACACTTTCTGTCGTAGAACAGGAGAATATGGAATGCTGAGATATCAATCTTTGTTCCTTCACAAGTCAAGGTCTTGGTGCTGTCCCTTGTGTTCCTTTCTGGGATCAAACGACAGCCCACAACGTGCAAACACGGGCATTTCCGTTTATAAATAGGCAACTCAATAAATACAGATAAAAAAATAAGATATCAATAAGGTGAGACCTTTCACTTGGGCACGTCAAAATAACGTGAAAGTTTCTTAGTCGTGACTGAGGCATATTCATTAAATTCGCCTCGTAAGGTGATCTCCGATTCTCTTCGTAAGGAATGCGCGACGATCAAAACACAACAATCAGGGAAACCGAAACGTAACTGTGGCGTCACTGTCAAAATAAGAGTAGCATGCTTGCGGCTGTGACAAAATGGTTGTCATAGTAACTTTACATGCTCAGATGTATCGCTTGCTCAGTTGAATCCTTATTCGCCATTTTGAGAAAAGCACGAGGCATTGGAGGGCATTCAAGACAAAGATTATAACTTTTTGGGGAACGACAAGCTTTCCAATCTTTGAGACTACTTCATGAGCGAAAACTTAAGAATGGATATTTAGAGACGTATTCACGAGCGACCATTTAGGAGTGAGCCTTTTATCGAGAATCAAAGCGAACATGTATCAAAACTATCTTTACTTCAATCTCTTGTAAGGGTGCATTCATTTTTTAGAAGGGGAGTGGGCCGGAGGAATCCCTATGAGCATGAAAGTAAAATCTCCCATCCCACCCTTTATATTTGGTGTTAAAAATGTAACCCTCCCCAGGGAAGCAGTAAAAATTATAGTGACCCACCTCTTTGTTGTGTCAAATTTATGCTAACCTTCCCTTTTTGGGCAGGCAAAAAGTTAATGACCCTCCCCTGAATTCCTCCCGCCCACCCCCCGTTCTAAAAAATGAATGCTCCCTAAAACGTAAGTTTATTACAAAGCGCTTTAGATGCGCCCGTGAACCAAGCAGAATTTCACTCCGATTTCTAAGACTATATATAGCTTTCAAAAGTGGCCCCGGTAAAATTCACGGAGTGATTCTCGTTTTACGACGAACCCAAATGTGATGCAAATGACAAGTATCTGCATCTTTTCACTACCAGCCTTTCATGATCACGCTACTGAATAAGCTTATGATCAAAACTATTTCCTTCTATTGGTCCTCTTTAAAACAATAGATGCCTGGCACACCATGCAACAACTGGAGCAATTTATTTCAAATTAAAATTATCTGTATTACAATATTTCAGACTGAAGGTAAACTCGAAATCATACTGACAAGCATCTATCAATGAGACAACATGCACTTGTGCTAGCCTAAAATGTGTTTCTTAGTGAACCTATCATACTTAATATCATTGATAAACAAGAAAATAGGGAACAGCCAAATCTCTTCACACACCTTACAAAATGTCATCTACAAGGAAGTGATGAACAATTTAGTAACAAAGTGAGAGGTACAGCTCTCTAAAACAAGTGTTATGAAATTTACCCTTTCTGTT
>BLFN01000231.1:1560771-1568271 GCA_014634225.1 Acropora yongei | reverse complement strand
TACATGTCACATGGGATTGACCATATATATCCTAGGGACGCATCGTGAATTTTCGAAAAAACAAAAAAATAATTGTCATGAAGTTCAAGGAGCAGAAATATTAGAGGCTTAACTTCATATTAGTATAAGCCAATGTTAATGAAGCTATAAATTGTGGGCGCGCATCTTTACATGAAGTTTGCATTTGTCTTAGACCAAAAACTGAAAGCTGTTTACTAAATATGTTACTAAAAAAAACTGAATGAGCTTTGCAATGGCACACCACGAGTTTTAAGAGCACCCTCTGGCGAGGATTATTAAACGTCCGGATCTATTTGTCAGTGATATAAATTATGGGGATAATTTTCTGCTTGAAAACAATGGCCTAAATAGCGTAGAGAGGCAAGAAAATCGAATTGTTTTACCCATGATTGAAATGAGTAACCTAAATTGAATTATTTTATGCTTGGTTACCTTAAACTTTTTTTCTTCGTCTAATGTTAAAGAAAAACGATTTTTTGATCATTTGTCATTTTTATATCCTACCTCCTCTTTTTTCTTTAGGAAGTGAACTGACTTACTTAATTAGGTTTAGTATCATAAAAATTACTTCAGCGATATTTTTTCAAGCCATAACAAGGTCGAAAAGTTTTTTTAGAGCCTGAAGCGTAAGTTTATCTACGTATATAGAAACCTCAAATTTGTTCGATTTGTTTCGTTTAGAGTTCAGAAACTTAATAAATGATTCACATTTTAAACTAAAACAGCGAGATTCAAGAAGCAAAATTTGTAGTGAAAAACAGACTATTGGAGCGGCTTTTACAAAGAAAAACAATAGGAGTACGTACCTGTTTTAGAGAATCATCAAGGCTGTGTTGTGGTGCAATATCCTTTTACTAAAATAGGTTTTATTGATTTATTTTCAATTGTCCAGCTGTCCTTGTTTAAGATTTTAATCACAGCGGTGGAAGTTTACTTGAATCAACGAAATTGCTGTCTCATGTAACTTTCGAGCCCACGAGGAGAACCGCGTTTGCACAGATTCCGGTGCATTCATACCAGCAATTGCCCTGTTAGCAATCAAACTGTTGTCTTTATATAAAAGAGTCATACTAGAATAAACAATTTTGGGGGGGGCACGTCGAAACTTCATATTGTCACGAAATGTAATTTTCAAGGTTTGAAGGCAAATTCAGTCGCATTATTCGTCATATCTTAATCTTGTCGAAAAGGTTATTTTAAAGACATTTGCTATTATATTTTTTGTAAATGGCTTCGTATGATAAGATATTCATTTATCATCATTAAACTGACCAAAATACGAGGAAAAAGTACATTTTTTAACGCAGTCTCAAAATTTGTAATTTGCGGTAGATCGTCAAAGCTAAAAAAGTGGGTTTTCAATGGCCTAAGTGCAGTGCACTTAAAACTGAAGAAACAACTTTTAACATGTGGCCGGCAAAACGTGTTTCTAAGAGTCATGGACAATAAGGGAACAAATCAATATATCGACTTGAAGAATATTTTTCTTATCGCGTGAGCATTTTTCCTTCTATACACAGAAAAGCTAAGAACTTTCCCAAAACAAAGATACCTGTTTTGCAGAGGAAAATACCAAAAGCCATTTTTTTAGCTTAAATTACCAAGGTGAAAAAAACCCTGGTAGTGAAATCTTACCCTCAGCAGAAAAAAATTAATTTAGTTGCGTGGATCGCGGTTTTCAAAAATTTGTTTTCTGTTTTCAGCAAACACGTTTAGGGGCGTTCCTTCGACAAGGGAAGAAACAACGATTTCAAATGTTGTTGGCGTTGTTCAGTAAATATTCCCGAAGGTAACATTTTGAAACTTGAAATATATCATACACATGTACGTATGTATATAAATCTATATATGAATATATAAATATATATATATATATATACATATGTATAGATACGAAAATGGCTATTGAGGCTATCAAAGCGACTTGATCATTTTTCCAACATGATACATTCACGTGTTCTCGCCAAACATCGGTTTTTTTTGTCAAAATACGAAAAATTCATCGTTGAATTAAGCTGTATTTAATCATGTTACTCAATTCTAAGACTACGTCGTTTAAATTTCATACCTTGAATCGATGGTCGGCCTCTTTCACTTTACTTGCAACTTGATGTCTTGTTCAAAATAGATAAATGACAATGATTATCTCATATTTGAAAGCTTTGAACGGCCAACTAGAAAAATTCTCTTTCCATATATGGCGATTGTTATCATAAAATAACACATTTGATCTGGAAGTCGGTGGCCCCCTGAAAAGTTCAATTACGAAAACAATGATAAAAAAAAAAATAAAATTAATCATTTATAAGAAGTATATCGCTTTGTAAATCGAAAATGAACCAAAGTACAAAAAATCAACCAAATTTTTCTTAAAGTATGCAGTCAATTGAAAGCGGTTCAGACTTTCACAACATTGGTTAAAATTTTGTAAACGCGATCAAATCAGATTTAGTCCATTTAAACCGTATACATCGTTTGCACAATTTCCTAAATGTGATAGGAAAAATTGCAAAAGAAAAAGTAGATTTAAACTAAGATACCTTTAAAATCCTGGAAAAAAAACCCAAAGAGCCCTTCCGTATTTTATGAAAGCCTAAAAAAGCAACAGTTAACACGTGTATTGTCCTCAAAGGAAATGACCTGAAAGAAGGACAGCTTGGATTCACTTTATCATCCTCGAGACAAAATGCTGGGAGCAAAGGAAGCTGGAGGAAGGCGGATACAACGTGTGACCGAGGAGAATTTATTCATTTAATGATCAAACACTGTTTTGCTAAAAAATAAGTATTGCATTTTTTACTGGCCATGAATAAAAAGAGGGGAGATTTTCCATGAAAAAAAAAAGGATTAAATATAAACAATAAAGAGACTTGACACCCTGCAATTTCCTTTCTTGCAACTGTTGCTCTGGTAAAAAGAGTTTTGTGGTTTTTTCCCCAGTGTCATTAGAAATTTTGACGGCGAATGTTTCACGCCTCGGTAAGTTAGACATGAGCAAAGCAGAAAGATGATAAACGGGCAGGAAGTTTGTCCAGTAAATAATTCCATTATTTTTATTCCAATATAGTAAACACAAGAGAACCAGCTCAGATTTATCGCATTAAGTAGACATATAAAATGTTTATGGTCCAAGGTCAACGATGGGTTTAAACAAGGTGGCAATTTTTTTAGTGTATAAACCGGCCTCATTTTCAATGGTAAAATCATTTCGTTTTTTGCTTAGTCTCAACACAGATATTCCCTAAACAGCTTTTGTCGGCGCAAATAATGCATAAAAATTTCCCTGAATGTGACGAACTATTTGTGTCTATGAATTTTTCGATAAACGAAACGCGAAGCTGGTATCGCTTAGTTTGCTCCGTCCCGATCCCGAGCAATATGCATGGTCTTCCCATTAATTAAATTGTCTGACTAGCTGGTCAATCGATCAAGGACTTTAGTTTCTAAGCTTCAAGAATCTACATATTCGCGTTTTTATTTACAAAATTAACCTTCAATAGTATTAAGATCCCTTATACAGATTAAAACCCAGGTGTTTCTCCAATTCTTTCGCAGTCTAGCAAGCCTGTTGGGAGCGGTTTTGTTTGGTTCTCGAAACAGCTTGAAATAACACTGAAGTGAAGCCTTCCAGATGCGAATGAAATTACCTTTTGACGGATTGAGAGAGCTTCACGTGTATATTACCTACTTCGCTAGACATTTCCCTTCAGGTGGGAAAAGTGGTAAGGAAGTGTCAAGAGGAAAAAGAAACAATCTAAAAATAGATATTACGCAAGGAAAACTTTTTGTGGGATGAAGAATGAAAATCAATTTTGTTTCCTCTGCCAAAATTCTGCGTTAAAAAATAACCAAAATATTCATACCAGCTAAAAATCCACCCACCATTAACTTTCATAATGGACCTACCGAATCCAAAGGCAGGAAAACATTTTACAACGAAGGTTGCCGGCTAACGGGAGCGTTCTGCTCCTTTGCTCGGGTATTAATGAAAATCAACTGAGAATAAAAAGGCCTCAGCAAAAATCTTAAAAGTATATCATTTCCTACGTTAAAGTAAACTTTGAATACTTCGAACAAAAAATTATTACAATAATATTGTTTAAAAAATTGACGCCGGATTTTGATTGAAAACACATTTTCACGTGCACTGTCGCCAAAGAAATGTTCAAGATCAAATGAAACTCTTGACACCCCAATTTATAGGCCCTATAAGGGACAGCACGCGAATAAATAAACCCCTTTCAGGTCGGCACGCGAGCAAATTACACCCTTTTCAAGTCGGCAAGCCAATAAAAGAAACCCATTTCATGTCGACACGCAAACAAAGTAAACCATTTCCAGGTCGGCGAATCACGAAAGAAAACCCTCCAGAAATTCACTTACCATAGCACTCTTTAAGACCTGCATGCAAACGCCGTAAATAATGGACCAATGGTAAAAGAAAAATAGATTCTCAAGACTTGTTATTTCATTCTACAGTTCATTGACACTCTCTTTATTGGTCCCATTTTTCACGCCTATCCATGCAGGAGTAAACAATTAAAATAGTAAATCTGTATACTAAGTCCACCGAACCATTCAATTCAAAGCTAATGAACATTTTAAAATCTTTTCCTGTTGAGTTGTTTATTACGTTCAACAATGTCCTTATGAGTCTTTGAGTCTATGAAAGAAACCATCCAAATAAAAGCGACTGAGAAGCCCTTTCTATCGGTACTGTTTACCATGCTGTACAAAGTGGTCTGAAATCAATGCTGAGGTACAAGATGAAAGTGCTCAAAGTAATATGCAATCTTACAAGCTCTGAAAAAGGAATTTTTCTTTCACTTGTCTTGTGCTGATGGAAGGACAAGAAGTTGGGCGAGTTTTTCCTAAAAAAAAATAGATAGTAATAAAAACTATAACTACATGTGAGCAGTTGTATAACTAGGAAAGAAAAAATATGACACTGACTAGATTTTTGATGACGGAGTTACGATGACTCCGAAAGGTCGTGAAAACAACAATCTAGTCAGTTTGATGTTTTTCTTTTCATAACTATATGTAAACCTCTAAAAAACCGGCGAATCACTGAAGTCATTTTTTATAATACTCGATTGAAATTCTTTTGAATGGGAAACACACCTGTAGAAGTTCAACGTTTTTTCTCGCAGCGTCGTCCAACACAGCTGGCTGTGAGGGGCTTAGATGAGAAGCCGTGTTCAGATGAAAAGTCTGAAAAAGAACATATTTTCTTAGCCGGAAGATAACAGTTCACGAAACAACCAAAATGAAAGCAACTTAAAAAGTTACGATTCAACTAAGACCCTAAGCAACTGGTAAATTGTGCTGGCACGTTTTAACACAGCAGTGCTTCTTTGTTCATTTAATCACTCCACCCGTATTAACGGTCAGATATATCGTTTGACTGACCGTTTGAAACGTTAATTTGACTTTTTGCGGCCTTTTGTAATGGGAAAGCGTCAGCGTGCATTTTCTCGTGAAAGGTCGCGAAACCATTTACTGTTTCCACGACTAAAGTAATCTTTGCATTGTTTTAAGCTGTTAGGATAACTAATTTAAACACGAACATTTTGGGAATTCTTTACGTCGTTTCTAAGCAAGTTTCCATTTCCATTTCTCGAGCAGTTTTTATAAAGTGGCACATAGCAGTCTTCCTGGAGATAGGTTCACTGTCCTACACTGTGTTATTCAAACGCTTCTATCAAGATATAGATATGCCCTAAACAGCCTTTGTGGTCGCAAAAAACGCATAAAATTTTCCGGAATGCGACGAACTATTTGTGTCATTATGAATTTCTCGATAAACGAAAGGCGAAGCTGGTATCGCTTAGTTTGCTCCGCAGCAATCCCGAGCAATATTATGGTCTTTCAATAAATTTTCTAATTAGCTGGTCAATCGATCAAGGGCTTTAGTTTCTAAGCTTCAAGAATCTACATATTCGCGTTTTTATTTACAAAATTAACCTTCAATAGTATTAAGATCCCTTATTCAGATCAAAACCCAGGTGTTTCTCCAATTCTTTCGCAGTCTAGCAAGCCTGTTGGGAGCAGTTTTGTTTGGCTCTCGAAACAGCTTGAAATAACACTGAAGTGAAGCCTTCCAGATGCGAATGAAATTACCTTTTGACGGATTGAGAGGGCTTCATGTGTAATAGCTATTACCTACTTCTCTAGAGATTTCCGTCCAGGTGGGGAAAAGTGGTTAGGAAGTGTCAAGAGGAAAAAGAAATAGAAATTATGCTAGGAAAACTTTTCGTGCAATGAACAGTGAAAATCAGTTTTTTAATTTTCTCTGCCAAAAAAATTCTGCGTTAACATAAATACCAAAATAATCGTACTAGCTAAAAACCCACCTACCATTCACCTTCATAATGCACTCCCGACCTCCCCGACCCCCTACTTATTGGGAATCCAAGGGCAGGAAAACATTTTAGAACGAAGGATGGTAACAGGTGTGTTCTGCTCCTTTTCTTGGGTATCAATTAAAATCAACTGAGAATAAAAAGGCCTAGTGCAGAAATCTTAAAAGTATATCATGTCCTATGCTAAACTAAACTTTCAACACTTCGAACAAAAAAATATTACATGAAAATTGCTGTTTCAAAAATTGACACCAGATTTTGATTGAAAAACACATTTTCACGCGCACTGTCGCCAATGAAACGTTTAACATTAAATGAAACTCTCTAACACTCGGCATCCGAATAAAGAAAACCATTTATTGGTTGGCACGCGAACAAATAAACCCCTTTCAGATCGGGACGCGAAGACGGTAAACCATTTCCAGATCGGCGAATCACGAAAGAAACCCTTCCAGGTATTCTCTTATCATTGCACTCAAATTCATTGCACAAACGCCTTATCATTGCACAAACGCCATAAGTAATGTACCAGTGTTCAATCTAGGCCGCGTTTTTGCGTCATTGACGGAAAATATTCTATTCTGGCGCAAAATGAAATGATCATGGAGTCATACTGACGCAAAAAAAAAAAGCAAAAAAAAATTACAAGTTGCCTCATGCATAAGTACTCCCAGAGTTGCAGGCAATAATAAAGGTAAATTAAAAAATTGTGCTTTTTAGTCGAGCGAAATTACTGGCATTTCAAACTACGTGTGTACAAGTACTTTTTGTGTCGGGCGTTCCTTTATTCAGAATAGCAATTGGTCTGTCATATTTTGCAACCACGTTTCAGCTTTACAATTATTTGACCGTTTAATGCAATAAACGAATCAAAACTGTGAAGAGCATAAAAACTATTAAATACCAGTGTTAGTTTGAATTATGTTAGTTTTTCAAATTTCAATGTGATAGTTTGACCAAGACCATTTTTGAAATGACCCGATTTAAAATATCATGTGGGACATATGACCCGCTTTGACAAATTTCTAGATTGAACAGATTGAACAATGCGAATGGTAAAAGAAAAATAGATTCTCAAGACTTGTTATTTCATTCTACAGTTAATTAACGCTCT
>BLFN01000231.1:1538271-1540771 GCA_014634225.1 Acropora yongei | reverse complement strand
TAAGTTCCTATGCGCAACTCCACTCCTTCCATACTAATGTTGTTTTACAGAAACAACATTAAATAGGATTAGTGAGGAAAGGAGTGTTATTCTCCTGTCATAAGGTGCCCCAATTATATTTGCTAAGGATTGTACTCTACATAGTATTGTTCATTGAATTGGTCAGCGGCAGCCTCGTTTCCATTTGGGACCAGGTTGCCAAGCGTAGAAAGTAAAAGAGTTCATAAATGAAAGATTTAGAAAGCTGACATTTCGAGCGTTAGCCCTTCGTAAGAATAGAAAATAAGAAATTGGGTTATGGGGACACTTACTGCGTTTATCCAAACGTACATAAATATGTTTCACGTGTACTTTGTAGTTGAATGAGTAATCAGTCAATGGATTGACTAAATTGTAAAGCGTCAGTGGCTAAGATGTCTGTCTCTGTAGAAATAGGTTGTTTTCACTGATGCGAGTATGTGCTTCGTAAGCACCACCGAACTGTGGCCTCTGGGACATTTCCTATTCTTTGTCATTCCCCTTGGAATCTCCTGCCCACGAAGTGGCTTGCAAGGGGAAACTTCTTTCCCTTCCAGCCGACGAAGTGGCTTGCAAGGGGAAACTTCAGTCATAGCAGTTTTCGTTCTCAGCTATCGTAATCGGCTTATCCGTATTTCTTATAACATAATTTTAATTCAATCGCTCATGACTCAGATAATTGGTTTGAACGACTCGTTACGTTGCATCTTTTACTGTCTTTCAAAAATCCTTATTTGGCTCAGGAATATTACGCAGAAAGAGCACACATCAGGATCCAGTTCCTTTTTTTTCCTTCCAAGTAACTTAATTCCTTCTTATTGGAGATTCGATATGAAACGAACGTGAAAATAATAGACATAGAAGAAAAGTTTAGCGTTCAACAAAACACTAACTGCAACCATGGTTACAATCTCCCTAACTTTGCTGCAACTGAACGATTTAATTGCACTAATCTCCTTTTTCCAGCTCATCGAAATCAGTGTTCCTTCACGAAACATCACTGAAACTCTTTCCCAGGTCACTTTTAGATCCTCCTGAGTGTATGAGACGGAGAAATCGTGGGGACGAGGTTAGTCAACACCACGAATATTGACCGTTCCGATATTTAGTTTTCAAATTCTTCGCCCTTCATCAAAACGTGTCCAACATGTTTATCCAACGTTTGGTGAAGTCATTGCTAAGCACAGCTCAACAAGAAATTTAACATACATATAAAAGATACAATAATCTTAAGTCAAATTTAGTACACGAGAGGAAGAAGAGGAGACTTTTCTTGAAACTTTGACACCAATGACGTTTACCATTGCGGTAACAAATGACATAAACAGCACATGCCAGTCACGTACTATTCTCACCCAAGCTTACATCTCGGTGTATGAGAAAGACCGGAGTTCCACTTATCTCCATGCTTCAGCTTCAAATTATCTAGAAGCTAATATCAAAGTTCATCTAGGCTCATAAACATCACGTGCTACGCTCGTGAATTCTACTCGTATATTTTTGGCTATCTTCATTGATGTATTTTATAGCGTTGGTCATAGCTCCTCTTTCACGCTCGGCTCCTTGTTATTCTCTCCTTGAGAACTTTCTGTGGAATTTTGGGCCGCTTTTAGTTCCACTTTTCCTGCCAAAATTTCTTCCACCCACTGTTGAAGATGGCGCAGTTTGGCCTCCTTTCCCTTTTTCTCAAACCACGAACTTGTGCTCTGAGGATTACGAATTAAAGTATGTCAAATAGCTGGTCAATGGTATATTATTATGATGACAGCTTTTTGTTGCACTTCAGTGAAGGTCTCTCAAATATCGACAACTCCTATGGGAAGTTATTGAGATAAGCTTTTTCGAAAGAAACTTTACATACCAGTTTCGGTTCTATAACGCCAATCACTGGAGAGTTGACATCTATATTGTAAGACCTCTGCCAGTAGTCACGCATCTAAATCATAAAGGGAACGAACAAAGTAATTTTAGAAATGAGGCTTGATCACAGGTAGCCCAGCCAAATTTAAGGATTTGTGGTATCCTGTGAAAATTGACTATAGGTCGCCGTAATATTCTTCTAGCCAAAGGGTGTGTTACAAAGAAAAAAGATAGATACAAACACCAATAAACAGAGATAATAACCATTTCATTCTTTAACTCACCGTGGGAAAAGGGTCTGGATCAACCCACATGAAGTGTAGGTTCTTTTTGTTTCCGTATCGTTTGGCTAGAGACTTGACCAATGAAAAGAACTCCACCCCGGCTGTTGAAAAATAAGTAATAGGCACTGATTGCGTACACAGGTCTAACAAGGTCTCACTTTTGTTCCTGTTAGGCCAAACCCCGTACACAAGACCTCCCAAACGAGCCCATAATGAACCAAGATGACTTACCGTTAGTTTCTAGCCTTACAAAGGCCATAATAAGGTAGCCTTTAACTTCAGAAGACTAGGAAATAAAGGATTAACTGATCAACAAAACGCACATAGATTTTGACATC
>BLFN01000231.1:1494138-1496638 GCA_014634225.1 Acropora yongei | reverse complement strand
AAATAACAATACTATAATTCAATTTTTTGGCTGGCAAAGCACAGGCTTGAAACATCAGCTTCAAAGTACACAATTATATTTTTGGGGCTCAAGATTGAACCTTTGTCAACTTGTTTGACAAAACTTCAACTTTGTTACTTTCTTGCACCAATAATTATTAACACGGCAGTTTCTTTCTAACCTCCAAGTCTTCATTTAACTCTGTGTGTCATTCTTAAGGAGATGGGTATGCATCAATGGGCTTCTTCTACAATGCACTTTACTAAATGTTTGTTAATTTGCATCAAATTCTAGTAGCTGTTGTGAAGTGGAACAAATGGATACTTCAATGATACAGTCAGCTGAGCCAGTTACAGTTACTCCAAAAAATCCACCTAAGCAAAGGTTAACAGTTATGTTGAAATGAAATGCCCTTCTCATTTCCACAAATGTGAATCTTATCAATGATTGGGTAAATAAGGCCACTACAGTAGTTGAGGTTTGATGCTGGCATCATGACATGAAAGATCATCCACTGTTCATATCAATCAAGCAAGGGGCTCACATAAAAAAATTGATATTCTTATTCCTGTTGAGAAGCTGGGGTGGACAGTAATTGGAAGGGATCAGTCCCCATTGAGTAGCTGATGTGCTAATCCTAGATTATCTCCTTGGAGAGTTTGTTGTTTAATGCTATCATCACACAATCTTAGTGTGCGGGGGAGTGAAGTGAAAAGCCACCAGATCCTGTCGACATTCTAGATTTTAAGCTTATTTCTTCAGTTACAATACTTATTAGTAATTTTTATTAATATTAAACCAGTGTGAAGACTTTCGTTAGTGACTGAAATTAATTTTGACAACCTGTCCATCATCTTAAGAGTGATCTTTACTTTGCTTCGAAGATGACTGATGCTCGGGTTATCAAAATATTTGTCACTGATGACAGTACTTCCAACAACTTCACTCACATGAACTATCTAATTCCTTGAAGGTATGTCACTCCTGAGATCAAACTATTTTAAATGTTAGGTTCATTTTGTTGATATTGTACTAGGTTGCCCAAGACAATATGCTTTGGCCGAGGATCAACAAAGACTTTTCAACGTAATTTCCCAAAGAAAAACAAGAAAAAATCCAAGGGTATACAAGAGTGTGAAGTAAAGAGTACCTCTGATGAGGTAATTATAAAACTGTCTTATTTTCATTGAATGACCTTCGCTTGAATGTTTCCACTTTATTACCATGCCATTCTTCAAATTTTACAAAGAGACAGATTACACAGAACTGTTGCAATGTGAAAATTCTGGTCCAAATTTGGCTTTTTATTGTAATGAAGCAGGGTCTCTGAGGGTTGCAAACATACAAGAACTCTTATCTTTGGCAACATCTGAGAAGGAAAAGAGCTTGAAAAAAATTTCATCCAACAATACCCCAAGTCCCTTCGAAATGGATAGATTTGTTGGGTCATGTATGAGAGCAGGGATTTTTTCCTTTTGATAGGACACTCTTTATTCCTGTTTTTCAACATCGCAAATATTTTTATCCTTTAATAATTATTAATAATTAATAAACTATCAGAGTCGCTGGAGTGCTAAACTTGTAAATGCATGTCTTTTTATAATAGAGGTTTTCATTTTTCAGGTCACAATGACTGACATCAGCTGACATGTGAAATTACTGAACAGGTAATGGCAATTTTAATGGAGTCAGATCTGCAAGTGGTCAATATAGCCAGGCCTATGCAATGGAAGTGAGGATACTATCCACAATCTCGTTTTGGACAAATATTTCTGTGGCTGCTGTTGCCATGCATTAGTCACATGTTGAATGAATGTTATTGGTTTATTTAAGTGTCTGTTTAAAGTTTATCACAAAAATTTAGAATATAGTTGAAAAACCTACATACAAGCGTAAATGTTTGCGAAGAAAGTACAAGATTACTGAGTTTAAAAAATGGTTATTTACAAAAACCCAATGAATGCCTTTAATAACTAAATCAATGGACACACTTTGATTTACATTGTAAACGGTAAGAATACTAATCATGTAAATTTATCTAATGTAAAAGAACACTTAGATGTTGAAAACCATCAAAACAAGACAGACTGATTTATAGCTAAGTGCATAATTCTCTTAACGACTCCATAAATGGATTTCATCACCATCCTTCATGTTGTATCTGTAAAGTTGGCGAGCACCATGCACCATTTTTTCAAGACCATGGCAAAAGTCTACATCATTGTAGAACATCCTGAAGCCTGGTGGTGGAATACCTATAGATTCAGCCAAGTATCTTTTCAAACTTGTGGTAGTTTGCATAAGGTTTATTTCCCGCTTAAAAAGAGGCTGGTCATCAAATATGAATGAAATCATGGCTGATTCTTTAGGTCTTAGATTGACATCAGCGAGCCTGTCTAACACTCCATGAGTCTGAACTAGTTCAAGGTACCGCAAAGGAGGATTGTCATCATCCATGTGGTGACGAATAAAGAATCTCTCAGCATCATCACGCTCGTCT
>BLFN01000231.1:1465578-1468078 GCA_014634225.1 Acropora yongei | reverse complement strand
TCTCTGATATGCGTTCCCAACTTTGGCACAAGCCAATTCCTCAGTAACTTTGTCACCAGTCTCTTCTGCAAGTTTTAATCTCCCCTCTTGGCCTTCAAAATCTGCTTTGAAATTTGGAAGACGCCCTCCTACTTTACCAGAAGTGTTGCTCTCTTGGACGTCGGTGGAATCCGGGTCCAACTGGGGAATAAGAGCTCCCTTCTTCTGCAATTGGAAATGGTATTTGTAGTTTACGATCTGTTGCTCAAAAGCAAAAACGTCCTACGCTTCCCGTATATCAGCGTTTCCGTATTGAGTTTCCGTCGTGAGAAAAATGGGTCGAGAGCAAAACGTAAGAGGGGAGAGGGGTAGAGGGTTTCAGTCAACCGAATGATAAGATTCCAACAGGGTCTTCGAGAGGCTTCTCTCCAGGTTTTTGGGTTTTTATTGAAACTTTTGGTATGTATAGTCTTCCGATGTGCTAGGGTATTCAACCTTACCATTGCATTTTTGGACAAATCCTCCACCTTGTTCTCCCCTTGCAGCTTTTCCAATCGACTTTGTTCCTCAACACAGCTGATTCTTACTTTAAGAAGCTGTGAATTATTCTCATCGATCTTATACGAGTCAAGGTTTCTCTCATAAATTGCAGCCAGAACTATCACCTTTAGTGGATCAAATAGCGCCATGATTAAACGACAAACAGTCGACCGATTTTTTAAATTGATTGCACTGCGCTGTCACGGTTCGACAATTTTAGGAAGATGCAGCAACGGCAACGACAACGAAACCGTAACTTGAAAATAAACATTTGGGAAATGGTGACTATTTTGTGATTATTGCTCGTTCCTCGCATCCTTTATCGTTGACAAAGCACGCTGCAAATGGATTGGTAGAAGCACCATTGAAGTAAATATAGAGAATGAAAGATTTGCTGTTGTGTGTTCCCGTTGGAAATTTCACGTTGTTATTTGATAGACTACGTCAGAGAATTGTACCAAAGTTCGTGCCGCACGATTATTTTTCCTTACATGCGGCACGTGAGGAAAATTGATTCTGCACGTGCAGCACGCAGTTATGAATATTTTTTTGACGTAGTCTCTGCCAAACGGAGTCGTGAAGTTAACGCAAACCAACCGTCTGCAAATAACTACTTTGAAGTGACATTTTGCGTTGAAGGAGACGTGGTAGCTTTTTAAACTCCCTAATGGTTAATGTTCCGATAGAGAGCTTGAGAAACCCGACGACGTTAGCGACAATAACATCACAAATTTGTATAATTAACGAAAAACAATAATTTTGCACGCTTTGCAATCGTTCTTGATCAATCCATGACGTGATATGACCTGTTTAACAGCTGTGCAGACGACAAAGTTTCAATTTGTTCTTCGAATCTCCAAAACCGCTTGTATTTCAATTTAATTCCAGGATAGTAAGAGCACATTTTTTCAAGTTAAGCAACTTAAAATAACCGAGAAATGTTTGTGGAAAGGCGAAGTTTTATGATGACGTAATCGCTGTCGTCGACGTTATCCTTGCTTTTGCTCCATATTAAATAATTATAATAATATCAATTATCACTTTATCTAAGTCTCAATGGATTTAGCTGAGCACTGTGGCTTTACTAATTGAGAGACTACAAATCAAACTAAATCACAACAAATCAAATCAAAATCAAATGCCGAGACCAACCTCACCCCGAAGGGGTGGGGAGATGAAAGACCCTGGGAACAAGGTTGATGTGGAGACATTGGTGGCCATGTTGGAGGAGTAACCAAAGAAACGGCGGCCATGTTGGAGGAGTGAAATATTCTTTTGGGGATTGAACTCTATTTTTATTCAAATTCCTCCTTTTGTTTCATTATGCAAATATGGCTTCTGGTCACGTGAGCGAACACACTCTATAGTGACACATTATAATCTTCTGGGACAAAGTGAGATGAACTGTAGGCTACGTATCACAGAACTTGTATGGAATGCAAACGAAGGCCTGCAGAGTGTTCGGAAAGAGTTAGACATGGAGTTCAACATGTACATCGTTACTATCATAAACCCTCTTGCCCGTTTGCGTTAGTAAGGATACTTCTAATCCTCGATCACACCAAGTCACGGCCTCTTCATAGCGGTTTAGCTGTAAACACGCTCTTGCTCCTAATAAATGGAAAATAATACTTACTGTTAGGAAGGCCCGAGTTATAATTTGGGCTTCCTCTTTTTCTTTGTTCTTAGTCACAAATCACCCTCAAGCTTCTATCGCGCATGCGTTAGTTTTAAGCTCATGCGCAGAATGTATTATTACGATCAAGCACGTGGTTTTGTCATTTGAGCTTAGACCTACAATAAAAGGAGAATTCCGACGTCCCAATCTCGATTGCACAAAACTGCAGCGAATACATTCGCAAAACAATTAAGATTCACGAAAAAGAAAGCCCTAGTTCACACAGATATGCGTCTAGTTAAAAATAAATACGGATTATCCTAAACAACCCCTGGTTTCCTGCGCTGTGTCAATAAGATATTG
>BLFN01000231.1:1443289-1445106 GCA_014634225.1 Acropora yongei | reverse complement strand
GCAATAATAAAAGTAAATTTAAAAACAAATATGTGTGCTTACTAGCCTTAGATGAACGTGCGAAATCGCGAAATGACTGGTGTTTCAGACTATGTTTGTACGAGTAGTTTTTGTGTCAGGCGTTCCAATTCCGAGAGAGACTGGACGCTACTACGACAATCGATTCACGCTTCGTTCAGGGTGTGTTCTTGTGTCTACGTTAATTTTAGTTTCATGAAATGCCAGCAAAAGTTAAGGCTTCTTTTTAAGCCAGAGAGAGTGGCAACAGAAAGTGAAGATCAAGGTGAACTGGAGGAGACAAATGACGAAGGTGGAGAAATTAGTACAACAGCGAGTCAACCCGCAGAAGTTGCAGAACTTCCAGTCGAGCCGACAGCCTCAACAAGTGCCACTGTGAGAAAATTCCATCCGGCCTGGAAAAATTTTTAAGCATTAAAACTATAATAGGGACAAAAAATTTGAAAATGTTGAAATCGACTTAAAGTGCTAAAAAGTAGTAAAAATGTACTGGTAGTGTATAGCATAATAGGGATATAGTCAGTTTTTCAAAGTTTATTTTTTATCATAATAATTTGACCCAGACCATCTTTGAAATGACCCAATTTAAAATGTCACGTGGGACACTTGACCCACTATCCACAATTTCTAGATTGAACACTGGGATTTGTTTTGACACCAATAATAATAATAATAGTTATCTCTAATGTCATTGGAGTTTTGCTATGCTTGGCTTGTTATTCACATAATATATAACAATGGTGTGAATTGAATAGCAACGAGTTAATGATGCTACAGAAAGGAATACCACTTTGAATCAGAATTATATGTACGTAAGGACTTCTTTACCTTTCCCATTTTGGTATTTTGAATGTTGCAATGGCAACAACAAGTGGTCCAGCCAGAAACCTTAAATGTACAAAAGAAAATGTCCATTTTTTAACAAAGGTGAATATAAAGAACCCCTACAAAAAGTGACATTTGAACTAAGTATAAACAAAGTACATTTACACCCTTTGTAATCACACAAGCAATCTTGCATTGATTTACACGGTAACATAACATTTTTACCAGCCATTTTATTAGTTCTACTGTCATGCAAGTTACGGTATTATGTACTAAAATTAATAATAAAAATGCATTAATTTTTCGTGCAGTACAAACTATTTTGCAGTATTTGGAGAAATGCCACATACAACAAACATGCACCATATCCAATAATCTCTCTGACTCAAATATTTTACTGATACTGCTTTTCTTGATAACACTCTTTGTAATTAAGCATTTAAAGCCTAATTACATAAAGAGGATTCAAAAGCCAGTCCATTATGATCTCTCAAAACCCTTTTTTTTTTGTTATTGTTATTGTTATTATTTTTTCATCATTATTTGTTCTTTGATTTTTGTCATGTAGGGTCAAACACATGCATGGCCCTCCAATTGATCTCTACTCACACTTACTGATAACAAGATGCTTAGAACAGAAAACTTTTTGTTATCATTGTATTAAAAGCCACTGAATTTGAATGCATAAAGCTTTTTTTTCAATGGCTTTAAGTATTATTAACCGTTTTTTTGCTTACCATCCTGTGTAGAAAAACCAGAAAGGGTAATAAAAGTTACATTTGTTGGGGAAATGCTTTAAAGTGAAGAATGTGCCATAGCAAAACCACAACCAGGCCTGAAATGAAGTTAAAAATTAATAGCAATTAATTATAATAATTATTATTTTGACACCTCAATCATAATAATAATATTTATCATAACAATGTGGCTGTTAAATTTGCTTAATTAGCATGAATGCACCATTTTATTAAAAA
>BLFN01000231.1:1306337-1311337 GCA_014634225.1 Acropora yongei | reverse complement strand
ACAGTGCATTAATCAAAAACAAACCTTCATGTGTAGCAGTTTTCATCCATGATTCTACTGCCTCAAGTGAGTGGGGGCGAAGAGACTTTTTGATGGACTGAAACAACAGGAAAAAGAAGTGAATGCTAATAATGAGCTCAAATGAATGGTTTTCGTCGTTCCTGGGACGGAGGGGTTAGCTGACTCACATGAGTTTACCTTACTGTTACTTGTGCCATTCAATGGGTAGTCACTTGCCCTGGAGTGTGGGGTGATGAGTTGACATTGTACATTATACTTTAACAGCCACGCTAAGTGTAAAGAGCAGCCTGCTTTCACAACAATATCTCCTTTTCAAATCATGAAAAAAGACAATTTAAACAACATTGTGTCATTCTTTCTGGGAATTAATCTTTATTAAAGCAATAGACTGGATTTTCAATGAAATTATTCACCGACGCAATAAATCCACGTAGGCTGTTGGTTGAACATGAGAAAAGGTTGTGAATCACTCGCCTCAAGCTTGTAATAATAATTTATTTAAAAGCTTTCCTATGTGGGTAAACCCATAGAAAATGTGGTTGGTTTGTAAAACAAAAGTATTATTGTAAGTAGCAGCAATTTTTTTCTATGAGTTTACCAGCACAATAACCGATAGGTTTTTGGCAGATCACAATGCACATAGTATCCAAGTTGTTCTAAGAAAGGAAATAATTTAGTACCTTTTCAGTTGCAGGTGTTTTGGCTTCTTCCAGGCCTTCAAAAATGCCCTTATCTAGTTCAATTTGAATGAAGGAAAAACATTACCAAGATGCCTAGTGTCAAAACAACAAAACATGAAAGCACATTTCATTTATGATATGATTACGGTAGATTTAATGTAAAATCACTACTTTGTACCTTGGCTTTGCTGTTTGCTCACATTTTTCATTGCTGGCAATGGTGTCTGTTGAAAAGAAAATGCTTGAAACATCAGCTTCATAACCTTTTTCCAGCAGTAATTTGATTCTGATCAACTCGTTTGATTCCCAATTTGTTGGTTTGGTATAATGACAATATTCAAGCATTGCTCTGGTTAATACTGATGAAGTGAGGTTAAAAAGTAACTTGTTCCTTACCTGAACTGGCAGTGTAGTTTGTCTCTGTGCTGTACTTTTCCTCGCTGAGATTCCTGAGTCCAGCCTTGGTACTGTTTCAATTGAATAATAATAATATTATTATTATTATTATTATTATTATTATTATTGTGTTGAAGTTTTTTGGCACATAACTAATTTACATCAAATAGTTTTCATGTGATTATTCATATGCAAAGATTATTGCAAAGGATTGCTGGTCAGTAATTATTGACGTTGTGCACATGCTGTTGCTGTTGTTTGCTATGCCTTTCTTGGGGCTTGCTGCCTTTTCTGCTTTTGCCTCACCCACCCTTTCCTCTGAAGGTGGTGTAACAGGTACCATGGTTACCTCTTGCCAATTGCTAGCTTTGCCAATGGCCTCATTTTCTGTGTGGCATCTGTCCTCCAATCAAGTATTGACAAGCTAAAGTTTTGGGAGTCAACTTTCTTCCATGGGTGTCATTCTAACTGGAGGAAAACCACTAAATATTGCAAACTAAATGCTTGTTCTTTCCACCAAGACAATGCTAAATGGAGAGACAAGAAAAAGTTCCACCATGTTTGTGTCTCTTGTTTGAGTGAGGAATGGGTTCATCCGTGACTAAAAATTTCTTTTTATAATTTCTGACTCACATTCATCCTTTCCTCTGGAAAATGACTGAATTTGTGGACTGGTCATGGATTTTCGTGTGTGAACAGATGCTCTTGATCCTAGCTTCTCTCTTTCTTTGCTAGGCCCTCCTATATTCATGAAATAAGATGATGAAAATACTCTGTTCTGCTTTCCAAAATACAGGGAACCATACATCCACGGTCACATAAATGAAATCAAAGAAACCTCGTATTACCTTCAGCCAGAAGCCGAGCTCTGTTCTGTTGAATCAGTCTTGATGGAACACGCCAAGCCATGAAACTCTGTAAAGGAAATAACAAAATACCGAGACGTAAAGGATGGCATTGTTCTGAAGGAGTCAGGAAGACTTTGTCAGACTTGAACTTTTAAGTTGATGGATTTACTAAATTTTGTGAAGATTGTCAGCGTTATGCCTTTGAGAATCCCGTGAAATTTACTTATTCATCATGACCTTTTTGCGTAATTAAATTAGCTGAAGCGGTCAACCACGTACTCCAGTCACAAAGTGAAAAATAAGCCATAAATCGCGAACGCCGTCGAAGAGATGATGCAAAAATGCTTGAGAACTTTGAAAATCAATTTAAAACCGAAGCAATTAACACCAAACAAATATTAGCACTGCGTAAGCAGGAGGTGACTACCTAGTGATGCATCGTAAACAAATTAAGAAAACCGATATATTTGCGTAAAAAAAGTGAAACGCATGTAAACTTCATATAATCTTGGCGTAAAATTGTTTTTTTGGTTGTAGTAAGAGACTTACTGGAACAGAAACGCCGCTATCTACCGACATGGATCTCCGCAATTCTCCTTCTTTTGCTTTGTTGGAGCCCTTGACCTCGTCGGTTTTGTACGGCGTTCCCGGAGGGAAAACTCTGGAAGACTCTTGCTTGTACTTGATTTTGATCGAGCGTAGAAAGCCAGGCGGAAGGCTTTCCGTTCGTGAGTCCCCAATCAAGTCTATAAGGTCCATGAAGTTCTCGATTCCCAACTTGGATTGCTCCTAATGGAGAACCATTTTTTCGCGTTCCGTATACCCTTGACAACCAGCCTCGTTTTCGTTGTCACCACCAAATCGAGAGAATTGGACGTTTGGACTACGGAACTGGGAACTGTCGTAGAGAGGGGTCTTTTCTGCTATCAATAATTTTTTACCGCAGTTTGAAGTCGTTATGTCTTATCAGAAAAACGACCTTTCCATTCCCTTATTTTCGCATTTAGAAACATCTCGCAAGGAATATAGGAGTGTGCCCAGGGATTAAATGTACTCGCTTTTAGATTGTTAACTGTTGCTATTGCAATCGGTATGCACTAAGTGTCTCGATGCTTTTGATGAGACAGTGCTATCTAAGTGCGCGTTCGAATGGGAAATTTTGATGTTAGGCGAAATGCGTTTTTTCGAAATTTGAAGATCAGATATGCGATCTCTGTCGAACGTAACTTTTATGTGGCAGTCGAGTAACCCATTTAATCGAAACACGAAGATTTGGTATCAAGTGAGATATTAAGGGTCATATCACCATCTTATGAAGCTCACTTTTCGAGCTTTAGCCCTTTGTGACTTCATCTCGTTCTTTGTTTCTTGTTATCATTTATCTCGAGAAATTGTGCGCGTATTTATTTCGTTTTTGATTTCTGCAATAAACACCACGATTTTTCAAACAGCGAGTGCCTCCAATCGCTTAAGACGTGCCCATTCTCTCTTCAAACTTTACAAACTTTACAAACGCTCCCTTGCTTTGCGAATGAGCCATTTTCGTGTCAACTTTCCTTGGAAAAAGCTGGCATAATATGAGCAAGTAAGATATTTATTACAGCTCTAAACGCAACTTCAGTATAGGGGTGATTGCTTGAAAAGATATTTTACTTAAGTAGTATTTAATCACCTTGATGGTTACATGACTATATTAGTCTCTCTGACGATACATGAAATAAAGTTATGTTTTCTTTTCCATTCCCTTGCCAATATACACCATTGTCAGAGGAAGTTGTCGAGATTGGAAATTACCATTTCCGCCAACTCATGGAACAAAAGAAAGCTTTTGGAAGCGATGCTTGCTTCCTGCAGATTCGCCAAAACAATGCTGCAGCCGTGTTAGAAACGTGCCGGATTTTTTTCAACCAAAAGTTGGTGTTAATATCGCTTTTATTTTGAGAACAAGATAGGAGATGGTAGCCATAGAAACTGGTCAATTTCGTTTCAATTTGCTTTATACATAGCGACAAGTTACTTTATTCGATCCTAAACGAGCTGTCTAAAGTCGCACACGCTTAATTTGTTATCTTCGCTTATCAGTGAAACTCTTTTTGGCTAAATTGATCTGTGCGATTGTAATCTCTGAATAAGAGGCAATATGCAAGAGAGATATTTGCATCGTTACCACTCATGCTAACTTTGCATAGAATTTGGACTTCACATTGTGTTCACGATAATCAAGTGTGCCCTCTAACGAATTGTTTGTCGAATTTTCAGATGACAACACTTAAGAGTCTAGCTTGAGGCAGCCATCATGTAGCTCTAGTCCAGATATTGGCTATGGTTTAATCAACTACGAGTGTCATATTTATTGATTTCAATGGCATTGCATGCTACAAATTCAATATACTGTTGCCATGGTTTCGATTGTAACAACCCTTAATCTAGTTCTTGATTCCTCGTTCATCGTGTAAAAGATGTTTCTGGTTCGAAATGCATTTACTTTGTGTCCATGATATTTGAGTGAAAACGGATATTTTTTTTAAATGCCGCCTTTTGCATATTTACCAATTTGCCTGACTTTTACGTATTCATGTTAACTATGCGTTCTAAGGAGAATGCATTTGCGATGGAAACTACAATTAGTGGCGGTACCGTATGTTAATATGTTATTCATCTGGTTAGCACTTGGCCTCGAACAAGCTACCTTTCTCCCACTAACAGAAGCGTAGAAGCTGAGGATTGATTTTTATCTCCTTACTTGCTTCCACCATGATGTACCCTGTCTCAGTCTTACAAAGAATCTTCTCCGAATATGCAATTTTCTCATCAATTTAATTTGACCTTTTTCAATACTTTGATTTTGCCAAGGTCATAAGTCCAGACAACTATTATGTGACAACTCGTAATAATTTTACAAGCTATTCTATACAAGGACTTAAAGAAGACGGCTTATAGTAATGGACACAGGCTATTTACAGTGTCGTTTTACTCAGTAAGATGTTGCTATGATAAAATTCAAGTTTTTTGACACGTGTCGGAAGGCGGCAATTGACTTATATGCCGATAAGCC
>BLFN01000231.1:1271337-1273837 GCA_014634225.1 Acropora yongei | reverse complement strand
TTGACTTTAGCACACCATCAGCATTTATTCGGTATCAGATTTACAGTGCTGTGCAAATTTATAAAAACTATTTTCCTGAATAACTGAGATAAGCATTTGTTCTGCGGTTGGTCTAGGATTTAAAGGAGCCGAAACGAGTTACAAGCATTCACTGGTGAAGGGTTTCATATTTGGTACGCACTAATCACTTAATTCTGTCGGCTGACAATTCTCTAACGGTGAGAAATGGAGGTGAATTTTAGACCGGCTCGCAGTCTTGCTGGTTACCTGTCTTGTATTTCAAAGCGAACTGAATTCTTATTGCATAACTGACTCAGCAGCCGAAGTTAAAAATACTTTAGCCTTGAATGTCGAGCTTGGGCATTGACGACATCTTCCATGTACTCACGATACCTATCTAATTCACGGTAAGGTGAAAGAAGAAGACATTGCATATGAAATTCGGTCGATACTTTTCCGAATATTTGTAGCCCTCCTCACGAGTCGCATAGCGCTTTGGTTCGGGCAATCGTGTTTGCCTGTCTTTACATACCGCAGCTGGTCACGCTCTGTATATTTTTCTCTAGATTTCTATCCTTAGCTTTGCTGATTAAGGCCAAAGAGCTGCATGGAATATAACGCTCGGGCACCGTTAAGATTTGAAACTGCTCAGGCGTAATGTTTTAAGGCATCATCATGTGGAGCTATCTTGCATTTTTTCGGTTTGTCGTTTTTTAACGCATTGGTTAGAGTCTTAAACCAAAATGCATCCAGAAAGACGGAATGGATAACTATGCGGAATGTTTTGTGTGCTTGAAACTGATTACACGCCCTTATATTAGTTGTTTGTAACCCACTGCTAACAATTACACTCAGCATAGATTTATCGAAGATATTCGTTTTTCACATTAATACTTGTTACCGACGTTGGGAACTACAGAGAAATTCTTAGTCATGTCAAGAAGACATTCCTATTTCTTGTGGCCGATTCGTGCGATCTTGCCACAGCACACTGCAAATGAAGCAGGCAGGTAGTTCAGTGACGATGGCTTGACGGACTCCGTGGTGTTTACTACTTTCTTGTACTTCCTCGAATTTTTTTAAGTCGCGAGTTGGGATTTTTCACAATAAACAGGGGATAAATCCTGACACATAAAAACCAAACCCGCAATTAGCTGAAAAACTGTTATGGTTACCATCATGTTTGGACTAATCCCCAAGTGGTTTATAGTCTTGATATTGGTTCGTCTTTCTCTTGAAACTGACTCATGATGAACTTTGTAAAAATGCGTCCTTTAGTCATAATCTACTGAAATAAATTAACTTTTCATAAGACTTTTCAGGATTTTTTTTTAAAATCCGAGAATCAAAACAGGTGCCGAATTGAACGCAATTCGCAAAGTTGAACACCCATCGTTTATTTGTAACATGCTGAAATAAACCGAAGTTAATAAATTCACTTTTTCGAAAGATTCTTCATGATTTGATAAGATGTTTTGAAAACGACCTGATGGTAGAACCGAAACAGGTGGCAGAGTGAACGTAATTTGCACAATAATGGGTTTTAGACCCAAACCTTAACCTTAAACCCTAATATTGAAAAAAACCTTTTCTCGCAGTAAAGCAACCGTTTAAGAAATGATTTGAATATACGAACACTGAAAACACGTTCCCACCTTTATTCTGGACGATCTGTGGTTTAAGCTGAGCAATACCTTCAGCACGGTTAATTAAGTACGAATTGATACATAGTGCTAGAATGTTTCAACAGTACTACTAGATTGCATATGCTTTGAGATTCACTTTATGCAGTTGCAAAAACAGTTACAAGTAAAAGCACATTTTATAAGTCCATCTGTAGTCATGTATGCTCGTTGTTCGATAACACATATGACTGTGGGCAAAGTGTTTATTGCCCGTGGTACGCAGATTAAAAGCCTCTGATATCAAAAACCCGGCAAAAACCAAATGTACATTATGAAATCCAAGCAAAGCTGGCAGCGTGCTCAGGCCAAAGCAATATTTTTGGTTTTGTGTCTGTGCTTTCGCACCTCCATCAATTTTATCGTCGAAATGTTTTCCATTCGTAGAGGTTACACATGAGAGTGAAAGGTACATCGAAAAGACAGAAGCCAGGTAGCAGGCTTGAGAAAATTCTAGAAACCCAGAGGAAATCTCAAAAAGCAACCTAAAGAATGGTTTACCCATGTGTTTGGCAATTAGCCAATATTTCTGACATTAACTCATGGGAAAAGACAACATTAACTCAAGATTTTCGACGGATTCTGTTGGAGAGAGGCAAGCCAATTATTTGAAGCTAACAAACGGCAATGAAAAGCTCTCTAGCTAAATTTAAAGTTCCTTATCATTCTCTGTAAACTTGAGTTTGTCATGATTTTTATAATTACTCGAGAGGTAGAACCTCTGCATAAATTCAATTGTATACTTTACTGGCTTGATTTTGCAATGGAAATTATCCTCACTCATGACCCAATTCGAATAGAGTCAAGTTGTTCAAAGA
>BLFN01000231.1:1204344-1208108 GCA_014634225.1 Acropora yongei | reverse complement strand
GGGTTCAATTTGAAATCGTGTTTCGCCGGGAGGTCTTGGCATTTCTTAGAATACTCAGCTGTATTGCGCACAAGTGCGCGTCACTGTTTCTGGTGACTTGCTGTGACGTACATGATCATGCCAACATGTTCCATTGTATCAAAGGTGCTATCTGTGTTTTCATGAGCGTCATCTATACTGTATTTGAGTATCTTATGAACGTCAGAACTTAGTACAGGTAAATCAGACCTCGTGTTGAACATTTTGACCGTTTCATCTAACCGTTCTACCTTGTCCATTATTGTCTGTGTGTCGAGAGACGCTAACAACGTTCTTAACACGTCTTTGTTTGCCGAGACTGTGTCGGCCAGTTCACTTAGTGCGACACTTGGCCTGGACAAGTATTCACAATTTATTGTGTTAGCTTTTTCCACCATCACGCTATCTGGTGTAGCCTCCTTAATTTCTCCATATGGACGGAGCCTTTGACGAGGAAAGTGGTTAAAAAATCCTACTCCTGGAACTGATCGTGGCGAATAACCTTTTTTGGCTGACATGATCTATGACAAAATTATAGTGCAAAGTGTTCAATTGGACTGGATTGTTCCGAATGCGTTTTGGTTATAAAGAACAGGTCTTTAAGACGTCGTATCCTAGACAATCCGACATATGCAGATCCTTTAGGCACTAGTGGAGTGTCTAACCAAAGTATGATTTCGCCTAAGTTTTGTCCCTGAATTTTACAAATAGTGGACGCATATGCAGGGGCAAATGGATGTGAAGTTTGTCTGTGGCCATCTATTGTAGCTGTAACTGGATAAACTGCTACAGTGTGTTCGTTTGCCAGTTTTAGAAAAACAGTTGCATGTTGCATAGTGTGTACTGTTGCAGTCTGTCCATTTACTATGTGAAGCTCCTTATCTCTATTTTGTGTTATAATAACCCTCATGCCTTTATATATTGGTTGAAACTTACCTGCACCATCGTATTTGACATATCCACATGGATCTACGTCCGGAAATAAGTTGTTCACTGCTATCCTATTGATAGTTGCTGCTGCAGATCTAGTTACTGTTAAAATCATACCATCTGGATGGTCTTGCAACACAGATAGTAACTCGGCCTCTAAAGGCTCTGACGAACATAAAACGCATTGACCGTGTAGCGGTTTCAATGTGCGTCTGCTAGGTTTATAATATCTTATGACATTAAGAATTTCTTGAAATTGAGAATCAACACACCTGTGTTGTTGAATGAAATTCACAATGACACTATTCTTATATAAAGCCTTGTTTTGCAGTATTCCTGTCGTTGGTCTAGTCTTTCCTTGAACCGTAGCAATCGGTTGCTGTTGTTGTTGATCGCCACACAGTAACATGACAGGTCTTACATGTAATTCTTGCAGAGTGGCTAATATGTGATCAAATACTGTAGAAGGTACCATGGAGAGTTCATCAATGACAAGCAAGTCATAGTTTGCAATATGCCAATAATTTAAATATCCAGTTGATCCAAATGAAAGACCACTTATTAATTATTAATAAGTGGTCTTTCATTTGGATCAACTGGATATTTAAATGCACTATGGATAGTATCAGCATTGAAATCTTCGTCAGGTATTATTGAATTATAAGTACTAGACAACATGCCTGTAGGTGTCGCACATAGAACTTTGTATTCAGCTTCTAATGCTGTTCGAATACTGTGTAAAACAGCAAATGTTTTACCTGTTCCAGGCTTGCCTCGTACAAGTAAAAATTTTCTCCAATCATGACTGGACGTTGAAGGCAATGTTTGAATGTTTCTTTCATCAATAGCACATTCAGTGTCAGAGTCCAAACTTTCGTTGTCTGACTCATAGTCTGCTTCAGGAAGGTCGTTATAGAATTCTTGTCTTTGACTAAGGAATTTTTCGACTAAGGAATGCACTCTTAGCTGTTCTGGGCTGAAATCGCTAACTACGTTTAACTCAGGAAGGACAGATAAATCTGATAGACCAGCAATGACTCTACATTGCCACAAGTTTAAAAAATCACGTTTGCTTTGCACATACGCTATTAGCGTGTCTACGTACTCATCTTTATTGCCCATCAAAGAGAAATGTTCTCTGATTGCAGTTTCATTTGTCCAAAGTTCAGGTCTCAATGAAAACGCTGCTGCAAAGTGCTTAATGCCTACTGGTAAATCATCATGTATTTCATGCTTGAGTTCTTCAATACTTCTATGTGGATAATTCATTAGTACATCTTGGTAGTAGTATTCATCTTTGAAAGGGCTTCTTAGGTTAACGCCTACTAGAGTTGTTCCTGATTTGTATGGTTTGCCTTTTGGATTGTACATTCGTAACCATTGGAGATAAGAATTAGACTCTTCATTTACTGGTCTTTTGCAATACCTTTCATGCGTTTGTAGATTAGATTGACTCTCTGATGCAGGTGAAAATTGTTTAGTTCTACTCTGAGACCAAGCAATTTTTTTAAGCAGATAAAGACATCCACATTTCTGGTTCACGAGGACGTAGCCCGCGCAGATGCCTATGTGCTGCTTGATATGGTCCCGTACGGATTGAAAACATAGCATGACTGTTGAATGCATCATGCCACTTTGAAACATAACTTGCGGCATACCTAAGGAGCATGCCTTTCCCATCAGACGTCTGAATGTCCATGCGACACTTAAGTGATGGTAATATCGTAGACATGTAAGCACGTAAATTAATAGCGAATGCTTCTGAAGGATGAAACAACTGTAATATTTGTTTGCCATCATGGTTTGATACTTTTGTGGCTTCTTGAAACAAAGGAACACCTGGTTTTTCAGATGGCTGCAAATTCAGCACATGTTCGGCAAGGAATTTGTTACTCCATGGGATATCAGCACGAATCGCATCTAGTTTCATTTTGGTCAAATCTTTCAGCCAAACAAGCATGTGCAAGTGCACAGTGCCTCTGTCTTGAAACTCAAAACGGTAAAAATAGGTCAACACTTTCTTTTTATTCTTTTTCCTCTTATAATTAAACAAATGATTTACCCATCGATTAGTGTTCGATCCACACATGTATCCTCGAACTAGCTGCTCAAGCACATTAGCTATATGCATTGTTTCTAACTGGGCTAAATTCGTCCATAGCCGGTGAGTGCACGTAGATTTTCAAGCCATGGTGGAAAAGGAAAACTCCACTCATAGGGTGAGATAGTTACAAATAGGCTAGGATTTCCTAATTGTAAAGTTGCATCCATTAAAAATCTATGTTGCCAATGCCAATATTCGGTAGAAAATGTCTTAGCCTCTAGAGCTTTGTTTGGACTACATTTCATTCTTCTAGCAGATGCTATTGCACCACTAACAGTTTGCCATAACCAAAGGTCATAATGAAAATGCAATAATTCATGATTAATGCCATAGTCTGCAATTTCAGAGTTTACTTTAATCATGTAAGAGACTTTTGAGCTTAATCTTGTTTCTTTGCCATCTAAGGTACTGTCACACCAGTCAGAGTAAGGATACAGACTTGGCCATAACGCGCATTCGATTCCTTTTCTCTGGGTATAATCATAGAAATTAAATTTTTGATTTTCTGAAATGGTACGTTCTCTATCCATGATAAACTTTTTGTATGTTGATCTATCATTAGACATTAGCCAATCATAAGCTCGTTGACATTTTGGTCGCTCATTATCGGATAGTGCAGCTATCTTGTCACATACAGATTCTTTGCTCCAAGATACACGGAACATGCTGCCTTTTTTCCTATATCCTTTTGGACTTTTGTCATAATCCCCAC
>BLFN01000231.1:1192859-1196199 GCA_014634225.1 Acropora yongei | reverse complement strand
GTAGTGCTCAGTAGACAATTACAAGTATTAAGTTTCATATAATCCGTAAGATGACGAGCTTGTCATCATTTTACGTTTGCGGAAGTGAAGTATAGTTATTTTGCAAGCTGTTTTTGCGTTTTCCCGTGCGCTTTGCTTTTCGCTTATAGGGTGAAACAAAAGGACTTATCAAGTCAATGTGCGCGTGGAAATTCCCTCTCCTGCAATTAAAATTGTAATCCTAACCCAAGGGTAGTATTTCCGTTCCCATAACTTGTCCAGTCTTCTTTTGTAGATGGGGTAACAGGAGTAGGCAAGTCCGCCTATCCGTTCGGATTTAATAACGAAATCGGTCGATCCGTTAAAAATGTCCTTAAATCCGAATCCAATGAGTAGAAAACAAAACACTTCTGACGAACACTTAGATTCGTGATCTGAACTTTATTACAGCAAAATGCATAATCTGGGTCAAAGAGAAAGATGAAACCGCATTCCGCTGGAATTACAGGATCCGAAAATCCAATAAAATGGCGCTCTGAGTCCGAAATCCGGGCAAAAATATTTTCAAAATCTACCGATCCGTTAGCCTATTCACCGGGACCCCATCTTTATATGAAGACCATTTTTGCTGTGAGGCATAAAAGTCGCCCCAGCAAGTCCAATTTTTGCATAACTAGCGATTGCAGTTAACGAGGACATGGACTTTAAATGAAGACCTCTTTTGATTTGCTTCCACACAATACGAAGAGCAAGATGGGATTTGCCGATTTGATTACGTAACACGCAAACAAAAAAATCAATCGATGATGCGATGCTTATCGAGTGAAAATTAGCAATTGCTTTCTCTTTTGCAAAGAAAGGGAAAAGGAAAAGGAAAACACGACAAAGAAAAAGAAGATGTAATTTACTAGTTCTACTTTGCAGCCTCTAAAAGGGTGAGGGTTCGTTTAGGTCCACCAAACGACAGTCCCCGGAAGGTCGCTTAGCTTTACTTTGTCCGCTGGGTTTTTCTCCACTTCGAAAAGCAGGATCAATGCAACCCTGTAAGACCTGATTACTTCTAACACACATCGGGGAAAATAGTATGAGACTTTATTCCTAAGTCCTTTCTTTTCTAAGGGAATCATAGTGACATGTATTACATAATTGTCTAAGATCTTTCAATAGGATTCGGGCAGTTATTATTGAGAATGGTAGTTACCAGAAATTTTTAATTATTTTTACTTGGAAATCGAAGCAAATATTTTCATCGCATGACACAAAAAAGACAGATTTCAGTGGATACGCCGGTCGAGGTAGTCAACGCAGTAGATGGAACTTAAACGGGAAAGGAAAACTATTACTTCGGAGCCGATACGATTGCATGACCTAAGTTACGAAGGCGCAACTGAACGTACTAGAGGCTTTTCATGTCGTAGAGTCTTTCAAAAAGTGTCAGTTTCACCGGTAAACATTTCGACTGCGCAACGAGAAAGACAGCAAACTGAAGTAAGCTTACCTTGATCCTTGATATGATTGAGAGCTCTCTGTTCTGCATTCACTATGACCTCTGCCGGTGAGTTGGAGAATTTATAGCATATCTTCACGTGATTAGTTTTGCAGACCTTGACCAGAAAATGCTCTTAGATGACTGTGCTATTTTGTTTCTCGTTTCAAGTGACACATTCACGTGCAGAAAACAATATCCAATTGTACTCAATTAAGGCTAACCACACGCACGTGTGTGGCAGAGAAAAAACATTCCAGGTGGCTACATTCTCGGTTATATGAAAAGTGTGCGCATTCTATTCCAGAGCACGTTTCTATCAGTGACGGCTAAGACACCAACTTTCGATTTTTTTGGCGGGTATGTAGTCATATTATCACAGTTTCATACGACTCATCGAAGGCTAGGACCCACAAAGGGAAGGCGAGAGCTAGGCCCTCCCCTCCCCCACCCTTATCATTTATTTTGTCCCGTTTCCCATTTCATCTCACCTCTCTACCCCGCGGAGCCTTCTTTCTTCCCAGTCTTCTCAACGTTCGGACTCTCAACTCACTACGTCTTCAGTTTTCTCGATCTCAAACATGCTGCTATTCAGTTTCAAGCAAACTAGAGTGACGTTCTTAAAGAGCAATACTTATTCTAATGTCTGCAAAGACTTAAGGGTTACATGAATGCAAATCGATGCAACAAAGTTTCAATTTGTTGCAATGCTATTACGTAATAACATGCTGCATGCGTTTTGACACGTGCGTCGTTGGCATCTATGGGAACTGCTCACGTTACAACTCTCAGAAAATCACATTACACCTAACTTAATTTATGATTTGATGTCGAAACTTTTATTAACCTCATTGTTTACTTTCGTGCATTTTCCGTTGGGAATTGCTAGTGACAATCACTGGTCATTTTTCGTTCTTCTCGTGTAATTGTTCCACAAATAAAACTTGTTGATAACCAGTCAACAGGCCCTCAAACCCTAAACAGTCATGAAAGACATATGTGGCGGTGGTGACAACTTCAAATCTTGAAGAAGTTGTTTATGCCAGCATTGACACCCCACGATGAAATGCAATTTGCAAGGGTCGTGTTTCAATAATAGAGCCAATATATGTAGTACGACCGAAATCGCGCACTTTTAGAAAATCCAGAGGCCTCAACCTCGTTCCCAGAGAAACCCTAGAAACGAAACCGTTTAGGCTTGAATGGATACTCCAAAATATGGTGAGACACTTCGTGACACATAAACAGGAACAAGGAGATAAACGGCACCCTATTTAGACCGAGAATAACTGCTGGGTCAGCCACTGATCTCTCGTGATTAGGTCTAAGCGCCGGCCACTGATATCTAGTGATTAGGTCTAAGCGCCGGCTCGAAATATGGTTAACTTTCATAAATTTCTGGTTACACCATAATTGAACTTGGTAAGCCTTTGGTAAGACTACTAAGATCGGTTGGTACCTTATATACATAAATTTAAGTGTCTCACCATATTTTGGAGTACCCATTCTAGTCACAACCGAAACGAAACCGCCTGTTAGAAGGGAGATGCTGGGAACAACGTTCGGAATTTCAGCTAAGTTCCAGCAGTTTCAGCGGCTTGCATAGAAGTGTTCAAGTTAGCTCACGCAAGTGTACCTTCAAAACATGGCGGAAGAAATGTCCAATGGAATGGCAGACAACACAACAAAACCGAAGAAACAGTCAAGACGAAAGCGTATGTCCCTTTAGTTAAATTCACAGCATAAAAAATCCAAATATCCCAGTTATTTGAATACTGCTTTACTAATTTCCTGACAATGAATATTGTTATTGATTTTTATAGAAGGTACAGAACGTCGAGGAAAAACAGCTGGTAGTGCTAAAGAAAAAATAGA
>BLFN01000231.1:1180359-1182859 GCA_014634225.1 Acropora yongei | reverse complement strand
CCCTGATTGAATATTCAATTTGTTTAATAATTCTTATGGCAGCGTTGTTTATCATTATTTGAAGTAGATAAGAAGAGGGTCTATCGCATCTTTAACGATTACTAAATGTGAGGAATATAATCATGTTAATCAATCACGATTTGATATATTTCGGGTTTCACGTGTCATGGTATAAACATGTCACTCACTAAATATGAGCAATAACGCATCACGTTAATCAGGATTTGATAAATTTCTGATTTCACATGTAATGGTTAACATGTCGCTCACGCTTCACGTCTTCTACTGATAATTTTTTGATAACGGATCACCAAAAACTAATACATCCCGGTCACGTTTCGCGCAAAACCGCGTGCATGCACGAACGATTCCACTTTGCATCCCAGGGGTTACATTTCTGAGGGATTTAACTTCGTTCGCAGTAATAACGCGACACGCTAATCAGGATTTAATATGTTTCTGGTTTCACGTATCACGTTAAGTATGTTGCTCTCGCCTCACGCCTTCTATTACTTTTCGATAACGGATCACGAAGAACTAACACCCCGATCACGTTTCACGCAAAACCGCGCGCAAGACGAGCTCTCCTACTTTGTATCCCAGTGAGTTCGATGCCTTGCTTTATCGACTGGCCTTTACCGCGACACTCTCGTTAAAGTTATATTGAAATTGCTCCTAGCTATGAATTGAGCTGACTGAAGGAAAGCGTTCTGTTGCTCGTGGTCTAGGGGTCGACATCTCTCTCCCTCAGTGCCTGGTGACAGGTATCTGAAACTAGCTCACAAACGCGCCCACCGGGCCGAAATCACGGAGGACATCGTTTAGTACGGCGCTCTGGCACCACGTCCGGAAATACTGCTCTCTTGGTATTTAGTTTGGGCATGCGCATTTTCCGTGATTCCCATATTATATGGGAACCAAATATCCGCGTAGAGTCACTTAAGTAAGCCTTAAGTTGAGCGAGGTTCTTCAACATGTGGAGAAGACTTTCACCTTTTTGATGAGAACTTATTTGCAGGGTTTGCTGTTTTGAAGATCCTACAATTTAAGATTATTATCTAAACCCTTAAATAGTTCTTGACATTGAGAACAGATGGAGCATACCGAGGAAATGGCTTTCTTTTCCATCTCCCGCTATCTTAAAAATTTCAATGCACCCGCGTGAACCACCCGGAGGCGAGACTTTCCTCGTATTGATTCACGCATTGTCGTAACTCTTTTACGATTACGATTTCGTGGCAAGTAAGCTTTACTATTCGACAAGAAGAAAAGTAACCTACACAAACTACGATTATTCTCGGATTGGTGACGAATCCGAAAAGATTTCGTATCGGATTCGTTTGTTTTGGTGTTTAAACATCACTACGGTAATTATAGTTCCCATAAACGTCACGAATCCGCAAAGTTACGAATCTGGAAACATTGCATACCAATCCTTTGAATCCTAAACTCTTCGTTCGTGTGGAAAAGTTATCCCATGTATCCAGAGAGTTTAGGTTCGGCCGCGATGCTTCTAGATTTTCATTTTACACAAGATTGCGGCCGAGTCAATGTAAGGGCGGACTTTGTGCCCAGGTCGCCTCAGGTAGCATTGACAACCGATTTATCGATTTAGAGTGAACAGTTGAATCCAAGAATGGTTTTTATGCAAACAAGCGCGAATCAAAATATCCCAAATTTGATTAATTCAGAAACATTTACAAATCTGAAAACTTTTCCCCAGTGTAAAGGAAGTTACAGAGTCACGCTAAAGGAAATCTCTCCGCCAATGAGGTAAATGAAGTAGCAACAGGTATGACAGTATTTACCAACAATTCAATTTAAAATGATATCCTCTGTTGTGAAGGAAAACCTTCAAAAATAAACCAAGAACAAGGTTTCGGCCGATTATAATTTTTTTTCTTGACCTATGGATTTATAGTGTTCAGCCAGTTATAATCTGAAAGTCTTGCACTTTCCAAAACGTTAAAGGAGGGAATTTTTATTAGACTGTAAGCGGGCTCACTTGTTTGTAGGTACCGGGGAAGAATGACACGGGGAAAAGCAAACACTTTTCCTAGCCTTGTTCTCCTCCGATACCAGGAGCTGATGAGTAGGAACATGCAGCTCCCATACTAAGCCTATGCCACGGCATTTTTACAGACTGATCTAATTTAAGTATACCTTTTTTGTGTGGAAGAAAGGCAGTTACGGTCCAGTGACGCAGTACTAGTGACGTCAATTAGTTTCGTGTGATTGATCATGATAATTCGATCTAAAACTAAATCGGTCTATGAAAACGCTTGATAGGAATATAGGGGAATTGCATGGTCCTACTTATCGGCTCCTGTCGATACCCTAAAAAACTCAGCCTGCTCGCATGCTCGTGAGTTAGATATGGTTTGTTGTCTAACGACTCAAATAACGACTGGGTAATGACTGCGTGTATCGTGTTTCAACTAACTCTTAGTGCCTATAAAGCGAAATTTTTTTATTATTTTATTCGGAAGAGCTTTCAAAA
>BLFN01000231.1:1153124-1155624 GCA_014634225.1 Acropora yongei | reverse complement strand
TATGTTGAGTACCATTACTTTCACTTCGTCTTTCTACAAGTTTTTCTGAATAGTGGACAAATCAAATGAAATCCAGTTGCTAAGTTGAGAAATAATTATTAGTCTGAGTTATGGCATATTACTTTGTGACATGCAATTGCATAATATCCATGGGTACCACAAATCTCATGGTTATGTTAATTGTGTCTGCAGTGGAGAAAAATCTCAGCAACATCCCGGGAGAAATCCCTGTGTGATCGTGGTGCAGTTGATTAGACTAGGTTTGCAAAAAAGAAGGATAAAATGATGCAACTGTTGCATGCACTGTTTTTAGTGGCAGTCAAGGACTTAAACCATCCCTCTGCTTAACAATCAGCTGCTTCATTTGCAAATTGATGGTCTGAGTGATTTGACTTGCTTCTTTAATGATCAATATATTTTTGCATAGAATTGTAATAATAATTGAAAAGTAACATTTTCCAGTCCTTGTTTTAATGCCATACAAAAAAAATAAATCATAAAATCACTTTAAAATTTTATCAGAATTAATAATACCTCTGCTTAATAAAATAAAATCAAATTATTGATAAATAATTTGATTACAAATGAATAGTTTAAAAACTCATGTAAAAATGTGACAAACACAAGTATGTGAGTGCATCACTATCCCTTCTTGCAAATTATGAAGCTACTCAGCAGTTTATTAAACTTATACAATAAACACCTGCATATAAGAACCTAGATTCCAAGAATTCCAAGTTAGGCTAAAAAGGTTCTTTTGAAAATGGTATTTGAAGTAGTTTACTTTAAGGCCATTTATTGTAGGTTCTTTAATTGATTCTTATTTCTACAAAAGATATTTACTTTGTGATATGGTGTGACTGATTTCCTCTGATTAGGATACAGACACCTCTATATTAGTAACCATGAAAAATATGTTTTGAGTAAGATTTGTGCAGTTTAAAGTTTAATTTGTTCCAGTCGCTGGAAATTTCAAGAGCATTAATATTTTTCTAAACTGTAAGAACCTGGGTAATGTTTTTTAGGCTAATCTGCTTCCCATGTAAGGGGGGTCTAAAACGACATTTTTAGCCTAACAGGTTCATACATTTTGGGTCTTATTATGCGGGTCTTATTATGTATTAAACAGTAACTGTAAGACTATAGTACCAACCTCCATGCTGGCTCCAACTGATCACTGATTGTGCTAACTACTTTCAGACTGCAAAGAAAATAGTAAATGTAATCAATTCCCAACATTTTTAAGTAGTAAACAAATTCAAAGTTGTGTAAAGTTGAAAGAACAAATATTGATTCTTGTAAAGCAAATAATCTTGCCCTAAGTTGTGAGAGAGAATTTTCAGTATACCGTTACCTTTGTTGAATGTCTCTTAACCTAAGAAAAACAAAGTGATGTGGTCTGTGAGCTCAGATAAAAGAAGAAAAATGATCCTTGAGCAAAAAATAATGTAAGTATATATGTTGCATTTTGCTACTTTCTAAAAAAATAATGGAAAGAGGAAACTCACTGTGGCTCCATTAAGTGTGCTATGATCTTCGCAGATTCTTTCAGGCACTGATAAAAGATGTTAAAACCGAAAAAAAATCATTCCAAATTCACATTTGAAATGTGATTGTTTGAGAACTTTTACTTCATCCTGGGAATTGTGTCATATACAGATTCTTGAAGAATTGAAGACTCAGCTTTATATGTGATTAACAAATAAATTCCATGTTGCTGTGTGACTGTTCAGTGATAGATCACAGATGTCATCAAAATGAGGCAAGAACAAAAAAGTAGCACATGATTCGTTAGTTGAGTGCGTCACTGATGTTCTCACCTCATTATGACATCTTCTGTAATCTATTAGTGGACAGATGGATGGCAACATGGAATCGATTTGATTTATGCGATAATTAAGTGAAAATGTTAACAGTGATGTCATTTATGGATCTGTCCTCCAATAGATCACAGATAGCGACCCATCAAAATGCATGTACATTTGACCTTATTCTGTACTAAAGGATAGATCCACAAACATCAAACACCAGTTCGTGGAGAAAGTCATGATGATGATGTGAACAATCTGACAACAAGTGAACAATCATTTACCAAAACAAACCAACCTATTCACAAGCTAACTTTTAAACACAAGTCATTTAAATTTTTTTTCCCATTATACAGTACATTGTCTTTGAATTGGTAGCTAGCTGTAAAGGAGTCTTCATGAAAGTTCTCTGGTTGCAGAGTATTGTGATGGAGTGATAACAGTCAACCAAAACATTTTTGTTGAACGTAATTCCATGTTTCATGCTTATGTGATCATCCGATGGACAATCTGTCTGATGTTTGCGTACAGATGAAACTTCAAGTTACAGACAACGAATGCTCTGTCTTTGACTGTTATTATCACTCTATGTATATAACAATAAATTATTATATATTTCCTCATTTCTGTCATTTGCAAATGTTCAGCACCACAGTATGTAAGGGAAATCATCATGACTTGTAAATTTGAAA
>BLFN01000231.1:808252-809469 GCA_014634225.1 Acropora yongei | reverse complement strand
CACCCACGCCATACCACATCTGATTGGATGATATCATGTGCTCTTTAACTGCGAAAACATGGCGGACCAAGCGTTTTGTCCTTAATATTTCTGCATTTTTCTTTCCTGGATCAATAGTCCCGAAGGCTCATATCACAAAGATATTTATGAGGAATTAGTTTTGAGAGTGAACCGAGATTAAACATCAGTTACGTTTGCATCAAAGCGACTTGCTGCGGACGAACATTGAAATGAAGCTTACAGTTTGATTTTAAGTAAAATTTAACGGCTCAGTTCCTTAATGAATAGCATTTGCATGCATGTCCAATACACCTGAACTGAGTCGAATCGTCTGGGATACGCTACGGTCCGACTCACAGAAGGGCCGATCGTGAGAGACTTAGTAAAAACACACTGCGTTGTTTACAGAGAGAAGAAAAATGCAATCGGACACCGGCACGACCCGTCCTTCTATGTGTCGGCTCGACTGACCGGAAGTCCGATTGTTAGAGACAAAGAGGTGTTAACGGAGGGTGTAAAATGTCGGTGGATCGACTCCATCGGACACGGACGCACAAGACCCGTCTCTCCTTGTGTCGGCTCGACTGACCGGAAGTCCGATTGGGAGAGACAAAATACACCACAGAAATACACCACGGTGTTAGCTGAGGGTCTAAAGTGTTGGCGGATCGACTCCATCGGACACGGACGGGCACGACCCGTCTGTTCGGGTGTCTACCTGCCCGACCAAAAGTCCTCGTCCTTAAAGCGTGAGTCTACTATGGTCAACGTCACAGGACGCATCGTTGTACGTTGAAACCACAACTGGCAATTGCTTTGGCCATAAGAAAAACAGTTGATTGTTACCAGAGAAATCACGAAGCAAAGTGCACTGCTTACAACAAGCACACGAGACGTGTGTATTTGTCGTTCTTTAAGACACAAAGCGACATGCGACCCGAAAGCAAGCGCAAAGGGCAAAAGCGAAAGCAAGCGCAAAGGGCACTCGCCAGCGACTTATTGCGGAAAACAATGACTTCTCCAAGGGCTTTGCAAAGGGTAGTGGTGGAACAAACGATCGTTCTAATATGATTTTGACAACAGAAAGCACCAATCAAAAGTGCACTGGTGAGAACGAGCGCACAACACTTATGTATACGTCGTTCCTTACGCCATATTGTGAATTGCATAGGACAATTAAGCATGCCAAGCGCAGTTCACCATTCCTATACTTGATT
>BLFN01000231.1:655353-657853 GCA_014634225.1 Acropora yongei | reverse complement strand
TTGTAGTATATATTTTCCATCTGGACCAGAAGGGTGGCACGCCTCATACAGTTCGATGTAACTTGTAAAGTAGGTCTAACCATACAGTTAATTTGTTACACTATACTATGAAGTATTTTCCATCCAGTTCTGTAGGTAAACGTGTTTGAAAATCTTAGAAGTACACTACTAAAGTAACTTAGCTTCCAACAAGGGTTACAAAATTTTTCACCACAGTTTATTATGGTTGGTGCATCATCAGTGTAAGTTGTTTCATAATAGTCTTGGGCCCAGATCAGATACCAAACGGTATACGTAATAAAATATACCGCTGATAAGTCAATGTGAAATGACGGAGCCATTGTTCTAGCTGCTATTTCAACTTTCAAGCAGGTTCGATTTAGAAACTGAATTTTTCTTTGGTGGGACGTAAATTACTTCGACCGGGAATTATGAGAACATATAGTTCACATACATGTATAATATGGCAATTATATGGTGTCCTAGGTCAGCCTAAGTTTTTATTAATTCCCAATCAAAAGTTTGATATGTGAACTCAGTTTTAACTTGTATGTTGTCTCTAAAATTGCCAAGTTTACTGCCGTAAGGGATATTTTGTTATGCTTTTGGGATTCAAAATGTGCATTCATCCAAAGGAATCGTTGTGTGACAAAAACAATTGGTATTTGGTATTTGAGGCAAGAGACGTCATAATTGACAGAGGTCTGTTATGTACCTTATATACCATTGCTCCAACCAAAGCAATGTGAATAATGAAGATAATTTAGGATTTACATGTATCTACCAAAATTATGAATTTACTGTCACGCAAGTCAATTGTTTTTTAGTTGAGTAGTAATTGTTCGCTGCTAGTTGTATTGCATTAAAGTTGTTACTATTTCTGCATCGGATACATTGTCTGTTTTCGACACGAATTTAAAGAAAAATGTTGATTATTTCTGTCCTCAAGTATTTACCTCTACCTACATTCTTTCATATGTAACATTTGTAGGTGGGGCCAGGTGCATTATGAGAATGGATTATTTTCGGCTTTAGTTTCTTGGGAATAATTCATCTTTGAGTTCCACTGCGTGGAGGCACTGTCTAAAGCTCAATAAAACAGCTTCATGAATATACTGCAAGTAAGTCCATCCAAGTTTCAGAGCTATTTAATTGCCATCTCAATGTGCACTTGTGTTATTACGCAAAACTGAGAATGTGGCATTTGATTCCGTTTGATAAGATAATTAAACCTGGCTTATTTTGTTATTGAAACAGTTGTTGCAGTACGGTACTCAATCAACACAGTTTCAAGGGTATGTCATCTTCCATCTCAAGGAAAATGTCAAACAGATTCTTTGATTACATTTGTTATTTTGAGAAGAAAAAAATATGAAAAAGCATTCACCTCTGGCCTAATTGAATAAAAGTGGTGTAAAATCAAATTTTAGTCATTTTGCTATTAAAAGCAAAATTGATGTTGTGGATCACATCTGTCATCTTGACCAAAAGCCATATTGTTTACATTTGCAACCTTAAGCAAAATGATATTGTTATCACATTTGGTACAGTGAGAAAAAAACAATTTTATTTTGATCACAATGCTTCCTAAGCAAATAGTTAAACATGACAACCTGGTTATTTGACTGCATTTGGTATAAAGAGCAATTATGTGAAAAATTGTGTTTTGGTTACATTTGATATCCCGAGCAAATCTCTACAAAAATATATGCTTGAAACCTTGAAAACACATTTGCTATCGTAAGCAAAACCCTGAAAAACTACATATTTGGACACATTTGCTATTCCGAGCAAACAGGTACAAAAACTAATATTTGCTCGCTTTTACTCACCTTGTAAAAAGGTGCAATAAGGACAGTTTGATCAAATTTACAACTTCGGGGAAAGTACTTGCAAAATTTTAGTTTCAACATTAAGTTTACTACCCCTCCAAATATCAAGAAAGATACCATGTTATCCCTACTTTTACTCACAAAAGAAAATTCAAGACAAATGTGGCATTTACGAGCATTGCCTTGGGTAGAAAATCTCTGGCAAATGTGATCTTGCTTTTCAGCAAAATTAAGCTCCATATTTACTATATGTGAAAATCCGTTTTTCGTCGAGTTGGAAAAAACTATCCTGTATCCATACTTGAGAGAAAACTAGAGATTTGTCACTTAAGACTGGCAATTTGCAGTCTAGGAATTAAATAACTAAATTCTAGAAAACGATAGCTCAGCGGAGGCTTATGTTAAGACTTGATAAAAACTGACCGTATTATAAGGTGTGTCAAAGCAAGGTAATTACTCCACAGTTCTAACTGTTGCTGTTTTATGTTCTTTTAGATTTGCTTTAGTTGTCAGACTTTTGAAGTTCCTTTTTCGCCTCTAAAGCCATCTTGTTTTCCTTCTCCAGCTTTTCTTGAGCTTCTTTTAAATCCTTTTCAAAGGTGGCGGCTAGCTCACGAACATTCTTTCTGGCCTCTTCGATGGTTGGGTTCTCCTCCAAGTAGTTGTAC
>BLFN01000231.1:615353-617853 GCA_014634225.1 Acropora yongei | reverse complement strand
TATTTCATATATTGATCATGGCTTACTTGATTACTTATCCGCAGTTCAATATATGAAATATTTCATATATCACTCCACATCCATTCTTCACGGGCTCACTAGAACTCACAAATGACCAGCTCCCAACGTCAGTGGCTTCATAGCTCAGTTGGTTAGAGCGTCGCACCGGTATCGCGAGGTCACGGGTTCAAACCCCGTTGAAGTCCTGACTTTTTCAGGCTTCTCTACGCAAATGCTTAAATTGCGTTCATAACTGCGATGATCATGGCTTACTTGATTACTTATCCGCAGTTCAATATATGAAATATTTCATATATCACTCCATATTACTATTATTATTATTATCAGGCATGATAATGTTATAGATTTGATAATAAAAATTACGGGTAGAATCATTTTAACGACGACGTTTCGGTGTCCTCATGACACCATCATCAGGTCAAGATATAATATTCAACAGATAACAAGAATATAAATGTTCAAGTTAAGTTCTTAGTCCCTAGGTGAAAAGTTTTGCTTTTAACGAGTCACTTTGAATATTAAGACACGGTTTGTGCTCGAGAATAAAGAACATTTCGTACAGAAGACAATCAAATTTAGGGGAGCATTTCTTGAAGAGAGTGAAACATGTTAGATGTTATTGTTCCTGATGGATGTTGACTTTGAGTGTGATTGAATACTGATCCAGATCTTTTATGTTCGTCGATTCGTTGGTAGAGATGCCGACGCGTATAACCAACATAGCTGGTATCACACAAGCCACATTGAAATTTGTAAACTACTGATTGTTCGTTGATCAACATGGGCTTGATTTCTTCATGTTTGAGATCCTCTCCAACTTTTCGAGAAACGAAGACTGGGCATAAGTTGATGTTCAATAGGTTACCAAGATCCTTTAACTGCTTGCGCACAGAGTCAGCTGAGTTTTGCTCCTTGAATGGTAGAACGATTCGTACTGATTGCCGGTCAGGCGTGGATTCACGTGAAGGTGCTGGTGTTTGTTTGGAGGTAATAAAATTGGAGATCATAGACTGAATAAGGTGTTCAGGATATGCTAACTGTAGGAATAAGGTCTTGAGACGGATACACTCTTCATGAAATAATGACCAGTTAGATGATAGCTTGAAGGCTCGGTCTAGCATGGTAATAATTAAGGATTTCTTGTAACGATTATCAACATGACTATCATAGTGTAACAATAGACCAGTCTTAGTCGGTTTCACAAATACACTAGTAGTAATGTTCCGATAGTCTTTTCTTAAGGTCATGCCTAAAAAAGGGAGCGAATTCTCAATTGGCAGTTCCATAGTAAAGCTGATCGATGGGTGGAGGTCATTCAAATCATGCAGGAAAGAGTAAGCAGACGCTTCATCCTTCATGACGGTTAAAGTATCATCAACGTAGCGCTTGTAGTATGATGGTAATTTATTCTGGAGCTTAAGATGTTCTTCAACGCTACACATGAAGGTGTTAGCCATGAGAGGACCAAGAGGAGAACCCATAGCCACACCCTCCGACTGTTCGTTAAGTTCGCCATTGAATTGAAACCACAGTCGGAGGGTGTGGCTATGGGTTCTCCTCTTGGTCCTCTCATGGCTAACACCTTCATGAACTTAACTTCCTAAGAACTTAACTTGAACATTTATATTCTTGTTATCTGTTGAATATTATATCTTGACCTGATGATGGTGTCATGAGGACACCGAAACGTCGTCGTTAAAATGATTCTACCCGTAATTTTTATTATCAAAACTATTATTATTATTACTATTATCATTATTATTGACTAGTATTTACAAGGCCACAAATTCTTTAACAAGTAAAAAAACCGAACGATGTCGGCGTTAAGCCATGTTCAGGGTGGGTGTCTTCACCCTAAAGATGGATTAACGCCGAAAAGGTTCGGTTTTTTTACTTTTCATAGAATTTTTAGCCTTGTCAATACTAGCCACTTTTACTGAGCGAATGTTATTATTATTATTATTATTATTATTATTATTATTAAAAGCACTAGCAAAATTGTCATGATCACTAAATCCAGGCACACATGTGCTTCCATGCAGACTGATATCACAGGCTTATGCGTTTGTTTCAACCTGAAACATACTTTACGAAGAAACACTGGAATTGACTGAACAATGGTACCGAACGGCACACGTTCACTGTGGCTTCCAAACAAACACGACTCGGTAGGAATCGACATTTTGCTTCATAATTAACATCTCAACAATACTTTGTAACGAAAAGCTTGAAACACGAGTGATAAGTGTGCCCAAGTCTAAGTTCAAATGAGTACAGAAGTATTCAAATAATACGAGGAAATTCGAATTCTGATTGCCTACCTTCGTGTGCAAATGACAGAAAGGCCGACGTAGAGCACATTGTTTGATTCTACCCCATTACTTACCGAATTGCACGGACAGTGGATTTCCGAAGAATCGAGCAAAATGCCATTGATTGCCGAAAACAAAGTGTTACAATGTCAACAGTAGATACAAAA
>BLFN01000231.1:387663-390163 GCA_014634225.1 Acropora yongei | reverse complement strand
TTTTCCCCTGCTTGCTTATTTGTTTAGGGCCATGGCCATCATTAGCTACCTCATTAGAGGTTAACAACGCGCGTATGTCTTTCTTGCAAATCATCCAGGAAATGGCATTATCTTATATGGCATACTAGTTTCGGGACTTACGACACGAGTCATGGAAGGAAGGAAAGGCAAGCACAGAAAGAAAAGTACCGTCCTGCGCATCTACTACACTCCACCTTTGCCTTAACCACTGCATTAGGATTAGAGCTCGTTAGTAGTTGTTTTTATAATATTCTCTTCCATCATTAGTCATAACAAATACCATAGGTAAAAAACCAAAACATACGTTAGGGTTAGGCTCAGCCTGACCCTGAAGTAATCCTAAATTCTTTTAAGTCTCAGTTTTGTCTTGAAAAAAGACCTCCGTTTTCTAACTACGCATTCAAGATAGGTAGAATGCAGATCACAAAATTTAACCTGGGCAAAAACAGGTTCAACTTGAGACCGGATTTAACCTACGGTATATCTTTTTCGGTTCCCTCAGTTGAGAGTTCCATCGATGTTGCCTCGATCTGCCTTTTCACTGAATCTACCTGGTTATCTATGTTGGATAAGAACTTTTCGAGCAAAGAAGATTGTTGCGATTCCAATGCAACCGGAATTACTAAATTAAATTGTCCAACTTCGTCGGTATAAATAAAGCGAACAAACGCTTGCAAGTTGCAAAATCAGCGTAAAATGATTCTCAGGAATAAAAATCCTCCTATCCGTAGTCGTCACCTTGACGACTGTCGACAACTATTTAATAATTATTCCTCGAGCCCGAATGGGCTCCGAGTCAATAGCGATTGACTCAGAGGCCATGAGGGCGAGAAGAGTAATTGTATTAGTAAAATCCAAATAGTTGGTAAAAAAAGTATTGAGTTAAAACATCCCTCGCTAGTTAAAGCTCGACCTTAATCCTTTTTTGCCGCCAAAACATTACAAACATGGCCGGCGGTTTTCGCTACCAGTGGGCTATAACATAGAGCCCACTAGTAGCTCAACCAATCAGAACGCAGCATTGATAATAGACCACTAGTTGGATTTTACTAATTGTTGATATTCTTTGAGCCACATCAAATGTCATCTGACTCTACGCTCAACTCTCACTTTTGTGGATATCCTAGCTTGACACTTATTTGCATCCATAGTAGCAAGAGTCCGTTATGTCATAAAACTGCAGTCTAGAGAAATTTCAAATAAATTTTCGTTCACTCAAATATTTTTGAAAACAATCGTGTACATGGCCCTCTAACGAGGATAGTTTTTTTTAAAATCTAAATTTAGCACATCGTTACTAGGCTGGATATTTAAATAATGCAACCTGACTGGTCCATATAAAGGTCCAGTGGGCTGAGGCCACTTCAATGATAAAAATAAGTTATACGCATGGCCGAAGTCTTAAAATAGATTGAAGATTATTAACATGAGGCACAAGGATTCCCTCTGTTACCTTTTGCTCTCTTGAGAAAAAAAAAAAGAAAAAAAAAACAGGGCACTCAAAACGTTACAAGGAGATAATTTTCGGAGAAATATAAGTAAACTGCTGATGTCTGGACAGGAATCCGCTGCAGAATAAATTTTGCCTTTTAAAGTGCCTATAACCCCAAAAAAATTTTTTCGCCCAATTAAATCTTCTTATTGAATTGGGAGAAATGTCGCACAAATTTTTGAATTTTGTCAAAACCCAAATTTTTATGAGTTTTTAAAGTTTGCTTCGTCAAGAACACGACCGAGCATACGAGAGAATGAAACTAGTGACGTCATTTCAGGCCATTGCAAGCGTTGCTCCAGTGGCTCTCCAGTTGTTTTCTGTGTGGGATAAAGCGCACTAAGGATTGGTCTTTCGTCGAAAGAACCTTTAGTTAACATTTAGTTAATTTTGAATATTTAAACGTACTCATAATGTCGTTCAGCGATGCTAGCTATGTCTCTAGCTCGGAATCGGAGGCCGCCGAAACGGAGGTCAAGCACGCTTAGATTTTACGAAATCTACCCACTTCTTTCATCGTTTTCGTTTCTCTGGCTCATCGGCCCCTTCAAAAGGTATAAGATGGAGTGATATATGTACTGTCTTACTTGGTCGGTTATTGCAACCGAAAACAACGCATTTATCTAGCATTTTCCCCGCAACTTGACTGTCAAAAGCCTTCAAGAGCGAAACAAACGAACGTAGTTCTTACCAAGAAAGCGATCAATGGCCTGGAATGACGTCACAAATAACGTTATACCCAGACCCCTTTCAATGACTCTGTGGCTCGGTCGTGTTTTTAAAATGCGCTATTTTTCAGATCTTTAAAAATTGTAAAAAATCGCAGTTTTAAGCAAATTAAAAAAATTTTGCGACATTTCTCCCAACTCAATACGAAGATTTAATTAGGCGAAAAATATTTGGGGGGGTTATAGTCAGTTTAAGGCGTCGTTCTGAGGTTCAACTTTAAAATAACTTTAGAAAGAATACCGCCTTTGAAAAGTCTTA
>BLFN01000231.1:352663-355163 GCA_014634225.1 Acropora yongei | reverse complement strand
CAGGAATGTTGACTGAGCTACTATCTTGAAACGATGTCTTTTCTAGTAAAAATGAACATTTGGCAATCTATTTTCTCATGTTGAAAGGAGCTTGTGTTGATCAGGAATAAAGGAAGCACCTGCAGAAACAAAAATGGAGATCAACAGTAAGAAGCAGAGAAACATGACGCACTTAACTGAAGAGCATTATGATCCTATACATTACCTTAATCAACAGCCATAGAGCTCCACCCTCATACTTATGTGACCATTCCAAGCTGTTGGTTCAAAACGGATGTAACGAGCCCTAATTGGGTGATTTAGATCATGCTGAACGATGCTGTCTGGGTTATTGTTTCCAGTAAATTCCTATGTTGACCAATGAGAAAAAAAGTATTTCACATGAAAAAGCATATAGATTATGACTTACACATAACCCCGCTTTATCCGATACCCATCGAGCGTCAGTCATAGAAAGCTGTTTTGACCTTGTTGACAATTTTAAGACTGGCTTTCTTGACCTAACTATGTACTTTTTATATAAATGAGTAAAAAAAATTATTATTGTTGAATGAAATACAGAATTTTAAACGAGATGCATTAGCTAGACTGCTTGACTAGTGCTGCTTTGGCGCTGTCCTTGCTTTCGGTTTGGTTCGACCCATCCCTCCCCACACTCATCTATACGACCATCAATCCGTACTATCACCCCAATATCTATCCATGCATCTATTCATCCATTTATGAATTCCCCCAATGAATCAGGTTCAATGGTTTCCCAATTCAAAACAAACGGAACAGAATTCGATTATGCAAACATTTTCCGTTATGCATATGAGTGATTTTTAACTTAGGTCAATAAAATGAAGCAATCCTTGTTCAAAGCCTAACCCCACTTCCTTTCTATTTTACATCTACCTGTCAATTTTTGTGTCACCTTAGTTGTGTTTTGTCCTTCGTCTTGATAATATTCAAAGTCGACACTATTGTTGCTGTACTTTAGCTTGTACTTGGTTATCCACTGGTAGTGATTTCCGTTATTCCAACCGAGATGTCTGTTTCTTCCTTGCGTTGCTACACTTGTAACGAGTGATTCTTCCTTTAGCAGCTCAACCTGTAGCCATTGGCTTTTATCGTTTACAAGGGCAGACCATGCTCCTGCCTTCCATGAACTACCGCTGAAAACCTCTTGAAAGTTAAGTCTTCCTTGATGGGCAGCATGATTCCCATCCCATTCTGAAGAGGCTGTTATTTGTTTATCCAATATTTCATTACTCTCCATACCCAAGGTCCTGTTGCATTCTAAGGAATACAAAAGATGCACGCCTGATTTCAAAAGCGTACGGAATAATTTGCATGACCCCATCTCCCTCACCTCCTCATTCCCAAAAACAAAAACTATATTACAAAACGAGTGTACACAGTCTATGTTTATTGAAAGTTGCATAAGAATGGTATAAATTGCTCTGTCTTAGAATCTCTCTTGCCTAATCTGAATATCTTTATCTCTCGAGCTCGAAGATAATACGAGTTTTATACTCTTTGCTTGATTTCTTTCTTTCCTTTTTTTTTCTGAAGACATGGCTGCAAGAAGGATAGGATTAACAACGAAAGAGCCTCATTCATTTAATCAAGGTTCACTCACTCATGCAGGTACTTACTTACCGACACATTCATAGTCATTTTTATTGTAGAGAGGGTGGCATCTTTCATTCGAGCTTTCACATGGCGAACTTTCGCATGGGCTCTGAAGTGAATTCAGTTATTGGTTAAAAATTCAAATACTCCTTAGTTGTAATGCATGAGAGCACACTAAACGATACAGAGTTTTGAAGTAAAATATCAAAGCAGGCAAGAGATTTTTCTCAGATGGCGAAAAATGCAAGGATGTTACAGATTGAATCTAGCTTAAAAGTAACTTTGCGCGTATTAATATTCGCCGAGAGTCTGCGAAGATGACCTAATCACCAACGAAAAACTGTCGGCTTGCTTAATTAGCTTAACTGGGTGAGGTGGAGTGTGGACTTTTGTTTAGTTCGCAGTTGTTTAGTCAAGTTAAAGTGTTTATATATGGATTTTTGCCTACATCGCAATAATTTCTATATACAGCTCGTTAAAATAAGATGCATCTTACGCGTGTGTTAAACCTATCTAAAAGGATGGTCAATAGAATTTAACGGCGCACATTTAGAATCGCTACTGTATTTAAACGTCCTGCCGCATGTATTTCAGTTGAATAGAAACGGATTCCCTGTTACCAAACTGTAACAGAGGTTTCAATTACTTTTCAAATAGCCGTCCTTGGCATCTCTTGTATGCGGCAGTTTGACAAGTTTTTGATAGGTTTTCCAGTGAAAAATCGAGAGGAACTAGCTGGCGTGTGATAGGCGAAGTTGGCTGTATACTGCCGATAACCGGCTTCTGTTTGAAACATATGAAAAATTTCTAGCTCGCAGATTTTATTTTTTATTTTCTTTCACGCCGGCAGTGAAAAAAAGCCAATCATTCGTTTTTTGAAGGC
>BLFN01000231.1:315163-317663 GCA_014634225.1 Acropora yongei | reverse complement strand
GTGCCTAGGAATTAGTAACTCACAACTTGTTTGTAGCCCTTAACTTGTAATTTCATATTGAAAATAACACTCTGGGCGTGGTGGAGCAGGATGACTAAAGAAAAATGAGAGGTCGAAAGATTTCGATCGTTTACGACGGGTTTTTGCTGTAAGAAAAGCACAAGATTATCACTAACGCAGTTTTCAAAAGTCCAAACATAAAAGTCTCCATCTCTATATGGCAGGTACCATGTTTATGCGTCGACTTCATCGCCCATGCAATAACACATTTTTGGTGACTCAGTTCAACAATGTGAGACAAATTGTTGCTGTGCACCGGGAAAGCCTGATTCAACATCCCACAAATCCTAATAAGTGTAAAAGTAATCAAGTGCTACTTGTTTACTTTCGTTGCTTGTGCAGCGGCAAATGACGGGTATTAATTTGGCCACATTTAAAACATTTGTTTCGTCTTCGCACCACCTCGACTGGAAATGCACCTATTTTCCTGGGACGGCCAAGTGGTGAATAAAAACGAGACAAACAGCTCCCTTAAGCGGAAGGTAAGGGACTATGTGGCGATGAAGTGAATGCATTTCCATATTACTTTTAACCCCTTCCCGTTCGAATGAGTGCTCAGGGCACTTATAGATTTTACTCTGTCTAACGCCAGACGATTTTACTCGTCAATGGGGAACCTCTTGGACGGGAAAGGGTTAACAACGTCAAAAACTATGTCCCTATTAACAACGTCAAACTCTATGTCCCTATTAACCCCTTCCCGTTCGAATGAGTGCTCAGGGCACTTATAGATTTTACTAGGCCTACGGCCTTTTAACGAGGATAGTATTTAGCACATTGTCACGAGGCTAGATATTTATAATAATAATAATAATGGCTTCATTTATTTTTGTAGTTTAAGCCATTTGTTATAATTTAGTTCCTTGAAGCCTTGACGGAGGTTGTTCAAGTTGACGGTAAGTAGACTTGAGCTAATCCAGTGATTATAGGCTTTGTTGTTCTTCCGTGATATTTAAGGAAACTTCTCTCCCTTAGCCTGGAACGGAAGGGTTGGAAAAATGCTGAAATAAAAAAAAAAAGTTTAAATGACAAAAAAAAAAAAACTCTTTTCGCTTTCTTGACCAGTTTTGAATTTAGTTAGGGTTTGTAAATCAACTGAAAATTGGAAAGATGAAACATGAATATATGTAAACCAGGATTCAAGTTCTTAACCATGTCTCTTCATAAGTACAAATAATTGATGAGGAACAGATCATCAGTCTTCCTTTCCCAACATAAGCTACTATTTCTTTTTGTTCAAAACAAAATTAAAGAGGCCAAATAATGAGATCCAATTTACATCGCTTTCTTTGCATCATATAGTGAATGGCGCGTATTTATCTGGTACCAAATGAGCACCAGAAGGTTTCGACTGGCATTGACATATTACCTAAGAGGCCGAGTACTCGGTACCTGTGACAGATAGCACATTGCCAGGCTAACCACCAGAGAAGTAGCTTAGTGACTCAGTATTTGTCGGTCGTGGAGCAGCAGAAAGGGCAAATACGTATCAGAATTTAGTTCGCTTTCGTTTTTGGGACTAAACCTTGCCAAAATGTCGCTTACAGTGATTTATAGTATCACTGTTATAGCATTTTTAAGTCAGCCCATTTTCTCAAGTGAAGAGACTAGTGAGTATTACTTTTAAATAATACGGCTTTTAAAATTGATTTGTTTGTAAGATGTAACTAATTACTACGTAATGGTATTAACTTTTCAACAAATCCTCTCTCATAAAAGCCCATTGCTGGTTACACAGGAATTACTTTTGACTTACAAAAATACGTGTTAAGGTCGACTATTAAAATTCTACAATACAGCTGAATGCTTTTCTTGGCTATCTTCCAAGTCTCTCCTCACCCCATCTAGCTTTTGATCATGAATTTACTTACCCTTAAAGTTTTAGTTTTCTCGTTATAGGCCACACACTTTTCCTGGCGATCGTCCAAGTTTCTTCTCGTCTCATCTAGCTTTGAAATTCACTAACTTTAAAGTTCCAGAATCTCCTTATTTGCCACAAGTTTGAAGCAATTCAGTTCACTTTCGTTGGGTGATAACTTTTGTGAAGTAATCGCTGCTAAGCTTAGTAAATGCGATCGAAGGAAAAAACGACATTCTTCTTTCGAAGGGAGTTAATTTTATTATGAATGAGATAACGATTTTGTATTTTTCTCCATAGACCCGGAAAAAAGAACTGTGGTAAAATGCGCAGACAAATGCTACGTGAAGTACTTTGCGGGAGGAGTCGTTCCAACAGGTCTTGAGATCAGCAATCCTTTAGTAATGAGCTGCATTTGTCAAACAGATGCCACCGGGAACGACTGTTTTGCGACTTACTTTGATAATGATGCAGGAATCGCGGCTTATTCTGCGTACACCATACAGGCTTCTGATGCGAAACTGATAGGAACGTCCAAGAGACCACAGGTTTCTTGGAAGACCACGCCAGGTTGGTGATGTT
>BLFN01000231.1:306167-311167 GCA_014634225.1 Acropora yongei | reverse complement strand
GCAGTAAGATTCTACTAAACGTGCTCTACAATTTGGGCTCAACAATTTTATTCCCACGGCAACATACTGGGTTCCAGACCTCCCCAATCTTAAAGGTATTTCTGGCCACCCTCTTCTACCTTCAATTTTCTTATTTGCAAATGGTGCCTGATATACATGATCCAAAAGCATATAAATATGTTAGCCTGAGTTTGTGGCCTCGTGTAACGTTTTTCGAGCTGAAAATCATTTACATATTGAAATCAAGTGGATGGGGACTGGAAAAGAGAGATGGCGACAAAATGTTTTATAGCCTTTGGTGTGTTTTCTATAGAACTATTAGCCTGCCAAGCTTCAATGATCTGCGCTGCAAATTGGCCAAGATAGCTCCATTTACACAAATAATGTAATATTGGGTTGAGTGTATGACATTATCAGTCATCTCATTTGCATACTTAACACATTTTTCAAACTTGAATATCTCTGGAACTAGTGCCAGTATTTGCAAACGGTAAACGGCGTTTTCATTCTTTCATAGCATTCTATGTGATACACCTAAAAAATCAAGAGGTAAAAATTTGATCATACTGGCACTTAATATGTATATCTATATATTTATATCTGAAAATTGAACTAATCAATAAGACATAACTTTTTATGTGACTCAATTTCACAGAAAAAGTTATGTCTTATCGACTAGTTCAATTTTCAAATATACCACGCTCCGCGAACCCATCGAGCACTATATCGCAAGGATAGACTATGTGTGTGTGTTTGTGTGTGATTAATATTGGGTGAGAATGTGGCATTGATTGGTAGAAAACCGTCCTTTGACTGATTTATTTTGGCAAATGAATTTTATATTTCCTTTAACTAAATTCAGGGATAACAAAGGAGGGTACCGACGCTTTGTATTCAGGAAGTAGTGCCTACAAAATCGACAAAGGCCACTTGAATCCAAGCCATATCAACTCGTATGACCAAAATCACCAAATCGCAACTTTCAAGTACACCAACGCGGTACCGCAGTTCGCAGGCCACAACCGTAATAGTTGGAAGAAATATGAAGGCAAAATAGCCGACTACGTCAAAACAGTTTGCGGACCAAAGGGAGGAAACATGCATCTTATCACTGGTACTTCGAACTATCTTCTTGATATTGCAACCGGAAAGCAACTCATTGGAAAGGTAAGTAAATGAATTATTGGAAAAGAGGACCACTGATTGGGAACGGAGAGCTAGTCTTCTCTATTCTCTATTCCGAGTTATGGTGTGCTCAGATCAATTTAGTTTTAGCTTCTCATGTACCGCCCAAGTTACTTCTAACTTAACTCCTAGAGGAGAGAGTTCTTTTACGTTGTTACGGTTAAATATTGATATTGATAAATCTTTTTGAAAGTTTAATCCAGGAACAGGGCAACGACAGATATTTTTAATAAGATAGATTAATAAGATATTTTTAATACGAGCAAAAGCAGCATTCAAAAGTCAGTCAATTTTAAGGAAGGCGTCTTAAGCTCTACTTAGTCTACACTCATTTGTTGTCGATGTTGGTGTAATGCAAAGATGATCTGTTACCGTATTACTGAGGGCACTCTCTATATCCAAGATTGTCGCGTCATGCCAATGAAGGATATTAAACCTTAAGGCCCGCGCAAACCAGGAAACATTGTCGCGGGAACATTTTTTTCCCGAAATGTTTCTTACCGCACGCAAACCAAAAACACTTGCAGAGGAACCAAAATGTACCTGAAGTAATTCAGGGACCTTCTTGCATTCCAGGAACCAGATTTTGCTCCTGAAACAAATGTTGCGTTTGTGCACAGACGGGAAACATTTCCTGGAACAATTCTTTATATAATAAAAAAAGGTTTTCTTGTTTGCGAGATCCTTTGAAAAGGGTTTTCCACTGCGTTGCCATAGTTTAATGGCGATGCCTGCAAGCTAAATCAAAACGCATAAATACAGGGAAATTATTCCATTCCTGTTGTGAGAAGCACGCTTTATGGGGTACGTCTGCAATACTATTCTGCAAACATCGTTACGTAAAATCAAGTGAAGTTCAAATAATATTTTAATTCCTAACTCTTTGATGTCGTTTTTACTAGAGAACTAGTTCAAGGACTGATAGAATATTAACCATTGTGGATGTCTAAAAGCCAGGTCGATAAAGAGCCAACCTACCCCTTTCTAGTTGTTGACCGTCTAAATGAGGTTTTCCAAATGCACTATCTTTTGTATGGTACAAATGGAACATAAGTGTACATTTTGTATCGACTAACAACGAAAGTAACACATAGTTTGAGAAAAAGAAAAAACATCAAGCAATTGCGTGTCAGTTCAGGAATCTGACACATATAGTTCAAACCCAACTTGTTTGTAAGACAATCGTTTTTGTTGTGGACCACATTAATGATGTACAGTTTTGCCATTAGTCATGACATGAAAGAACTCAGTTACTATTTTCTGCGATTTAAGCTGTGTAGCTTGATTTGGTGGAGAGACTACGTAGCTCTTTTTGCGTAGGACCAACGACACATTTTCAGAACCGTCAATCATTGCAAAGTCTTTCAGCTATTCAGCTATCTTATACCGTGATGATCACAGGCTGGTTGAGCTCCGGTCTTAACTCGTAATCTTGTACTTCATCTACTCTGTCTTATTTTTGGAGTGGGCAGATTTCATAACATCGTCGTCAATAATTTGCTCTCATAGTGGATTCGTTGATGCATCTTAGCCATACATCTCGAATGTTCTCTGTTGCAAAAGACACCCCAGCCCCACTGGAAGAGCTTGCCATTAACTCTTTCAGTGTTAGTAACCCATCCTCGTCACCATTCGAAAAAATAAAATCGAAAGTGTCACCATTCTCTTCTTTATCCTACTGATACAAACTCGACTTACTGACACTCGTATCCCGCGACTTCTCACTTCAGGTGTGGCTTTCCCACTCAATTGCAATAGGCGCTCACGTTAATAGACAATTTCGCTGGCCATCTCTACACCGTCTTCTTTAGAGCAAACATAGTGCGTCAACGGGCTTCGTCCCTGACATTGCGTACTGGTGAAGAAATTTAAAAACAGTGGCCACTGAACAAATCAAATGTGGAGGGGGGGTTCACGGTAGATTGGACATTTAATTTCTATCCGGCCCCAACTTCTCCTTCTCCGCTGCAGTCTCATTTTCCATATTTTGACAGCTTTGCTTTGATGCAGCCGTAAAAAGAGATTCGATTGTTCGTTTTGGAGGCATTGTTACTTGAGAAACCTCTACCGACATAGGTTGTCACCATTTACGAAAAAACTCGTTTGATTTGCCCGACCGAAAATTTTCTAAAATAAGCGGAACGTCTTGAATAGTAGTCCGAAATTCCCAGCTGGAATATCCAAACGGAAAATGTGTTTTCCATTTTCTGTTCTCCACCAGTCCCAAGCCCTAATCCAATTTTTATGTGTGTCACGTGTTAGATCATCACCATAGAGGAAGTCCTTCGAAAGTATTGTTTAACCGAAAGTTAAATCTGAACTCGTCAATCGAATACGACGGAGCCACAACCTCAGTCCCCTGAAATCTCTTTTCATGAAGGGTACAATGGTTGGTATTGAGAATTCTCCGTCGTCCTTAGTATCCAGATGCAAATTATCGTGAATTGAAACATCTGCAACTTCGCTCATTATCTTCATTTAAGCTGCCATTTTGAGCAGGCCAAACTCCTCTTAGTCCCTCTCTGCGATTTAGGGGTCGTGTAAATGGAACACGCTAATCCTGAACGGTATTTTTCATTGGGGATTTTTGTTGAACATTTATACAAACCGTCGCCCAGCCGGTTTTCCCATATAGCAAAATTAAAGTTTTGTATGCATAGCGTTTTTAAGTCTTGATGTGTTGACCGTGGAAAGATTAAAGAAATTTATTAATTACTGTACAAAAGTGGGACGGGGGGAGCCACCTCCCCTCCCCTGCCCCCCCCACACACAAAAGTGAGTAAGGGGGGTCGCTGAAGCCCACCCAGCACCCCCGCTGCCTATAAAAAGTGAGGGCATTAAAACCCGTTATTTATCAACAGCAATACTTTTAGGTTTTCCTCTTTTATTTTTCATTCAATCTCGAAAGCATCTCTTTCATAACCTCGATATTTATCCGAGCGTTCGGGTTGGCATTATAGCAGTACAGTACGGGGGTTTAATTTATTCGAATTATTTTACGCGAAATCGTTTTGCATACTTTCCAGTGACAATGAGATGCTCCTTTCCACTACTGAGCAGTACTCGAAAACTCTGTTTGCGCTTGGCCTGCTTGCCATCCTCCCTACATTGTCTTTTTTCTTACAGGCTTGTATCAGGCATTTCCGAATTTCCTCGTCAACGTTTTTCTCCTCTCTTGTAACTGTCATTTTGTCAATGTTGCAATGGTGGTTAAAACGGTATGGCGAGTCATTCGAGGATGTAAAGCAGCTTATACTAACGGAGCTTTTCTGCTTTCCTACGCCAAAGCCTCCTCGTGCAGCGTCATGCCGTGAACAGGATTGTTCGATTCTTAGTAGCGAGGTACAACTCCCAGACTGCTTCACAAAGATCGAAATGCTTTGCTGAGTTGACCACTGTCTTACTGGATTGCGCATTGTCTTCGCACTCAGCAAGAAAAGCCTCTTTCTATATCAGTTCTTTCTATCAGTTGTTGCGTCTTATTAATGCCAATTTTTGCAGAGACTATGCGGTGGCCTTCTTTCGGGTTGAATTTTGGTGTATTGATCATTTTATTTGCATTATTTGTGGAAATTATTGAAGTCCATTTTTTTTTTCGGGAATACAATGTGTACATAATTGAGTGGGTACCAGCAAAGGGAGAGATGTTGATGACCTCATGATTGAGTCGGAAAATATCCAGTGTCGAAAAGCAGCAATTTGAATACTAAGGGAAACTCTTGCCCAGAACGGAGCAAAAATAGTCTGGTTAGGGTTAGGGTTAGGTTCTGGTTAGGGTTAGTTATGGGTCATATCGCAAAACTATAGTCTTGGCC
>BLFN01000231.1:296167-298667 GCA_014634225.1 Acropora yongei | reverse complement strand
GTCACCATATTTCCACCAATAGCAAAACTCGCCACAGCCTCATAAAAGCAAACAATAACCCAAAAGTTTGCTCTGGCGAAGGGCTAGCGGTCTAAACGTCAGCATTCCAAATCTTTCACCGCGTTAATTCACTTCCAAATTTTCAGCTATGTTTTACTCTCCCACCGACACGGCATCACATTTTCTAGAGAAACTAGGAATTTGCATTCCACACACTGGTTGATCTGACTTGTCAAGGGCGAGATTTACTATTTCTTTTGACTGCGTCAGGGCGAACGCTCCAAACGTCATCGGTAATCTTTTTCGGCGGTAATATGACCCTCGTCAAATGCTCAACAATAGGCAGAGGGGAGATTGGGGCCTAAGTAGCTTCATGTCACACGAAGCTCCCCTCCAGATCCTCCTTTCACCACTGATCTCGCTTTCCTAGATCAATGCCCTTTACGGACAAACAAGAGGAGAACTGACAGTGGACAAGATCGTCTCCCCAGAGCTTTGCCACTTGCATAAAGGTGAGGTTAGATTTTACATCTTAGAATAAGTCCACGACCTCCAATTTCAGCTCATAGTCGATTCTTTCTCATGTCTTTAAAATATTTTCACAATCATCCTCGTTTCATGATTTGATGATCGGAGACAAATCAGATACGGAGCCTCCACTTAAGCCGCATATACTTGCCTGTAAGCTGTGCGAAGTCAGCTCAATTTTAAGTGGTTTGTCTATGTTCGTCCAAAATAAATTTAAAATGTCAGCAATTCGTTCATATGGATCTCTAAACGCGTACTTCATTTTCTTCTTCAACTTCCGCATTAGTGAGATTAAAGGAGACTGTCCTTGTTCGCTCGATTCGCTATATCCTTCGCGCTACGTATAGCTTTCTGGACAACGAACATTTTGCAATCGTCTTTAAAAGGTCACTCATGTGAGGTTTCTTCAAGGCGTTTCATTTGCACAGCGCTGAGACACCAAAATTCTGTTTTGTTCAATAGTCGTGATCAATGGCGGTTAAATAGTATGTTGCACTAATATTCAGCAGAGTATTGATCCAGCATGCATATCAAATTAATTACATATTTCAGTTCAATGCTCCAGATCTAGTATTATGTCGTGTTGTGACTGATCTGAAGTAGCGCTTTTAACTAACAAGCAAAAACAATTGGGAATCAATTACATCGAAAGCTATCACTTTGTGCCTTCGAGAAAGAAAACATAACAAAGCCAGCGACTCATATTACCATATATTAAGACCATACCTTGTCATGCATTGTTTCAAGCGCATTCGTACATTTTGTCACGCCAAAAAAAAATAAATTATAAATAGTGCAATGAAAAATGCAATGAAAAGGAAATGTTATGCAATGTAAGCTTGGCAGATCTGTGCAGTACACAGTTTTTGCAATTTTTAAGAGCTTTGTTTGGAAGCGCCAACGTTTTGTGTACAATATGGTCACCAGAAATCAACAAGAACACTTGCATTTGACTTTTCATCCATCAACTGACTTAAATGTACAGGAACATAATCTCTTGAGTTAAGGCAATTGAGTTGAAAAATTTTCATACAATTACAGAGAGTCCAACATAAGTCGGACTGGATGTCTGATGAGGCTTGAAATACAGGATTGTCTTTGACTAACGGCAGAACCTAAGAAGAATATAAAGGAGAAACTTGAGATCAAAATTTTCACGGTTAATATTAATATTACGTTTTCGTGTGCAAGATGACTCTCTCACTTATCTCACAAGATTTCATTTCGTCTACAAGCAACAAAAGTTAACCTTTTTAGCCGTTTAGTGAAGATTGCGAGGCCGCCATTGTTCGGGTATATCTATCTACCTACCTACCTACCTACCTACCTACCTACCTAAATAACTTTCTGCCTACCCAAATACGTATCTACTTAGCTAAATACTAACCCACCTTCCTAAATACCTAGCTACCTCCCTACATGCCTACTTACCTACTTACCTACTTACCTGCCTAATGAACGATATACCTATCTATAATCATCTTCCTACCTGCCTAAATACCTATTCACCTGCTTAAATACCGACCTACCGGCCTAAATACCGACCTACCTACCTACCTGCCAACACTGCTAAGTACCTACCTTTCTGTCTAAATAACGACCTACCAACTAATACAGACCTAACCTAATAGTGTTTAACGGACAAGGAAGATTGTTTCCTTTTGTTCTGTGATGTAGACAATGATAATTGCAAGAACCCACACATTTCTACCTTAACTGCATGGTACAAAAGGATGATCTGTATCTCATGAGAAAGAGTAGTCTTCGACGTTTGTATTATTGGGTATGTGGTTTTCGAACTTTGTAAGATTAAGTGCTACGGAAACAGTAGAGTACTGGTCAAAGATGAGTTAACAGTTTCTAAGTACGCGATTCACAACTCGCGACCTGCATTCCGATCCTGTATTGTTGAATACACACAGCCTGCTTTATGTTTTAAGTCAAAACAGCGAACTTCCGTATTACTGGAAGG
>BLFN01000231.1:276055-281144 GCA_014634225.1 Acropora yongei | reverse complement strand
GTATATATATATATATATACGTATTTTTATATATATATGTACGTATTTTTGTCTTCTGAGATCGCCGGAGACAAAGCTAAGCCGCGATATTTTTTTCTTGAAACATCAAAGTACGCTTACTATTACTCAGAACTTGTAGGTTACATCGGCCAGTCCGGAAATGTAACGTTTCACTTTTGGGGATTGCATGAAGGAAATGCTTCCTACTTCAGACGTACAGTTACATCTTCTCCTAGTTCTCTTATTGATAAGCACCCAAAGCACTCATATTTCCATGTCCAATCGGGGATGAAAGAGCCTATAAATTGTTTACATATCCGCACTTAATCCTGGGTTTCCCGCGACCTCGAGAAGCCGTTGACAAATGCTTTTTGGAAATCGTGTTATCTCTATGCTGCGGTACTAAGTAGTTTAATTTAACACACAGTGACATCAGCATCTAGAAAGGAAGGCCTAACACAGCAGTTAGAGAAAGCATACCACTAACCAGTAGCGAAGAAAACAAGGCTAGATTAGTGGGCACCCAAATGTCAAATGACCTGTAAACCGGTCTCAGAATGGCCGCCCAAGAAACTATTTCCATGTTCCAATGCTACCAAACGATGTGCACATTTCCATAGATTGTTCTTTTTTGAAAGCCAGTGAGGTCTAGGAATACCAAAGGAGTTAAATGATCGGCGGCCTTTCATGATGAAAACAGGCAGAGCAATTTTGGAAACGGTAATTGGTATAATTTCCGTATTTAAGTAGTCTGCTCCATAATTCTTAATGATATCGGGATTACTAAATGTTCCGCGGTGAGCTTTTTTCAATTAATAAATTAAGGAGCCAATGTGCTTCAACTTCTTTCGAAGACGTAAACCCCATTATATGCCTGCATATTTAAAATAATGTAGTTTAGCCAGTGTGTCACATTTTAGCGTACTTAAACTTGTTGGCAAAAACAGCGGTTCTAAACGTTGTCTTTCAGGTTTTTACTAATCCGCATAGACATGTTTGATACGATGGGTTTATTCTTTTAAAAATAACTTTCTAAATTCTCGCTCATTAGTTAATTTTTATCATCAATAAGAGAACAGACAGCTAAAATTTTAATTCATGCGAAAATCAAATTCAACTGTCAAACTGTCCACTTTTTAACCAATGAAATTTTATTTGCTGTTGTAAGTAGCCAATGTTCGTGTCAATTTGAATAAAATTCATGTTAACGGCTGTTTAGTACGCTTTCCCCTTCATTTTAACCGGGCAATGAATCATTTCGGTGGTTTTGTTATTGTAAAAAAACAAATTGACGCAGGAACGCATGAGTAGGAGTACGAGCGCATGAGTAGGAGCAATCTCACAGCACAGGAGTAGAACGAACTTTTTTTGAAAACGAAATTTCCGTGCGCAAAGGCAAAAATGGGACACATTCATTCTTCAATCAAATGGCTTTAGCATGACATTGATAGACCTCTCATTAATATGCCCAAAATTAAGTTGAATAATGGCGGACGTGTGCAGTTCTAGCTCGAGTAAAGAGGAGAGCGATTCAAATGAAAGCTTCGGACTTTCGTTTTCAGATGGATTTTTGAGCTCTGCTATTAACTCTCTGAGGATTCACGGTGAGTCTGTAAAAATTCGGTGGCTTAGTATGGGAGTTGTATGCTCCTACTTATCGGCTCCTGGTTGTAAAGACATTTTGTGGTTTTATTGAAAACATCTTGATTCTTTTGAGCAGCTTTTCAAAGGGAGTTAACTCTTAGCAAAATGGAAATGGGTTTTCGTGGGCACTGAGTGTTCGTTACTCAGGTGTGGACACTAGCTATTCTTCGTAACTACGGAATTTGGTACCAAACGAGTTGATAAGTGTGAAAATATCACCACAAACCACGAGGCTGACGTTTCGAACGGTAACCCTTGGTTAGACCGGACAGAGGATTTATGGGTTGCGTGTGGTTTATGTATGGCGCGGAGGAGCATTGGTGGAGAACTGGCATGATAAAAACATGAATTCATTAGTTCAACGAGAAGCGGTGAATTAATCCGTGAGATAAAGGACGTTGGGTATAAGGATTTTGTGGCGTTGTGTGTTCTCTTGTGGAGGGAAAGAACGGAAAATTTTTATGTTGTAGGTGGAGTGGTTTGCAAGGTTGAAATGGTGCGAAACGAAGATATTTGAGAAAATGGTCTCCAAGTTTCCTGTCTGTTTCTCCTAAATAGACCTTGTATAGTGCACAGGTTATTCAGAGGAGAGTAGAGATGAATCTTCACACGGTGGAAATTTCAGTAACCGTCGTCAACTCGTTTGAAATTTTCGATTCCCCCGCCGATGCGACACCATAGATAGTTTCCGTCTCTCTCCTCCGTAAGGATTAATTTCTGAGCATGAGCAGATTAGTTGGCAAAAATTAAGCATGTGCCACCGCATGTCCGTGATTTACGGGCATCCGGTAATTGCTGCTACCAGAGCCTTACGTTTCTCTGACCACGTGATCAAAAGAAACGGAGGCTCTGGGGACGAGAATGAAAGCATGCCATTTAACTGACCTTCAGATCTGAAACTAATAAGAAACATTAATTAAGAACCCATTTACTTCCGTTGCTCACTCATGAACCCAGATATGTGATGCCTGTGAAATTCTGTTGTTCTCACATGCATCTTTTGGCTTGGTCTGATTGGCTGTTACATGGAAACCTTTGGGTATTTTAAGTCAGTGAAACGTGCCCTGTATAAATTTAGCTCTCCTGAATTTTTCAATTTTACCTTCATTATTAAAAATTGATTTCAGAACATCTAGAAAATGGCTGATTCATCGGATTCAGAAGAATAAAGTTTTCGCAGCTTTTTTAAAATGTCGGAGCAATTGCTCAAATCCAAGAGGAAACGGTCGTTCCGCCGAAAATAAAGCACATGTACCACAAAATGTGATTTATTGGTTATTCACGTCGTGAGATGTTGCTGCCGGAAAATTTTTCTTTTCGCCAATGTCCCTTTGCATCTCCACACATCTGAAGACATCATTTTGCCTTGAGATAAATACTACTGGACTACTAATTAAACCCTGGAAGAAGGTTTTTGAAAGCTTCTAGAATGATAAATATTACGTCATAAAGTCACAGGTTTTACTGCAATTCCATCCACAGCAACTTTAAGTGCAAAAATGCAAGGTTGGCAAAAAAGTACATTCTTGTTATTTACTTGCTTCCACTACTTTTCAACACGCGAGAGACTTTTCATTGGAAGCGAACAGTTTAACACTTCCTACTGCTCCATGTTTGGCGAGTGATAACATGGCCAGAAATAGCGGACAACGCAACGGCGCATGCTCGGGAATACCTGGCAATATGGCCGCCATACACTCTAAGGAAACGTATCGGGAACAAGTGCCGTTCTTGTCAGTTACCTACCTTTTGTCAACATTTGCTTCTGGCCCTGCTTTTCACCGAAGATTATTTTCGAAGCTTGCCCCATACAACGCTCTATATCGCAAAGGCTCGAAATCCAATATTTGCATCCCAACCAGATTTTGATGCGCTGTAGCAGAAGACGTAAACGGGAAATTCCAAGTGCCGCAATTGCTTGAGAAAAAGCTACGTATGATGTACAATTTGACCAATTTTCATCTCCAATGCTGATTTCTTAGCCCTGCTAATTGCCTTCAAACACACTTCAGAATTCAGAATTCAACAGATCAGTACGAGAACCAAAACTTAGCGAGTCGAACAAAATGCTACCTTATACGCATATGAAACATAATTTACCAGATCAATAAAATTTATTTCAACATAGAAAGCAAATTCTAGTCGACACATAATGCTTGAATGCACAAATTAATCCCCGGTAAGTTTCAACCGTACAAGATTCAGAGAACAACCAAAAATGATGAAATCTTACATATTTTGCTTTTCGGCGCTCACTGATTCTCTCCACATCGTAAATCTTCCTCCCTTTGAATTTTTTAGTGGATGTGTCGAACAAAACAACGGACGAAAGAACATTTAACTGTTTATATAATCGACTTTCGGAACAGAACACTCGCTGGCGGCCATATTGTTGAGTTGTTTCATTCATTGCTCTCCCGGAGAAAGCCGCGTTTCGATGTGCGGGCTCAAATGTCCGCGATTTCTGGCCATGATTGACATTCGAAATATTTCCAACTCGCTGGTTCGTGTGATTATCTTCCTATTAGCGACTATAAATGATTTTACTGCAACTAACCTCGTTACAGCAGGAGTCAACACGATGTAATTGGCAGAGAGACAGTGATTGTTAGTAAAGGAGACGGCTCTGACAAATGGTCATTTGTACGAATGGACTTTGCATGCACAGTCAAGCACAACTCTACTGGTTTTGCTGGCCAACATCACAAAAGGGAATTTTTTCCATTGTCATGAGCTGGCATAAATTTTTTTTTATGATGAACTGTGAAGCGACCAGGATAGCAATGCTATGAAGCGCATCCTTTGCGGTTCATTTACTAATTTCAGTGGTTATACTCCTTACAATGTTATCTAATTCAGAATGTTCGAAGACCGCAAGCGATGGTCCACAAATATGGTGGCCAAGGTAGTTTAAAATATCATAACGGTCCACAAATTCGATGAAGGTTCGCTTTGATTTTTCATCGGTATGTTCCAAAGGCAATGATCTTTGAAGCATATCTTCTCCAAAACCTTGCACATAGTTGTAAATTTGAAAAGTTGAGCGTATTACAGTTTTGAGGCGAGGTGTGGAACGAAAATTGTACATTTTGCACAAACTACGTGCTGGAGTCTGAAGTTTAGCACCACTTGACAATCTTCCTGCTTCATCTTTAGACTGATGTTCTTGTTTCTCTGCTTGTATTCATATGGGATCCAGCGATGGCACTCAGATTCTACAAAACTGGCCATAACTGACAGGTCTGGGATGTCCGTTTGGGATGCTTGAGGTCATCGGCGAACTAATAGGATCGACTTGTCGCATCCTTTTCAAAGTAGCTACCATTAAAGAAATCCACGGGTGAAAGAACGTCCACTTTTTCTCTGGAAATACTTTTCTGGGAAAAAACCCTTTGATTGGAACGACAACAACGACATTTTGTTGGGTGGCCTTAGCAAATCTCAG
>BLFN01000231.1:243555-251055 GCA_014634225.1 Acropora yongei | reverse complement strand
AATAAACCCCTTTCCGGCTTGCTTGTATATCGGCTGATAATGTCCGCGGCTGAGAGATTGTCCGAAAAATGAACATTTGGCCGAGAAGCGAAGCTTCGAGGGCAAATGTGAAATCTTCCGCCGGATGGGGTTTATTTCCTAAATAGCCTATTCGGGCTCGAGGAATATTGTACAATGGGGACGGCAAAATTCGACACCTAATATTGTATATTGGGACGGCTGAATCGACACCTAACCAAAGGTGTCGGTCCTTAATTCCCAGTGCGAATCCGCAAGGGAGGTTCCGTTACAGCAGTTGAGAAGCGTTTTGGATCTAGACTCCCTCTCCTGGCAAGAGAAATTCCTTGCAAATTGTATATATTTATACATATATGTATATATTTTTGTTAAAATACTGACCATAACAATAACCACCATAACAATAACGCAAGAATCTTAATCTGACAAAAAAACTGCCGCTCTGGAGGTATGCGGTAACCTGAAACAACCAAGGTGATTTCTAAATCAATCGTTGGGAGCCGTCAGGTAAAAGATGAGCAAGAAAAAATAGTTTTTGACAGATATATTTTGGTGATGAACATTATTTACTTAACCTATCTTTAGGGCTAACAAATCAGGGCACCGACGCTTTGTATAGAGGAAGTAGTAAACCTGGAATAGACAAAGGCCACTTGAATCCAAGCCTTATCAACTCGTATGACAAAGATTACCAAATCGCAACTTTTACGTACACCAACGCGGTACCGCAGTTTAAAAGTCACAACCGTCGTAGTTGGAAGAATTTTGAAGGCAAAATAGCTAACTACGCCAAAAACATTTGCGGAAAGGCTGGGGGAAACATGCATCTAATCACTGGCACTTCGAACTACCTTTTTGATAGTGCAAAAGGACAGCAAGTCACTGGAGCAACGGTAAGTGAATTAATTAATGGTAAAGGTGATCAATGATTATGATCGAATAGCTAGTGTTCAAGTTCAAGTTAATTAATGCTTTTATGACGTCAGCGGAGACATTGTTCGTCGATTAGCGGAACGAACCGTTTTCCGACGAAGCGATGACTCCAGGAGGAGAGAGTTCTTTTGCGTTTTCGACGTTATTAAATATTAACCAATCTTTTTTTGCATGTTAAAACCAGGAAGGAAGTATGAAGAGGTAGTTTTAATAAGTGCATAAGAAAGGCTTCTTAAGCTTTACTTAATCCATACTCAATTGGTTTCGAAGTTGTTAGTGTAATGCAAAGATGATCTGTTACCGAATTAGCAGCTTCTTCTAGAACCAAGATTATTGTTTGATGCCAATGGAGGACATTCAACCTTACGGCCCTACCAGGGAACATTGTCGCAGGGACATTGTTTCCCGAATGTTTCTTCCAGCACGCAAACAAGGAAACATTTGCCAAGAAAACAAAATGTATCTGAAGTAATTCAGGGATCGTTTTGCTCTCCAGGAACCAGACCTTGCTCTTGAATCAAATGTTGCGTTTCCGCATCGATGGGAAACACCTCTTGGAACATTTGCTTAATACAAAAGGGTTTTCTTGTTTGGGAGGGCCTTTGTATATTAAAGGATTTACCACCTCGTTGTCATAGTTGAGAGCTTATACCAGCAAGGTAAATCATTATCAAAACTCATGATCATAGATACAGGGAGGTCGTTTCCATTCTTGCTGGGAAAAATAAGGTTTATGGGATACGTCTGCATTACTATCTAGAAAACTACATCGTTCAGTGAAATCAAGCTAACTTCAAATAATGTTTTATTTCTTAACTCTTTATCGACGTTATTACCAGAGAACTAATACAAGGGCTAATGGAATTATTAAACAAACTGGGCCAAGTCCTTTCCAGAAGTTAACTACCTGAACGAACTTTTCCAAAATGTACTATCTACTATATGGTATAAGTGGAACAAACATGTATATTTCGACTATACATGTATATATCGACTAACAACAAATGTTACTTATAATTTGAGGAAAACATCAAGTACTTGCATGTCAGTCCGGGATTTTCGCACCTATAGTTATAACGTAACTTATTCGTAAGGCAATCGTTTTTTTTTGTAGACCACATTAATGTAAAGTTCAGCCATAAGTCGTGAAAAACTAAGTTATTGAAGGACCGCGTTGCTTTTAATTTGGTGGAGCAAATAGCTCTTTTTGCATAAGACTAACGACACATTTTCGGGACCATCAACCTTTGCAGTCTTTTAGCTATTCAGCTACATCCTCTGCCCTTGATGCCGGGATGATGGCAGGTTGTTTGAACTTTGCACTTAACTCATCATCCTCTTGTATCTCATCTACTCTGTCCGATCTTTGGACAGGGCAGATTACATACCAATTTGCTCTCGTAGGTCATTTCTCCCGTTACGATTGGATTCGAAGATGTATCCCAGACATACATCTTGGATGTCTTGTGTGGGGAGAGACGACTCAGCACCTGAGGAAGAGCCAGCCTTGATCATTAACCCTCTCAGGGCGGGTAAATCTTCGTCGCCTTCGAAATATCCCACGACTTTTTAATTTAGGACTTCCTTTCTCATTCAATTGCAAAAGACACTGCCGTTAATAAAATTGGCAATTTCGCTGGCCATCCTCCCGCCGTTTCCGTCTGAGCAAACATGGCGGGTCAACTTTATATATGTGGTGGTCGTCTTTGGTGTATCGGTCATTTCATTTGTATTGTCTGTGAAAATTATTAGTAAAGTAAATACCAGGGAATACCATGCGTACATGATTGAGTGGGTACCAACAACGGGAAACATGATTGTGCGGGAAAATATATAGTATTCATATCCATTTGAGTAGTACAGGGAAACTCTTGCCGAAAAAGAAAAATAGAAATCTGATGACGTTCATCCAATCATGTGACCTACCGATTCCAAGTTATTGGTCATATCGCAAAAAATATTTGCTACTTGGTTCATCATCAGGTTCACAATCAAGGGAAAGCAAGTACACAGGCTCTTTGGCTTGTTTTTTTTTTTTTTACTTTCTTATTTTATAGATATATATATTTTTTAGATTACTACATTACTACTTTACTACATTACAACGTTGCTACATTGCTACGCTGCTACATTACTATATTACTACCTTACTACAATATTGCATTGCTACATTATTACATTACTACATTACTACTACATTACTACATTACTACGTTAGTAACATTTTTTTATTCACAGTAACATTTTCTTTTGGGTCAATTAACAGTAGTATTACTAATGTAAAATTGGCTAGTACTGCGCGCAATGCGATGGTTCGATATATTTGTTGCTCCTTATGTTTTAGTAATAAACAGCAGTATTAATAAATCTTGTACTGAAGTAAATTGGCTTGTACTGCACGCAGTGCAAAGGTGTGATATAGTTTCTTATTGTTATTCATACCATTAAAATTAGATCAATTGAACTTAAAATAAAATAAAATATTTAATATAAAAATAAGTTCGTCAGACTAAAAATTTAGAAAAATAGGATCTCACATGGCTTTTGTCTATTTTTTGTTACAAAATCAATTTATGGGGGCTTAGGGATATTTCCGTAGGGGTAAAGGTGGATAGAAAGCTTGGAAAGCCTTCTATCTCAGGAGTTGTTTCACGCACCTTACAGGTCCAAATGTACGCAATCAGGAAATAAAAGTACTGTCTTGTGATAGAAAAGAAATTTATTTTTAGACTAAGAGCTACAGTCGCTATTAGCCTTCAATATGAGATTTTTAACTAGCCAATCTTGAAAGTTTTTGCAGAAAAGAAAATGATTTCCCTACAAGACCAGAAAAGGTGGATACTTAGGAGATTCTCTCTCATCTTTACAAAAAGAACAAAAATCATCTGGTCTTAAACCTATTTTATGTAGGAAATCATTTGTTGCCAAACGTCTCTGAAGAAGCTTAAACTGAAAAATTATCCATTTCGATATTTTTGTGCAACTAAAAGAGAGTTTGTATACCGCTTTCCAGGTAATGGAATTAAAACAGGTAATATGGCAGTCAGTAAGCCATTTGTTTTGAGCTTTACAAGGGCTGCTCTGTTTAGAGCTGACGCATTTTTGAAAAAAAACAATTCTGCCTGTTTTTGCAACACTTACATCAATAAAGACATCAATAAAGCGTTTATAGCTTCTTCATAGAGGGATTTGCGAGTTAATCGTATTTCTCAGGTTTTTTATAGATTTTTTGACACCGGCATAAAAGGTGAAAAAGTTCGTTTTGATATCGCGATCCTTAAATTCAGCAAAGGATGGAAATTTGCTTTCGTCTCTCATCAAGAGCCTTTTGAATTCCCCTAAATAAGTAAATAAATAAATAAGTAAATAAATACAAGCAAATGAATAAATAAATTGGCGTCTTCCCAACCTTTACGAGAGAGTTGTGCCGTAAGTTTGATGACAAAAGGTGTTCTATGGATTTTATTGTATCCTCAAAGCTCATTTTTGTCCATATTTGCACAATTTCAGTGATGAAATGGTCGGGCACACTGATGTATTTACTAGAGAAGTCCTTTCTGGCGAGGTTGCCCTTTCCTTTCGTCTGGCCCTGAATGGCTCTGGCGTAATCTTCCGTTATATCTGCGTCGGTATAGGTAGTGGCATGCTTAACCTTACCTCTTTCAAGCCAAACGCGGTCCCTGTCCTCTCGACAAACGAACCTGGCAATAATTGGTCTACATCTACCTTCGGCCTTCCTTCTGGCCCTGTGTACCGCATGGAAACGGATTCGAGACTCGGAGGCCTTGACACCGAGGCTTGAAATGACATCGTAAATAATAGCTTTACAGTTCTCATCTTCTGACTCAGGAATTTTGTTGAATCTTATGTTTTCTCTTCTAGTATACTGTTCAAGATTTTTATGACGCTCAAGTCCCTCTTTTAGCTTTAGCTGCAACTCAGCGACTTTTTGTTGCAATAATTCCATATCTGTCGCATGCTTCTTCGATTTCTCCTTTACTTGCTCTTTTAAGGTGTCATCTTCACATTGGGTAAACTCTATGCTATTTTCAAGCTTTTGAATCGACGATTTCACTTCGTTTATTTCAGCTTTAGCCTCGTAACTGCCGAATGAGCTCTCGGGGCACTTATAGATTTTACTCTGTCTAACGCCAGACGATTTTACTCTGTCTAACGCCAGACGATTTTACTCGTCAAGGGGGAACCCCTTGGCAGGGTTAACAGCGTCAAAAACATGTCCCCATTAAAATCATATCGTAGCTTGCCCAGGTCTGTATGTAACTCTGCAAGGCCGTGGGTTACTATTTTTTTCAAACAGTGAATTGCGCCTTTCAGTTCTTTATTTGGACAGTCGTCTCCTTCGGCGTCTTGCTTGCTTTCATAGGGTGTCAAAGAACTTCACCCGCGTTTTGATCTCTTTTTTCCCATTTAAGTCGCTTCCCTTCCTAGCAGTTCAAAAAGCTAAGCTAACAAGCTCCCGAATAACAATTACGAAGAGCATTAGGTGCAGAAGACCATATTTCTGTCGGAGCGTTTTCAGTGGCGTCTATCCGCCGGGACGCTAGGGCCAGTCTCACCTTGTTACTAAAACAATGAGAGGGGCGTGCTTTTCCATGGATCACTTGCATTGGTTACGGTACTTGGTTTATTAAAAACACTACTTTTGTGAGCAGGGTTTAAATATTAGCTTGATGGATGCGAAATCGCACCTCCGGTAAAGCCGATATATGCAGATGTGAGATACGGAGAGTTTCGTCGAATTCATAATTGAGATAGATGATAGTTTAAATCATCTTCCTAGTTAGTGAACAGTTTTTCTTTTTTCAGAAATGAATAAAGCCTCTGAGGCCTAGTAACGTTGAATGACAAACGTTATTGGTTGAGTACAAAACACCATCATCTTAAAAGGTCTTCCTATAAAGTTAATTAAAAAATCGTGTCATTAGCATTTTAGGACGCTTACTGATTCATGCAACTATTTTATTTCATACGTACTGAGATTTTCGTATCACATTTTGCTGTGTGAAAAAGCGTTTCGGATTTTACTTCGACCTATCAAAGAGACGAAAAGAGTTTCTCACACGTGAAAAAATCGCTTAGCCTCTCTGATTGGTCGAAGTAAAATCCGAAACGCTTTTTCATACCGCAAAATTTGATGCGAAAATCTCAGTACGTATAAAATAAACAAATTACAGCATGGAAAGCGTTTTGTACAGGATTTTCACACTCGTTGGTAAAGTATCAGAATTCTCACTCGTTCGCTGCGCTCACTCGTTCGATGTCAGATACTTCAGCAACTCGTGTGAAAATCCCGTACGCGCGCGCTTTTCATGAAGTAATCTCTATATGTTTCATCATCGAGAACAATCAGTTGAAGGCACTCAGGGCACATTACTTTATTTCAGAGAACTATCATGAATGAAAATATTTTTCAATTCACTGAAACTTTGCAGATTGAAATTTTCCCCACTGGTAGTCCAAATGGCATTGTGCGCCCAAATTCTTTGTGGACAGCTGGCTGCTGCGTGGCACCCGGGGCGAGTGCCCAGTCTATTGCGGTCTGGGGAAACAACGACAAGATTGATGCTGAAACAGAGCCTATGTTACTGACCGATTTAGAGAAATTGCTGGTTACCAGTAAGAGCCCACCTGCAAATCTTTTTCCGGCCTTTCCAGGTTGCAGAACAAACCCTTATCTTACTTTGGATCAACTTAGCTCTGTTATTCAATGAAACCACGCTGTAAGCTCTTATTGTTGTATCGCAGTAAAAGAAACTTATTGTATGCAAAATTCCTTATCATTATCATGATCTGGAAAAATTATTCATTTGAATAAAGGAACCTGAGTGAATTCATGATGTTGCCTTTTATAAAATTTTCATTTATCCTTTTTGACTTCTCCGTCTGGGATGATCTTGAGTTCAGTTGGGTGTCATACGATGTCACCCATAGAATAGATACCACGGCAAATACAACTTGTTCTATAACTGAATGATATCCAAGCAACGTATTCATTCTTCCTTTTTTAAAGCCTTACTCCAAGAAAATGCCGACCACAAAAAAAGCTTACGCATCTTCCAAATACATCACTTATTTGGGTCGAGGCAACGCCACTACTTTCAATATTAGCTTATTGGTGAACTTTAAGTGACCACGCAATGAAAGTGTGTTTACGGAGCCCTCTGGTTGGTATGACACGTATCGGAGCCTAAAACAGCGATTATGATTCCGGACATCCAAGGATCATACCATTGGTTCACCAAAAAAATAAATAAATAAATAAAAAGGTCCCATAGCAACAGCTAAAACATGCACTTCTTCGTTGTCAATGTTTCGACCTATAAACTTGTTCAGAAATCAGAGGTCTACGTAAACAGCACGCCTCAAGATCAAACCATGGTTTTTGGCCGAATACTTTCCCCTCGCTTTCTCCGCAAGCCTTGCCTTAGCCATTTGATGATGCATATTGCTGTTATAACAATTTCGATCTTGAAAAAAATTTGGAATGACGGCCACACATTTATGACTTACTGACTGCTATGGGATTTT
>BLFN01000231.1:229152-231926 GCA_014634225.1 Acropora yongei | reverse complement strand
AAAAAAAAAAAATATATATATATATATATATATATATATATATAAATATATATATATATATATAACTTTACGGCCTCGATTCACATGCAGTTTAGTGGTTCAAATCATACCGGTCAAATCGCCTTCACAGTGCTCCTGTAAATGGAACTTTATCTTCCTTTTAGTTGTGGAGTCCCACAAGGGTCTGTACTTGGACCCTTGTTAATTCTCATTTATATAAAAGATCTTCAAGAATGTGAGCTGTCATCATCTGCACTCATGTATGCTGATGACATCTCGCTTACCCTTTCTGCTTATGACCCCACACTCTTGAAGAAAAGTTAAACAAAGACTTGGAAGAGGCTCAAAAGTGGCTAAAATCCAGTAAACTCACATTAAATGTCAGAAAGACAAAACATATGATAAATGGAAGCCACTACCGACTGAGGCATTCAAATGGTGACTTAAATGTGACTGTTAATGGTCAACAACTGACTCGGGCGACTTATTATAGATATCTGGGAATAGAGGTTGACGAGGTATTGGGGTTGCAACCCCATGTCGATGCCCTTTGTAAAAAGGTATCTGCAGGTATAGGGGCCATAAAACGTATCCGTTCCCTGGTGCCTCGCCAAACTCTACTAAAAATGTATGATGCTTTAGTCGCTCCTTATTTTGATTATTGCTCCGAAGTCTCGGGATGTATGGGGAAAGGATTATGTGACAGACTCTAGAGATTGCAGAATAGGACGAAGGAGGTCACGGGTTAGTTTGGTGTCGTCGACGAACACTGCGATGAACAATTTTCTGGTACAGAAGGGAGGTCGTTAACATGTTAAATGTAATGGGCCAAGGATGCTCCCTTGTGGAACGCCAGAGCTGACAGGTAGTTTGGTCTACAGAGTTGTATTTATTCGCACATATTGGTATCGTGAGATTAAATAGCTTCCGAGCCATTTTATCGCAGATCTGGACGCACCAATGTCCCGTAACTTAGCAAGAAGTATTTGATGATCAATACTGTCGAAAGCTTTCCTAAGGTCAAGAAGGACAACTACAGTTAGTTTCTTTTTGTCAATGGCGCTTAGGATTTCATCTGTTGTTTGAATAACAGAAGTTTCCGTTGAATGCCACTGTTTATATCCGCTCTGTTTGGATGATAAACGGCCTCTTGACAGTAAATATGACGTGAGCTGATTGTGAGCAACACCCTCACAGACTTCAGAAAGGACAGGGGGTAGTGACATCGGTTTATTATTATTTGGAAATCGCGGTCTCCAGCCTTGGGTATCGGGATTACTTCAACTGTTTTCCAGGCCAAAGGAAAGGTATCAAACTCAAAGGTAGCGCTAATAACAGACGTTAACGATGGCAAGGTAGCAAGTAAACAATTTCACGTTTGACTTCACCACAAAGGTTCTTGTATACAGACCAAGCATATAAATCTTTTGTTTTTTGGGCAACATTCTTCCATTGGTCCCTAGATCTCATATGGTCCCGAATTTCGCATGTTACAAAAGGGTTGGGAAGAAGAAGAAGAAGGAGAAGAAGAAGAAGAAGAAGAAGAAGAAGAAGAAGAAGAAGAAGAAGAAGAAGAAGAAGAAGAAGAAGAAGAAGAAGAAGAAGAAGAAGAAGAAGAAGAAGAAGAGGAAGAAAGAGAGAAATTCTTGGGACTCGAACCCTTGGTAGCTTTTTTTCCCTCATGCGTTACATAAGGGTTTCATCGTTTCATTAAGTTAATGCTCATCATGGTTCATCACACCAGAGGGAACTTGTTTTCATGTTTGACTTGTTCCTATCAAAAGCGAGATCCCTTGATTCTGGGTATAGAGAGTGCTTGAAACTCATGTAACTGAGGAAATATGTGAATTTTTTTTTTTTTTATGATATTTTCATACAACTAAAACAATAGTAAAGAAGCCTGGGAAAAAAGAGTTAGTCATTGGTGTGATGGCTCAGTTATTAAGAAGGCTAAACAGCGCATGCGTTAGCTCATGAGTGTTATTTTGTTCACACCACACTTCCTTGCCACTGCTTCTTCGCTCGGGCATTTCGTTAAATTTCGAGCCTTTAACAGAGGCAATGGTTTGAAAGAGGAAAATGAAGAGGCTGTGTGTGTGGTGGAAGAGCTCCCGTTTTCGCAGGATACCATGGATTTGGCGTCTGGGAAATATCTTTTATTTCTTCTTTTGTTTGCTAAAAAATATAGTTAAACAATAGTTCAAACAGTCTTTGTTTTTTTTTTTCTTTTTCATTTCTATACAGTTAGAAAAGTGAAAATTGCCCACTAATGCTCAGGGTTGATAGCGTTAGCAACAATTCGCCGCCGCAAATTAAACACAGGGAAAATTTGTTGCCTTTGCTTTTTATTTGTTTTTGTTATTTTTAATCGCCTCGCTGGAACGTTCTTGTGCTGCTCGCAGCAACCTTCAAAGGGCAGCCATAAAAAAAGCTAAGTCGAATGCGTGATCACAAAAGACAAAACCAAAAGGAGGAGGAATTGGAACCTCGCGTATGCGCATTAAGGTGGCTCCCGACAGTATTGACAGTACGTACACCTGAAGATGAATGAAGCACTAAAAATGAACTATTTGTTTCAGTTTTGGGTTTAAGAGCCGGTACCTGTAAATATCAAACATAGCTTGACAGTTTAAAAAAATCGACCTCCATTTTATTTCATGAAAAGAATCCCTATATAGAACTATTTTCGAAAATGTAGTTTAAAAGGTTTAGCTAATTTCATTTTTCAAGAAATCGAACTATGTCCGCTTTCGCCTAGACGAGGCTTGGCGCTA
>BLFN01000231.1:209152-211652 GCA_014634225.1 Acropora yongei | reverse complement strand
TAATTGAAACCTGCAAATCTTTACTAACCTGATCACATCCTTCAGCCTCAAGAGTGCACTTTCTTTCTTCCTTTTTCCTCCACCTTTCTCCTTCCTTACCGTATTACTGTACAATTCATTTTTAGAAACCTGGAAAAACGCGAACAATGGAAGTCCAGAGTGCGGCGCTCTTGGCAATGCAAAATCTTGGGGGCTATAATCGGATTCCAAGGGCTGGATTAGTGGAATTAATGAGATGCTAATCAATTCACTTACTCGAATATTGCCACTTTGTCGCGTTCTCCTTGTTCTTCCAGTTGCAGCTCGCTGATTCCATCAGTGAAATCCTTTCCCATCATCTCACCTCTCTGTCTGCCGATATCATCGTGATGGGTGTCCTGTTCATAGTACCCCTGTCGCTGTGCCTCCTTCTTATTAGCTTGATCATCTCCTGCGTCGTCCTTACCCTCATTTCCACCGAATTGCTTTCCTCCCTCGTCAATCGCCTTTTCTTCTCCTTTTCCGTCTTTTACATCAGATTCTAATTAAACAGAAACGAAACGTTTCTAATCACCCTCACAGCTTTAGTCAAAACTAGTAAAACAAACTCAAATAGGAAAGTCCACAAATCTGGCGTAAATCTGCGTATTGTCTCAGAATTCTTGCACTCTAGCTTTGGACGATATGTTGTTTCCATAAAGCAAGACATTAAGGGATATAGGCGACATCGCGCAAAGCTTTAGAGTTTTAAGGAAATGTCAAAACAATTTAATTGTCTTATTTTTGAAATGTTTTATCAAAGCCCTAGAACCAACGCTACACAAACAGCCTGACTGCATCCGTGCAAAATTGTTTAGATCAGTGTATGAAAGTTTATTGCTGTTTATTGCTATGTCTTCTCTTTGCTAATTTTTTCCAGTTATTTTATCACTTATGTTACGTATGTTACTGCTTTTTAGTGATTATATGGTATTTTTTTAAATCCATTTTTAACTGACAAATATATTTATGCTAATTACTTTGTTGATAAAGGCTGAATTACCACCGCGAAATATTAAGAGAGCTGACGTTTCGAACGTTGCCCTTCGTCAGAGAGGATAGAGGATTTGTGAGGTGTTATTGGTTTATATGGGAGTGGGGAGGAGTTATGCCATTGGCGGAAATATGGTGACAAGAATTTGTGAACAAATTAGTGGCATGACAGGCGTTCAATGAGTCCGTGTGGATAGAGTGTACCCAGTTGAAAGATGAATTTTTGTTCGAGATTTGTGCAGCTTTTTGTGTTCCTGTGGTGTAAGGATAGCCTGAGAATTGTCACGTTGTGATGGGAGTGATTACGAAGTAGCGCGCAACTGGTTTTACATCGTCTGTGTTTACATTTGAACGTTCCTGGTTGGTTGTCAGACTTTTCCAGCCGTTGCGGTGTGCCTTTAATAAGAGTCTTGTCATCATTCATTTTAAGACTACGAACGCCCATGAGTGAATGTCTGGTATGCAAGTTTTCATATTGAAACCAATCTATTCTATGTATTTTATAAAAAAAGATGTGCTTTTCGATGGCTGAGGCCCTGTGTCTCTCAGTTGTCTGATAATAATGGCGAGTAGTGCAGCCGATATAATCTTCACCGATCACTTTTCAGTTGGTAAGCAACACATTTTAAGCTAACTACAAGTGATTTCTCTTATACAACCTGTATTTTCTTGTCTCCTTTTTGAACTCGTAAGAGTTGGCTATAGAGGGCTACCAGGCTAAGTTGCTTCCTAGGTCTCTAAGTTGTCTACGAACATAGTGCGCAATTTTTTTATCTTTCAGTGGTATGACAATTTTATCAACATATCCTTGTTTCTCTTCCTCTTTCTCATGCAGTTAATGACTTACCACAAATACTGTGGTCAAAAATAGAGTGGCTGGTTGAATCAATTAGTCTCTCTAGATATTGCAAACTGCAGAACACATACTTCTTGAATACTAGGGATGGTTCTTTCTTATTTCACTAGTTTAAGGTAATAGTTTTGTTATACTCGGGAAAATATTCAGTAAGAGATTTTCTGCATCACTGACTATGGTTAAGCGTTTTTTTTTTGTTAATCACGACTGCAAGTGGATATGCAGTAGAGTAGCCTAAAACTTTTACAAAGATCTTAGCATATTTGTATCGTTTTTGTTAAAGTTTGTATTCTTTTCCTTACTTATTTACTTTAATTTGTTTTTTATTTTCCATTTCTATGTGAAAATCAAATAAACTCAACTAACAAGCCTTTGTGTATCGTGAAATTTATCTCAACCAAAAGTCAAACTCAAATGAATGTAAAGGAAAATTTAAAACAAACTGAAGCTTTTATCATCATGGCCAAGACTGCAATATACCAAAATACTTTGAGGGTGACACCAATGTGCTTTCAAAAATGGCGGCGGGAAGAATTAATATTGATCAGTTCTAGGAAAAGGGACCTAGAGTTAAAAGAAATCGTCAGAGATTATGTGACTGAAATATGCCAAAATCTTTGAGGAAGTTCTAGC
>BLFN01000231.1:196652-201652 GCA_014634225.1 Acropora yongei | reverse complement strand
GACTAAAAGGAAAAACGAGTCTACACAGAATAAGACCGCCAGACTCCCCCCTACCAAAGATGTTTCCTTTTGCTGTTGCCTTATTAGGATCGAGTTAGAAAGCAAAGAAAGCCGTCAAGAAAGTCCACAATGAAGTGATCGTGGAGTAACTCTGATCTCCAGAAATCACACTCACCTCAAATTGTGGAAAGGCTGAAACGAAGCAGCTCAAAGCGGAAGCGATTCCATGTCGGGGCATATTTCCGTTTCTGGACAATGAGATCCGAACCTCTACACAATGAAATCCTTGTAACAAAGATAAAATCAGTCTATGATTGCGAGAAGCACATAAAAATAATGCCAATCTTACTCAACAATAAACGAATTCCAACATAGTTATATTTTCACCTGAGATTCTTTGCTGTCCGCAGCGATTGAACAATGAAGAGTCACGTGAATCCTGTACGAGGTCATTGAATAAAATTGTCACACTCACTCACACGGGCTTACTACAACGTCCTTGATGCGAAAAGAACTCTTTCCTTCATTGACTAAGTGTTATTATTTAACACTGTTGTTGACATTCAACCATGTGTACTAATTGATATTATTTAACACTGTTGTTAATATTCAGCCATGTATACTGCGTCTCTAAATTTCATATTGGGCTTAGCGTTACCAATATTTTTGGCGTCACGACATCATCATGATTGCAAAACGGTCTTTTGCAAATTTCAGAAAACAAATTGAAGGTAGAAGATTTTAGCCTGGCAATCTTTCCTGAGCAAAAGAGCGTTAATAGGGAAATAGCAGATACGTACAATTTTTTAAAACAATACTGATACTAGAATATTGAGGCTGAAATTCCCGGCAATGAGATTTTTTTCCACAATTTATCTTTGCAATTTGAATAGCCAGTTACACATCATGGTGTGAAAAGCTATCTTTTCCATAGAGGATCAAGCTGTTTTGTTAAGTAAGTTTTCAAAAAGGATGAATTTGAAAATAACCACACCTTTACTATACAATCAAACAGCCATCAAATGAAAGGAACAATGAAGCCTTATAGTCTTTATAAAAAAAACTAACACTTCGAGCTATTTTCAGAGTGTAGAGTTTCCGTGCTTTCATCGTGATCGTCAAGCAAGATGTAAGTTTCAAGTAGTTGTCCTGAGAGGGAAGCAAAGGACTGATATAGTTCGGATCTTTCGCTTAGTACAATGGATTCAGTGCAAGTGGCTTTGGTAATTCGAAATTCTCGTCGAGGCAGAGATTGCATGTTCTTGATTTGCCGCCCTACGCTTATAGGTTCTGCAGACCATAGATCAGTTCCTTGTGGTTAAAATTGTTGCTCTTTAATCCTCATCCGTATTTATTTAGAAGCTCTGGCTTGTCAGTGTCTGCTTTGTTGGCGAAAGAGATGATGTGTTGAGAAAATATATGTCAATGAAGCATCGATTGAAATACAATTCAAGATAGGACCCTTGTAACGATCAGGTGACTGCTTTGATATATTTGAAACAGATAAAGGGAATTTCCCACCAGAAAAGGGGGTTTCGCTCTCAACCGTGAATTTTCATGTGTTTCCGTGGTGTATCACTCCCAACACAATACGATAATTTGTGGCCCATTGTTATACCACGGAAAAAGAAAGCCGCAAAAATCTCGAACAACAATTCATTTTTCAAATAGGTACACTATATCCACATGGAATCAAAGAACGCCTCTCCTCTACTCATTTATTCACAAATTCATGTCACCATGTTTTCACCAATGGCAAGTTGGTCCACACTCTCATTTAACCAACAACAATCCACAAATCTTCAATTCGCTCCGACGAAAGGCTAAAGTCAGCTGTCCAAATCTTTCAAGGTGGTAATTCACTTTTATCAACTTACAGTTGATGGCCAAAGATTCATACATGTTTCACTCTAGCTGGCTCCCGCAAACGCAGCACAACATTTCATTTAGCAGCTACACATTTGCACTCGATACTCTGGTTGACCAGACTTTTCATGGGCAAGATTTACTAATTCTCTTGACTGCGTCAACACTCCAAATGTCAGCGTGGTACTCCATTTCGGCGGTAATATGACCCTCATCAACTTGGCTGATATTAACTTTTTTCATGCTCAAGAATAGACTGAAGGAGATTGGGGCCTAACTACCTTTATGTCACGCGACACTCCCCTCCAGATTCTCGTTTTACCACTGATCTCGATAACGACTTTCCTAGATCAGTTCCTTTTACGAACAACTGACTTTGGACAAGATCGTCTGCCCAGGGCCTTGCCACTTGCATAAAGGTGAGGTTAAATTTTACTTCTCAGAATAAGTCTACGACCTCTATTTCTCGCTCACAGTCGATTCTGTGTCATGTCTTTGAAGTATTTTCACAATCATACTTGTTTCATGATTTAATGAGCGAACACAAAGCAGATACGGAGCCTGCAGTTAAGCCGCATATACTTGTTTGTAAGGCGTGCGAAGTCAACTCAACTTTAGGTTGTTTGTGCATCTTCGTCGACTGTGATTTTAAAGTGTCGGCAATTATTTCACTTGGATCTCCAAACTAGGGCTTGATTCTTTAAAAGTAAACTCTTCAATTTCCGCACGAGTGAGAAGAAAGGAGTCTCCTTGTGCGCTTGATTCGCTATACTTTGCGTTGCGTGTAGTTTTTACACTCGTGTCACTTATGTGAGCTTAATTTAAGGCGTTTCATTTGTGCGGCTCTGAGACACCAAAATTCTGTTTCATTTGCTAGTCGTGATCAAGTTTGATTAAATCTTATGCGGCATTAATAACCAGCAGGATATTGATCCTGTATGTACAACAACTTATTTACATATCTAGTTCAAGGATCTAGATCTCGCATTATGTCGTGCTGTCGCTCATGATTTTACGTAGTGCTTTTAGTAACAAGCAAAAGCAATTGCAAGTCAATTGGATCAATAGCGATCGCTCTGTGCCTTCCAGAAAGAAAACATAACAACGCGAGCGACTCATATTACCATAAATTAAGACTATACCTTGTCATGCATTACGTTTTAAGGGAATTCGTACATTTAGTTAAGGAACAAAAAAAATAGTGCAATGAAACATGCCCTGAAAACGAAATGAAAAGCTTGGCAGATGTGAGTAGTACACAGTTTTCGCAACCAGTTTAAGAGCTTTTTTTGGAGACGCCAACGTTTTGTACACAAATATAGCCGCAGGAAATCAACAAGAATGTTGGCATTTGTACTTCCATTCACAAACTTGCATAAATGTACATGAACATAATCTCCTAAGTTAAGTCAATTGATAATTTTCATAAAGCTACGGAGAGTCCAACACAGGTTTAGCGTGTAATGACGCTTGAAATGCAGGATTGTATTAGATTAACAGCAAAACCTTAAGAAACACGAAGTGGAAACTTTACTCTTGCTTGCCCCTGAGATCAAATTTTACTCTGTTCATATTTTTACATTTTCGCCTGTAAGATGACTCTCATTCACATCATCGAATTTCATTGGTCTACAAGAAACAAAAGTTAACCTTTTTAGCCGTTTAGTTCAAGATTGTGAGGCCGCCGTTATTGGGTCTTATCTACCGACCTAGCTTTGCTACCTACCTACCTAACTACATACGTAAGTACCTTCTTACCTACCTGTTTAAATACCTACCTACCTATAACTACCTTCCTACCAGCCTAAATACCTAACTTTGTATCTTCCTACCTAGCTGCCTACCTACCTAAGCACTTGCCTAAGTACCTCATACCTGCCTAAATACTGACTTAAGCTTACCTTCCTATCTACTTGCCTACTGGTACTTATCGTTATTTATATGTCTTCGTATTTTCAGATTACTGAATAGTGCCAAACTGACACGGAAGGCTGTTTCCTTAGATTCTTTTGATGTCGACAATGGTAATTACAAGAATTCAAACATATTTCTATCTTAACTGCATGGTTACAAAAGCATGACCAGTATGCCATGAGAAATTAGAAAGAGTAGTATTTGACTTTTGTATTATTGGATTTGTGATTTTCTAACACCGTAAGATTAAGTGCTAGTGAAACAGTACAAAACTGATCAAAGATGAGTCGACAGATTCCTGAAACTCATATTCGAAAAAAAAAAAAAACAAAAGCAAAAATATATTCAAGACAATATAAATAGCAGGTGGCTTTCATAAAAAGCAGGAAATTCTTAAAGCAAGGTAGACACACCCAGACACTGAGGTGTGACCATCACCGTACGCTTGCGCACAGGCATTCGGCCTTGCTTGGCCTCATTAGTACTTTTAATTTGGTGACTCTGTGGATGGAACTACAACGTCCACAAGCTATTGGAGAAAAATAAATTCAGAAAAAAGGGAATTCAAAGAGATGCATAAAACCCAAGAGATTGTGGGAATATTCCCTAAACTGCAAAGGCCCCTCAAACGCATCGGGATGTCGAACAACATCACACTAGAAGCATTAAAAGAGCGGAAACATAACAAACAGCAATGAGTGCAATCTAAAAGGGTGTCACAAGCAAATGGCACTATTTTCAGTTCGAAAGCGAAGTTGGACAAGTTAGTTTTCTAACCAGAGAACGGTTTTCTTTTTTCGCCAAAGATCTCTTAAGCACTCTGCACAGAGAGAGACTACCTCGCGAGGCTGATTCCCCACTGTGTGCAGCCATCGAGAGAATCTGGCTGAGCTTGGTTTGATCAAGCATCCAATAGAATGCATGGGATCCCACGTGACCCCAGCGGTTCAAGATGGTGTCGAAAGAAGAAATTCACGTCACTGAGGTCACGTGAGAATGCCATGTATTTTTATTGGATGTTTGATTGACCAAGCGCAACTCAATTCTCATGGTGGCTGCACACACTGATGAAGAATTTGCTATACTGAGCGAAAAATAGCAAAAAACTTTTATTTAGCCTCACGGCCTGGCGAGGCGAATTCCTCACCAAAAGTTCCCCAAACACGTCAGGAAACGGCTGAGCAAACCGCCTCGCGAGCCATTTTGCTCAGCTGGACATC
>BLFN01000231.1:192378-196642 GCA_014634225.1 Acropora yongei | reverse complement strand
AAAAAAAAAAAAAAAAAAAAAAAAAAATCTGCGACCGAAGTATTGCACGTGAAATGGCCGGCTAAAATACACATCTCAACACAAAGGGAATTTGAAATACAAAAAAGTCTCTGAAGAAAGCCACTAATTAAGAAAATTTATTTCAACTTCTCTGAGCCCTCATATTAGTCAAATAGTGATTCCGAGTTAGTGCGTACTTGTTGGTGTATATAATTCTCGATACCTTTCGCATTCTTTGCATTGGAGTACATTTGTTGCACCTAAAATATTAATATTGTCATGTGAATCACGATTTCTTTTGACAGAAAACTGAACATATTTAATATCGTATTAAGTTCAGTTTTGAAATCGTGATAGAAAAGTTAATTGCGTAAAAGCAGTATTAATTAAAATGTGTTTAAATCGAGTAATATATAGTTCACTTGCGGATTTTTGCCCTCAAATACGATTTTCAGTCAGTTTTAATACTTCTGAAGGATAGCTTCGCATTTTGTAAAGCTTTCCAAGCTACAAGCCGAAAATTAGGCAGTTCGACGATTCCACATGAATGATTATCATCAGTCCAGTTACGTTCAAATTTCGAGTCATTTAGCTCGCGCAGGCTACAAACATTTCTGACCTTGTAGGAGGGAAGCGTTCCGAGTTCGAGCGTACAATTTTACATAGAAAATCAATAAGAGCAATATATTTGAAGAGTATGAAGTAAAAAAAAAAAATAATAATAATAATGAGGTACCAGGTACATTTTTATCGCGTTAAATATCATCCATTTTCCGCGGCCATACTATACGGCCTTTAAGGATGTTCTTAAAGAGCTTACTGAAATCACAATTTCAACATGTCCCTAAAAAGTATCGAAGTAGAAATAGATAAGAAAAGTCGCTCTTACTTTGTGTCAATTTTGGTGCCAATAGAATTCAATTTAAAACTTCACTGTTGCTTCCTTCTCGCAGCAAATTTTGGACAATTTCTCACACAGAATTCCGCACTTTAACTGCGTTTTCAAATTTTCGCAAATTTCTAAAAAAAAAAAGAAGAATCGTTAGAACCTGTAAATATGATTTCTGAAAATAGTTCATTGACGGGTATCTTTGGGCAAAATATGAGCTATCCGCTAAAATGGTCCTTGACGGACGATTCTCGATTCTTACAGGCAGCCATTCTTGATTCGTGATAATTTGTCTAGTACATCATCACACTTTTGTTCATTCATTCCAATCTGTATTTCAAATAAATGGAAAATTCTTGTATTGTCATCATGATGAAATATGTTTTCAGTATGCCTTAAGGGTTAGATGTCAATTGGGACGAAAGTTCTGTTCCTCTTCCCTGCCACTTCATAATTGAATGAACATTAAACTAAATTGAACTACGATTATAATTTCATGATTTTTCATTGAGGCATGCACCTATTAGCACACATTACCCATGCTTTTTTCAGGACTGCAGTTGACCGAAACGTAACCACGAGCTCGTCGACATGCGTAGTCATACGTCTAGCTTGACTTACGATAGTCGATCGTCTTGTTTCACTTTGTTTACAATTCAATTCTTTTTTCAAAGATTCGCCTTATGGATTCTACTTATTGCATAAATTTAATGTGAATTTTCAATTCACATTTATATCTTAATTTTTGCAATTTCATTGATTTCAAGCATTTTTGTTTCTCTATTAAAGATAACCCCAGAAAACTGTTCAAGTTTGACACCCAGAAGGAAACTAAACGTGACCCTTTTAACCAGCGAGTGGGGATCTACTAAAGGAGGGCTGTCGACAATCAACCGAGAGCTTGCTATTCAATTGGCAAAGGATGACAAGGTGGATGTCTGTATGTACCTTCCCAGGTTCAGTGATGAGGATAAACAAGCTGCTGATGATTCCAGGGTGCGTCTACGTAAAGCAAAAAAGAGGTCAGGGTATGATCCAATTGACTGGTTGGCCTATGTTCCGAGTGATCATGAAATGGACGTTGTGATCGGCCATGGAGTTCATCTTGGTCGACAGATTTCGTTTATAAAAGAAGTTCACCAAGAAACCAAGTGGATACAATTTGTTCATACCGATGCTGAAGAACTAAGCATGTTTAAGACTTACCCTGATCCGACTGCCAAAGGTGAGAAAAAGTATGAGGCTGACGTCGAGCTCTGCAAAGAAGCGGATCAAGTTGTGGCTATTGGTCCCAAATTGGCTGATACCTACTCTTGTTCTTGTGGCAAGGGAAAAGTCCATAATTTCACCCCAGGAATCTTTTCAGAGTTTGCTGATATAGAACAAGAACCTGAAGAAACAGGAGTATTTCGTGTTTTAGTCTTTGGGCGCGGTGATAGAGAAGATTTCGAAATAAAGGGATACGATATTGCTGCTAGAGCAGTTGCTGCGCTGAAAGATGAACATCACACTTTCAAACTTGTGTTTGTTGGTGCACCAGATGGAAAAGAGGAGCAAATAAAAGAAATGTTGCTTAAAGAAGGCATTTCAAAGAGGCAACTTATCGTGCGCAGTGCAAAGGAAAGAGAACGGCTCGCTCAGCAGTTTTATGAGGCCGATCTTGTCATAATGCCCTCAAGAACCGAGGGTTTTGGGCTTACTGCACTTGAAGCTTTGTCTGCTGGTCTGCCTGTGCTTGTCAGCCGAAACTCGGGCCTTGGGCAGGTCTTAGAAACGGTGTCCTTTGGTGGAAACTGTGTCGTGAGTGCAGAAGATCCGGAAGTGTGGGCAAAGGAAATCCAGAAAGTTCATAGAAAGGGGAAAAAAGGGCGGTTGAAGGAAGCTAATGATCTTCGTAAAAACTACTCAGAGACGTTCAATTGGGAGGAGCAATGCAGTAAACTGATAGAGAAGATGCTTGAAGTTGTTGGAGGTTAGTGTGTGTTGGCAACTTTGTTAACGGTCACAGTGCACCATTACATTTAAGATAAATAAATAGTAGGCTCTCAGTAAATGTGTTTGCAAAAGAGTTAGATATAAATAATTGGAGACTTTACATTGAGAATTCTTAGTTAAAGCTAAAACAAAGCACCACAATCACAAAAGATGTGCATCTGGTAACTAAGTATTGTGATTGGTTAGTGATCAAAGAAACTCGCAAATAGAGAGAAAAAGTTGGGTCGGAGTGCTGCTAACGGGTTTACACATTTCCATATAATTACGTCTCTGTTGCAGACATAATTTCTTTTCTCGAGATATCTTGACACTTTGTTCTCTCACTTGCTCTTTCAGATTAGGGCACATGGAGGTCTTTTCGAAATTTACTTCCCATCCACCAAGCAGTCAAAGCATCTTGCTCTTAAAGCCTTAGCGAGCGGATAAGCAAGGAACTGGAATTTACATTAGTTCTATAGAAACGTAGAAAAAGGCGCAACTATTGCTCTCTTAACCAATACTTCCTCTGTACGTATGTGGAACATTTCAGAAAATTTCTTTTAAAGTTTCGAAGATAAATTTTACTATTGTAATGGTAATGAGTTTTTATCAAAACAAGGTCACTCCCTTTTACGTAAGAACCTTTAAACTTGTTTCTCAGTTTTGGGGACTGAGAGAAGTGGTTCATACCTCAGACATAATGAGTCTTGCATGCTCTCACAGTCAATGACAAACGCCTAAGCACATTTCTATATCCAAGCGGGGATGGAGGACCCTGTAAAGTACTCATATATATGCACCTATATATTCCCGGTTTCTCATTTATATTCCCGGTTTCTCTCGCCACCTAGGTCAAGCTGTTGACAAATGCACAATGGGAATGGTGTTATCCTTTGACTTATTAGTTAAATATAACACACAATAACACAGTGTAGCCTGCATCTAAAGAAAAAGGCCTAACACAGCCACTTGAGAAACCAGGTCACTGACCAGCGATAGAGAAAACAAGGCCAGAATACTAAGCACACTCACTGTCAAATGATCTGTAATCCTGTCTCAGAATGGCCGCCGAATTATTCCTTTGTTCCATGCAATGCTAAAAAGCGGTGTAGACAATTCAATCCATTGGGGTTCAGAGGCAGCTTAAATTTTCAAAAATTTAAGGCGGCTTTGAACCCCATGTACAGAATTTTTTTAAACTTTGCCAAAATTTGCGTCTCATCATGCTTATCAAAAGTTGATGATATAAAAAAAAATTCACCGTGCCGTTTTTGAATTATAAGCCCCTAAAGCTGTAAATAAGGGTGTTTTTAAGAGGTCATACTGTTGTTATGGTAACCTATAATGTCAAAAAAATGATGACAACGTGTTCACCAATGATTGAGCAGTTTTTTGATACCA
>BLFN01000231.1:157378-162378 GCA_014634225.1 Acropora yongei | reverse complement strand
CCAATTATTGTTCCAGGATTTTTCACTTTTGGGTTTCTAACACAAATAAAACAATAGGAAAAAATTGAATACAAATAATTATTATTGTATGTTTTGACAAAAGCGACAACTCTACAAAAATGAATGATGGCAATGATAATACAACAACAAGAAAACTACTGATTATGATCATAATTTTCCTCGACCTAAATGATGATTGGAAATGATAAAGAAAAACACTCACATAAGAGGTTTTTGAAGTCTTCCACCACATTCACCAACAATTGACCCCAAAGTACATTCAGCCACTCCTTGAAAATCCTGTCAAAAGATCAGTACAGTTACAAATAAGAGAAGATACACTTCCAAAACGAGACCAACAAAAACACAACACAGTTGCAATACAGTTGCTTCACAAGCAGAATGTTTTGTCCCTAACTGTAAGTAAATTTGTAAATCACATAAGGAATGACAACAACATTGACATCGGATTCAAATAAATTAAACGAAAATGGGACAAAAGTTAGTACAGACTTTGCAGCATGTCTTTTCCTTACAAATGCCATAGACTTACATGATGTGATAACTTAGCAGTTGGCTTATCTTTGTCATACCTGAATGAGGAAAAAATAACACACAAACACATCAATAATCCCACATTGCACATTAACAAAAGCATCATCGATTTCCATTACTGATACTTTCATCAAAATTATAACAGAAGATTGAATACATAAGCGATGTTGGGGGTCAAGAATATTAGTGCTTATATAGTCTTCCTGTGAGACATAAAGTGATAGTAATAATAATTATTTGTTATACAAAAATGTCCACAGGCAGACCAATATGACTTAATATACCAGCATGCAAAATAAATGCTCTTAGATGATATTCATCCTGTAACAGGACAGCAAATAATTCCAATTTACACAAGAAAAGTATGAGAGATATCTTCTCACCATTTTATAATAAGGAACAAGATAAAACATACCTGATATCAAATAACAATTAAATAATTCTTGTTCACTGAAAAGACTTACACTTCAAATCTCAGCTTTTGCATTTCTTCAAAGAAATAACTGATGATGAAAGTTTTGACAAAATCTGGATTTAGGTTGTCTTTGATGCATTCTGTTCTTCCAAACTATTGAAAGACAATGACCAAGATTCAGCATTGTTCTGCAATAAATACTTATAGTTTCCAAACTGCAAATGCATGGCACAACAGTAGAGGCTACAATATATGCATAAGAAGGTATTAACCTCTTTCCACTCTTTGCTTCCCAATGCCTGTGTGTACAGGACCACCACTGGTAAAACAGCAACAAAAACCAGAATTATTAATATTGTGTTCCAAAAGCTTTAAATTGTGAACAGAAATTGAGAAAACGATAGCTGTCCAAAGTAGCAATACAGCTAAGTATGCAGCTTCTTTTTCCTCACAGTACTGAATTACTGTAGCATGCTTAAAATGAATTGGATGAGCAGTTTATGGACTAAAATTATGCTTACAGCTTAAGTCAACATGCCTGTAAACGAGAGCTTTCTTGGAAGTACAGTATCTGCTCCCCTTCCACTACCAATAAAAGATCTTGAACCTATTTCGTTTGAAAGATCGACATAGTAACGTTTCTACGTCTTAGGGAAGACAACACGTTTTTAAGATTGTAAATCACTTTACAGAAGGTGAGAAAGGACTGACTGACTGACACATAATATGCCCCTAAGTAGGGTAAACAAGGACGAGTTGAATTACAACGAGCGTGACGGCATTACAGTAATGTCACATCTCCCTTCCTTTCAGAGGTAATAGAAAATAAAAAAATAAAAACGAAAGTTACAGTAGAAGAAATATCCCCAATAATCTAAACGGTATGAAACTAAATGGTACCCTACATACTTATCATGATGAATCAAGATGAATCAAGATTCAATGTCACTTTTTTTTTCTTAAACTAATATCAAAAGTTTATTGATAACGTTCTGGAGGTCTCATAATCCTGCCACTGCACGTTGTTGTTGGAACTTGAGTTGTTACGAGGTTCCGCTAGCTGGCCGCTGTTCTACAGTGGTTGGCGCTATCGATGGTGGTGTGGGTTCATCTGAACAAACTTTGTCAGGAAGTTCCTTACCCTTGGTTTGAGCACGAGTGGGCTCATCTGGACGAACCTTTTCACGCAGTTCCGCAGCCTTGGTTTTTGGAGTCTCTTGCGTGCGTCGCAACTGTCTTCTGTTCCTCCTGTACACTCTACCGTCCTCAGTCCTGACGCGGTACGACCTTATGTCTACTTTCATGTCCAGTTGGGCTTGCACCCAATTCTTCTTTCCCAACTTCAGTGGTCGCACATGTACTGTGTCACCGGGCTTAAGCTCCTGTAGTTCCCTTATTGTAGTGGAAGGAATCTTTTTACTTCTGTTGTTTGATCTTCTTATCAACGTCAGACACTTTGGGCTTTAAAAGCTTGCTCGACGTCCGTAGTCTTGGTTCGCCTACCCAAGATTCGCTGACTGTTGATGAATTTAGCATCTTGGACGGTGTGTTTCTCCAGTCGATTAGTGCCACGTAGAGGTCGTACTTGCTATCAAGGGCCTTTCTCATTAACTTCTTAGCCGTTTTGACCGCGTTTTCGACCTTGCCATTGGACTGTGGGCACCATGGGGAGCTTGTCATGTGCTCGAAGTGATAGAAATTTGTGAACTCTTGGAAGTCTGACAAGGCAAACGGTTGGCCTTTATCAGAGGCGACGGTATCTGGGATTCCGTGTCTTAACCTCCCTTGCAGTCTTCGTGGTAAGTCTATCCATTTCAAAGAAGCTTGAATAGTAGTCGACAGTAACAAGGAAGTCCTTTTGGTCCAGTTCGAATATATCAACTGCCACTCTCTCTCGTGGTCTTGTAGGAAGTTCATGACAAATCATGGGTTCCTTTGCTTGTTCACTGTGGTGGTTGTTGCAGGTTTTGCACCTCGCGATGTATTCCTAAGTCTCTTTGTTCATCCCAGGCCAGCAAAGAACTTCGCGAGCTCTACATAGGCATCCCTGGATACCAATGTGACTTGCATGAATCTTGGCCACTGTATCACTACCAAGGCTAGAAGAAATGGCTATCCTTTCGCCCTTGAATATGATACTGTTTTGCAAGGTTAGCTCGTCTCTGAAGGGGAGGTATTTTCCTACATTCACAAGAACTTCGTATTTCCTGGGTGGCCATCCTATTCTTATGATTGACTTTAACTCCCTTAGAGTGTTGTCGGACTCGGTAGCGTTCTGGATGGCGGTCTGTGTCTCTTCTGACATGGGTAGATACTGTATCATGTGTACAGCTTCTGCGTCTTGCTGTGTCTCACCTGGACTAGTGGAACTGCCATAGGCACGGCTTAGTGTATCGGCTAAAACCATCTATGAACCCTTCCTGTATGTAACAGTCTGGTCGAATTTCTGGAGTACCAGCAGCATACGTTGCAAGCGCTTTGGGGCACTGGTCAAACTCTTCTTGTATATACTCTAGAGTGGCTTCTGGTCTGTCTGCACGAGCACTGGACGGCCAGATACATAGTGCTCAAAACGTTCTACAGCAAACACGATTGCCAACATTTCTTTCTCTATCTGTGCGTAATTGGTCTCTGTTTCAGTCATCGATCATGAAGCATACGCTATTGGTCGACCATCTTGCATCAAACAGGCTCCCAGTCCTCTGTCAGACGCATCACACTGGATCTCTACTTTGTCTTTTGGGTCAGAGAACTTCAAAACTGGAGCTTCTGATATGGCTTGCTTGACATTGTTGATGCTTTGCTCTTGTGGGGTGTCCCAACAGAACTGGTTGGTTTCTTTCAGGAGATCCCTGAGTGGGGCTGTGGCCTGCGACAGGTTGGGTGTGCACTGCTGCAGGTAGTTTACCATCCCAAGGAATCGTTTGTTTGACGTCTTGTTTGTTCGGTGGCGACGGCATTTCTTGGATGCCTTGCAGTTTGGCGGGATCTGGTTTGAGACCATCCTTAGAAACAGTGTGGCCCATGAAGGATACGTCCGAACAACGGAGCTTCAGCTTCTCTTTGTTTATTATGATTCCCCTATCATGACATCTTTGGAATAGTGCACGTAGATTTGTGTCATGGTCGCTTAGTGCCTCAGCGTCTGTCTTACCGACGACGTATAAGAGTATGTCATTAACAATAGGCTTGACGCCGTTCAGACCTTCTAAAGCATTGTCGAGTCTTCTTTGGAATTCCTCTCAGGAGCGACTGAAATTCTAAAAGGCATGCGATTCCATCTGTACATGCCCCAGGGGGTCCCAAACGTGGTAAGGAGACTACTCTGCTCATCTAACTGAACGCGCCAAAAGCCGTTCTTGGCATCTACTATGGTGAATACCCTTGCATTCATTAGCTTAGGCAGCAGGTCGTCAATAATGGGCAGCGGGTAGTAGTTTCTTTTTAACGACTTGTTTAGGGACTTTGGGTGAATACAGAGACGTATCTTACCATTCCGTCTGGTCGCCACTACCATAGATGAGACCCAGTCGGTAGGAGCATGGACCCTTTGGAGAATACCCTTGTCTGTTAGGCGGTGTAGTTCGCGCTTTAATGACTCCTTTAGCGCTATTCGAGCCTTGCGAATGGCTAACGCTACTGTGGATACTGAATTATCTATTTCGAGGTGGATTGCTCTTCTAATTTGCTGTCTCCCTCAAAAACATCCTTGAACTCTGCTACGATATCATTGCTATGGGGTTGCGCGGGCACTGCTGTCATCACTGACATGATATTATCACTGCTTATTGTCATGAGTTTGAATTCTCGAATGGCTTATGCACCGAGAATTGGCATGTGACCCTTTGCTACTACTAAGTATTCCATCATTAGGATTTCCTCATTCTTGGGATTCAGTGTTTCGACTCTCACTGAACCTAGTGGTGTCAACTCAGTTTTATTAAACATTTGCAGCTAAGTAGTTGTTTTCTTTAGGCGAGCGAACTGTGGGTCATTAAATACCTTCTGGTATAATGTCAACAGGCAGAAT
>BLFN01000231.1:144878-149878 GCA_014634225.1 Acropora yongei | reverse complement strand
GTTAGAAAACAAAATCAACTTGCTTGTGATAACGAGTCAGAAACTGTTAAACTTGATGGCTGAAGAGTGTGCCATATTGAGCATGTCTGATATATCTCCGATTGCCTTCGACGAAGCGCATCACTCTCTGGGTAACCACACCTATAATAAGATCATGAGGGATTTCTACAGGAAAACTGACGACAACTTCAAGCCTCTTTTGTTAGCGCTTACTGCATCTCCCGCAGGCACAGATAAACTTGAAACCACAAGAGAGAACCTGGAAACTCTACTGTCGAGTCTGTGCGCATGCGCACGAATGCCATTGCGCTCAAGGGATTTGGAATTGTACTGTAATCGACAAGAAACGTCGTACAAAGTGATTCCGTTGAACTTCAAGCAAAGCCAACTGCAATCGGATATCGAGCGGTACCTCAACTCCATTACCAGCCTTATCGAAGAAAAAGCAAAAAGTCCAAAAGCGTTGGAGGGTTTAAATGTGTTATCAAAATTTTTCCGTGGAGCTTTGCGGAAGTTCATCGAACGTTGTCATGGTGTCAAGACCTTTATCAAAGGTTTAGCGATGGCAGAACATGCTATGCAACTACTCAGTGTCACTGAGATAAACAACATTTTGGGTCACGAATTAAATATAATATGCTATAGAATGCCTCGAAGAATTCATCAAACAACTTCAAACTGCAACCTCCCCCTTGGAAAAACTGAAGAAAACGCTCGTTGGCTCATCCAGGTCACCGGAGCTGCTAGAATCTTCGATCAGCGGGCTGAGTCGAGTCTCAAACCTTTTTAATACAAGCGATAGGTATAAATGCTTAGTTGACGAACTAGAGACGTTTACTCGTCAAGTTAAAAAAGACAGAACTTCAAGAGGTACTATTTTTGTCAAGATGCGTAAAACGGCTTCCAAGCTTTGTGAGTGCCTAAGACGAGAGAAAGAGATTTGTCCACGACTCAGCCCAGCCTTCCTCGTTGGACACGGGCAAGGAAGTGATGGAATGGATTGGAGAGGAGAGCAGGAAGAAATCCTAAAAGAAATTAAGATAAGGCGACGTCAAGCTCCTTGTCAGCACAAGTGTGTTGGAAGAGGGCCTGGATGTATCAGCTTGCAACCAGGTAATCCGGTTTGATAGCAGGCTGATTTTGCGTGCGATTGTACAGGGACGCGGGCGCGCCGCACACGCCCCAACAGCCAGTTTGTTATCTTTTGCAGCGATGACAGAGAAGAAACGCTTGCACGTGAAGCGGTCAGAAAAGAGGCCAACATGGAAAAAGCCATGCAAGAGCTGAACGTGAACACCTGCGATACATTACAAGCATTGTCTTTTGGTTGTCGGATCAAAAAGCCTGATTTCAGCAGAAATCAAGTTCAGGAGTCAACCGCAGAGAGTATGGAATTCCAACCGACAGCTGAAGAACAGGATATGGGGAATGACTTCAGTGAAGAAACATTGACAGTCAACGAGAGAGGAGAAAGTTTGGCTTCCGGAGGACCAACGAAAAGAAGGAAAAATTATGTTCCACGTATTGCCATAACTGTTGACAATGTCGTCTTTGGGGATGAAAGCAAACAACTGGGTCTCTTGACCTACTACTTCGAGGAGTACTTCGAAGTTAAGTCTATCAACAAAGGCGAATCTGAGGAAATGACGAAGACGACAGATGAGACCTCGGATAGCAAACGCAAATCTAGATGTGTGCGCCTTGAGCTGGAACCGTCTAAGCAGGGACAGCTCAACAACAAAGATAAATTCTTTGGCTATGTCGCACAGTTTTGTTGTTTTCGTCCAACGGAACTATTGACGCAAACAAAGTAACTTTGGCTCCGTCGTGAGGATACATCACGAAACACAACGATTACAAGCCAGTGATGGTGATTAAGCCAGACATTATGATCCTGGGGTACTTCAGAGTGAATCCAAATACTGCCAACACTGGTCAATTAAGAATTCCAAACTTGAAAACATTCGAATTGCTTTTCAGCGTGATCTGAAGACAGTGCTGATTTGCTTCAACGTGCCAAACCCAAGAAGCCAGTTCAAGGCGGACCTGTAAAAACCGCATTTTCACTACAACGAGCTTCAGGAATACATCTTGGTGAACAGACCAAGATCATCTGAAACAGACTTGTATCTGTCACTAAGACATCCACCACGCATGTTCAAACCCAAAAGCTTTGTCAAGAAAGACCAAGATGTTGATGATGACAATAACGACTTTGAAGACTGGTACTACGGAGAGAACGATTAAGATTCCGGCTTTGATTACAAAAACATCGACGAATTTACGAGCGAGTCCGAAGATAGCGAGGCGTTAGAGGACGGCGTTTATTCAACTGCGGATAATTCAAAGAGAGGGGAGACGCCGGACAACGAATCTCCCCTGACAAGTACAAACAGCGCAAGTATTGATGACGTGATCAATTGGGAGAGGGTTATTAAAATAGAAGACAGTAGAGACTCATTTGGCTCATGCTTCACGTACAATTTCACTTTCAAGCCTGATAAATGGAATTATATGAAAGAAGTGCTTGCCACCATTGCCAAATACGATAAGAAAGTGTTTTATGCATCTGTAACAAATTCCCTCACTAGCTTACCAGAGATTTCCAGATTTACATCCCTAATGCGCTGCCTTTCGACGTCAAATATACCACACAGTGTGTCCTACACTCTTACCCCTTGATCAGAGGAAGAATCACAGGGAAGTTTAATCATTTGCTCAGTAGCAAACCCGAGAAAGTGGTGCGATTGGCATTAGTGAGACTCAGCTCGATTCTCGAACGAAACAGTTTCTGTCATCCAGAAGCAAAGTTTGAAAGGCTGTTAGATGAGACAAATGTCGCTGGTCCAAGCGGAATCTCAAAACAGCTTCTCCCCAGTGAGTGTGAGATAATAAGCGCATGGTTGTCACGCCCACTCCCGTTATTTTTCCCTCCTGAAGTAATGTCAAAAAATCGTGTTCTCAGGAGCCTCGACACTGATCAATTTCTGTGTGCTAATGTCCGAGATGAAGACTTCTCGAGGCTTTCATCGGCTTCTGGCGTCATTGACAAGATTTTGGAACGCCTTCAAACCACTTTGGACAATGGTGTTATGGCAGGCGGACAACGTTTTCTTCATCTAGGTTCATCCAACAGCCAGCTTCGTAGACACGGCTTCTGGTTCGTTCGACCACGTCCATATCCAGCAGAGATTCGAGAATGGATGGGAGACTTCATTTCCAAAAGGTAAAAGGCGGACGTAATGAAGTACCTTTAATAAACCTCTATGAAGTCCAAACGCAATATGAAAACGACACATACCATGAGTTTGGCGTTTACCAAAGTACAAGAAATAAGTGCAACTATGAATGATATTGTTGTCTCGTCCTGTGCACGTGTTCTTTCAAGCGACAAGTCATCTAACAAGCAAGCTAAGCGCACCGTTTTAAATTGTGATATCTTCAAGTTTTAACTTTTATTCTTCGCGTTTTGTTCATAACAGATGTGTTGGTACCTTTATGGTTCGCATAGGACAGTGTTTTTCCACATCCATGGACGTGGTCGATATTGATGTCAATGAAGGGACTTCGTGGGACGAGGACATTAAAACCCCGGCGTCACGATATATAATGCAAGTAAACAATACGTTCACGGTAAACGCCTTATTTCTTCCCTCAAAAGAAAATTCTTGGAGACTTAGAAAATATATCTTGCAGTAGAGATGAGCCAAACCAATACACTAACACATGGCAAATTATAGAGGTGTCAAACTCAACGAAGCGACATGCAGATAACAGCGGAAATCAAGCAGACATATGACCTCTCAAAATTTGCCATAACACGATCTAAGAGCTCTATTTTCTCCTTATCACACAAAAGGAAGTGCCCTTCATAAACAAGAGTGAAGCTACAAAAAGGTCGAGAAACCGAAAAGAAAACGGCAAATGTACAAATGCCCCGAAATGTAGGAGTCGTGTAGGCTAGTCAACCTCTTTTTGCAATGCTATACAGGGGACAATGTTTTGGGAAACTGCACGGCGAGTGTAGAGCGTTTAAGGAGAATATCCCGCGAAATATTCCGCAAAAGAAACCACACGTTGATCCGGACTTACTGATTCGAGGCTTTCAGCAATACCAAGAGGAGGCGAGGGAAACGTTCGAGGACTCTTTCAACCAGGTAGAACACATCAAAGATTCCCTTGATTACTCGCCGTCAATAAACATACTTATTTAATTCGTCAACCGTACCCTTAAGTTACACGAACGAAGGGCATGACCCTCACCCCTCTTCCGAGTCCATACCTTCCTCAATTCAGGTTTTAATCTGTGCGTGGACAAAGGCCATTTAGGATTTTGATTTTCTTTTTAAGTTATCACAAGCAATCTCCGCTCATATTCCAATGCTCAAACATGAAAGCTCTTATATCAGGTTTACCACAGTATATGAACTCTTTCTTCTGACGCCGGTTTATATTTTTTGTCCTTTTCTAGCTTCAAGCGCTAATGAGCGTGTACGGTATTGAAACAGAAGGTGAGCTCATCTCGGGTTGTTTTTTAAAGTTTCATTCTCACATTGGTAGAGAAAAATTCGAAATCGCTCAAATCACTAGTCGATTTCTTAAGAATATGCGTGAAGACTTCAGAGAGAAGTTCTTCAAAGAATTTGATGGTATGGTCGACGACGACGACGGCATTACCCTTGAGATGCAAAAAAAAAAGGCTTCGGCTTGGTATTGCGTTGTATATGGTTTCAGAAATGCCAGCAATACGGCAGAAAATAACCCAGAGGACCTCCCTCAAACGCACTTTCTGAGCTTCCGCTTGTTGGTGGATGATGTTATGCTCAGGATCCTGCACACGCGGCAAAGTATTTGGAATGCAAGAATCCGGGGGTCTAGTTTCTTCCATAAATGAAAGACTAGTGTTTTCGATGAGTTTGAAAAAGAAAGAGACATGCCTTTGCGTGACTTTCGAGACACGATACATAAAAAAAAAATCGTATATGGAAAGTTATGCCAGA
>BLFN01000231.1:132720-135652 GCA_014634225.1 Acropora yongei | reverse complement strand
CACCTCACCATAAGTTGTAGGTACGCAATTTTTTATCCATAAATAACATAATTGCAAAACCTGTATTTTCAATGATACAACTTACCTTTTGTTTCAACGTTTTTGTCATGTTTGGCGTTCCATAGGTACCTAATGGACTGGGGTTTTGAAACGTTGCCTCTGTTCGTATGACTTTTGACGCTGCTTTTTCCTGATGAGGCGCTCCAGCGAAAATCTTTCGCTTACCACCACATCCCTGTTCTTGAGCAATTCGATGCCCTTTGTTTTCGTCCTCTTTTGTTAAAGATGTCACATCGTCAACTTTAAACCAAGCCGTCTTGTACTTGAACGTATTTGGATCCTTGAATTCAATTTGGTATTTATGGCTCCATGACTTATGTCTAGGAGTGGTCCTTCAAAACTGGATTTCAAAGGAATTTTGTCACCCTTGACTGTTTTTTTTTTTTTAGGTCGGGATCCGATCTAAGATATCCTCCTTTATAATACAGCAATGGAGGTTGTCGCTTTAATTCTCTATTTACCATATTCTTTGCAGCATTTATTGGAGGCCTCCAGTGCTTTCTGTCCAGCTCTTCCTTTTTGGTAAATTCATCAATATTTTCGGTTGGTTTAATAGTTTTCTTTTTGAACTTCGAAATTGTTTTTCTTTCCAAGGGACAATTTGTTTTTGAGTCTGTTTAAAGGGCGACCAAAGTACACTTCAAATGGTGTTAAGAATCCGAGTGAGCTATGTGGGGATTCGTTATGTAGCTTCTGATACTGTAGGACATACTCCCAATTTAGTTCACCACTATTAACAATGCCGAATTTCGCTTTTTTTTCCATGTTCTGTGAGAGTGTTCATCTTTTCCTTGTGTCTGTGGACTATATGCAGCACTTTTCATTATACAAACATTAAGCGATTCGCAGATGGTTTTAACTACACTTTTAAACTCCTTGATCGCTCTGGAGAATTTCATGGGGACCTTATTCGTTGTAGATGTCTAACAGGTGTTCTGCAACTTCAGCGGACTATTTTGTTTGTAACGGTCGCAAAAATACAAACCGACTAAAGATGTCTATTACTGACATAATTTACTTGTGTGTGTCGCCATCTATTGTTGCCGGCATGCTTGCTATGCTCATGCACAAGGTCAACTTCGTGCTTCTCATGTACCTTACAAGCTTTTATCGGTCTCAGAGGTGCCTTGTTTTGGAAGAGAGGTCGGACTTTTGATTTTGCTTGTATGATCCTATGGGATATGCTACTATATTGATGTGACGTAAGAATTTTTAACTTTTTGGCGCCCTTACCTTTCCTTTCCTGATAGATACAATGTGCTATTTTTGAGACTTCGGACATTTTAACCACAATAGAGTTTGATTTTTTCTATACCATTCGTTTGGATATGCTCCCTACCATTGGGAGCAGGGCTGGTGTAGTAGTGAGAGTACTGGCCTCCCACCAATGTGACCAGGGGTTCGATTCCCGGACTCGGGGCGTTTCGTGAGGGTCAGGTTTGTTGTTGGTTCCTTTCTCTGCTCCGAGAGGTTTTTCTCCGGGTACTCCGCTTTTCCCCTCTCCTAAAAACCAAAATTTCTAAATTCCAATTCGATTCAGAATGCTCCCACGTTTGTTATATGAGCCTTTGGCTCCGGAGATTGGGCAACCACTTCTCACGTTGCTAAGCTTAAAAATTGATTTGATTTGATTGGGTCGTGAACATTTTTGAGCTCGGAGACACTACTCCTCCATTTCTTCGCACTCGTTGCCTTGAAATTGCATCGCAGAGATCGTCACCTAAGGGGACCTTTTTTTCGTTAGGGCTATAAAGAAGATAATCATTAATTACTTGAATTTACGTAAAACAAGCCTGACACTTAAATAGAAGGTGGAAGAGGGTAGAGATTGTTCTAAACAGGGTCCCTCATCGCCTTGTTCCATGTTTCCATAAAGAACAATAGCACAGATAGCACGGGCGTTGAGTAAATAGAATGATCGCTCTATTGACGACATGTTTGTTTTTTCAATCCTTGTGCGAGCGCTGGGTTGCGTCAGCAAAGGGAGCTCGAAAACTGTGTTCGACCACCTTAATGTAGGCATTTTTCTAGTTTTCACACCCGATTCGCGCCGAGTTTGTCTACCCTAACCCAAATGGGTCTTTTAATACATATTTTCTTGCGTATACGATCCAATCTCGTGTTTTTCATAGCCCGAAGTCGATTTCTGAAAGCCTTTATGCTTAAAGGGGACGACTGTAAGCAGCTTACCTCGTGTTTGTTTTCATTCTCTGATTTGAAATCCTCATCATCTCCTGCGGCAAAGGCGCGAGAAACAAATACAAAAGCTAGTGTTAATACCGACAGTATAACAGCGTTCACGACATATTCATGACCTCTAAGTTCTACATTTTTACGAATGATATTCTGTAAGCGAGAAATTATGCATCTCAACGTTAGTTCGACTTTACAGTCAGAAATTCCATCCTATTGATGTAAACGTGTACTGATTCTGGACAAGAGCGGTTATTGGTAAACTTGCATAGTATGATTGAGCGGTCACACTTATCTTCATTAAACCCGTGGGAAAAATTCGGAAAACGGAAAAACCACATATTATTACTAACTAAAAGTAGAATGGCAGCTGAAAGCTGTTTTCGAGTAAGATTCTCAGACCAAAGAAGTCTTGCTTCATGACATACAGATATGTTACACCACTACAACCGGAAATGAGTATCCGTTGAAATTTCTTGCTCCCGGCTTTTAACATTGATGACAAAAGTATTTCATGTCGCCAGAACCGGAAACCGGACATGAAAAGTCTGTGACACCCAAGGTATAAATAAACATGCCGGGCAAAGCCCCTGTTTGGTTGAGTAAATTGAGATGCAGGGTACTGAGTGACTGAAATATTTTGCTTAATATATAAAATTCAGGAAACCAAAATCCATGG
>BLFN01000231.1:111374-113874 GCA_014634225.1 Acropora yongei | reverse complement strand
CACCACACTACAGTACGTACAACGCGAGAGGTTTAGTTCCCAGTAAAACACTCTCCTCCATACAATAAATGTATATATTTACTTATATATACACTTATACAAAAGCAAAAACAAAAAAAAAACAAAAAACAAAAAACAAAAAGAAAACGTCTCAAAGTACCTGACGTGGAATGGAGTCTCTGGCCTCCGGCGATAACCTTGTCATATGTTGCTTCAGTTTTGCCTTCCCTTCCTGGCAAAAGTAAAATGAAGAGTGAATCAGTTGCCATTGATCTTTAACCCTTTAAGGTTAAATTGACTTGGATTCCTCAAAATAATCTATTTTAAGAAAACAGAAATGTTCTCAACAAATTCAATTTCATAAACCAAAGAAGGCCACTGCAACGCAGGAATTCACATCTGCCATTTCTCCACGCCTGCAAATGTTGCTTTCAAAAACCTGAAAACAACTGTTGTAGATTGACTCAATAAACCATTAATCTTAAGACCCATCGATGAAAACGATGAACCAGCACTTAAGTTAACCAATTCCCGGGAACAGTCCTCGACCGTCTCTGCTATCAAAGTAAGAGCCACTTTTTCTAAGGTTGTGCTAGTAGATAGGTAGTCCTTAACAACTGTATAGCCAGTGATGTCTTATACAACTGGTAGCGTCAACGCCGATAAAGATGTGAAATTAGACAGATCGTCAAGTTCGCTACTTTCCGACAACGGCTGCTGGCCTCTGTTCACGGTTTGAGTTTTCAGGTTTGGTAGATATATAACCCAAGTCACTAACTAATCCAAAGAATCATTATAAGGTACTCAACTGCGATGTGCAATTCAGCTGGTGCCTGTTTCATGTAATAAATTGCGATTCTACTCAGAAACATTGCGGTGCACCAAGCCCAGTCACTATCATCTTTGAAGGATAAGTGTAGCACCCATGTGTACGGAAACAGGAAGAATTTATGTGTCTATGATTCTCTTGGCGCTTTGACTACCGACACACACACATTGATTAAAATTAAGAGCTGTAAATTACATCCTGACCAGTCCCAGTGACCTCTTCTAGTGTCTCACTTATCTGCATAAAGAAAATACCTACCTCCTTATCCAGCATTACAAACACAAATATGGAAAACGCCTATAAGCTTTCTCCCTGATCACCTGTTACTTGCTCAATTGAATACATTAAAGTAACTCCTTTCTACATAAATAAGACGCAACGAAAAGCGCAGCCATGTCCTCCTGGGACGTTTTGTGAAGAAAGAATTATTCAAGCTGTGGAGTGACTATCTCTTAATTTTTCCTCTTAGTAAACAAACCCCTGTTCACTTCACTTATTCATTAGCCGTTAATTCATTTTCGCTAAAAGATGACATTCGTTCAACATGCATTTCCAGGCTAGCCTTTAAAGAGGTGCGGTGTCTACATCTTCTTTAGGGGCCCTCAATTTAAGTCTTGCAAAACGCCATCTCAAACGGCGCCTCTAAATACCTTGGTAAAGTTGACGTCGGGAATTTCTTGACACATCTCCGCTATTTCGAGCACAGCATAAAGAAGAAGTAAAGGCAGAGGATTGAGTATCAATGCTTTAATTTAAGAGCATTCATGTATTTGGATTGCTAGTTTACAAAGAAACTGTGGTGCTGCGCGGGTGGGAGAGATGAAAACAAAAATTTGGTTTTATCAAACGAGATTTTTATTTTATTTTATTTTATTAGCTTCGCCAACAGGCAGGGACACTGCAACAGCTTGCACCAATTACTGATAAAGGTTGAATTACCACCGTGAAAGGCTTAGAAAGCTGACGTTTCGAGCGTTAGCCCTTTTTCAGAGCTTCTGAAGTAGCGGTCGCCATCGAATGTATGGTAATTATGCTCGATCTCTCGCTAAACAAGATGCAACTTCAGCTCTTCATGCAGAGCTCCACTCTAATATTATCGATATCTGCTTTGCCTCTGAAACGTGGCTCAATAACAGAATCCCTTCGCACTTGGTGTTCCCCAGTGGATAATATTCTCTTAAGGAAGGACCGCAGTGGTACGCGTATTAGGGGTGGAGTCACTGACAGCCCGAAAACCATGTCGTGCAAGAGCGAATCAACGAACTCATTCGCGCTTAACAAATCCGTGCTGTTAGTGAGAGAAGAAGTAGTTAACACACCAGTTCGAAGAGGTGGTGGGATACTGTCAATATGATAACCAGTAGACAGGCTCGCAATGCATTCGTCAGCACTAGTATTGACCCGGAAACAATTAACTTATATTTCCTGTCTATGAACATCGACTATATCTGCATGTATTCCTCGCCCGAAGTCCGGATGGCACTCGTATTCCTACAATTGAAGTGCATACTTTCTGGAAGTTTCTGGAAGTTACTGGAAGTTGCACAGCTCCTGGTCCGGATGAGCTTCCGTTCTGGATCTGGAGGTATTATGCCTACCAACTTAGGCCAACAATCACCAAAGTATTTAACTCTTCTCCCAAGAAACAGTTGCTCCCCTGTTTGTGAAAGC
>BLFN01000231.1:88874-91374 GCA_014634225.1 Acropora yongei | reverse complement strand
TCAAAGGCTCTGCGACTTGCGCAAAGTCGGGAATAAACTTCGTCGAGTATTGCACAAGTTGTACAAAAGACCTCACCTCAGACACATTTTGCGGTGGTCTGGCGTTCAAAACAGCAGCGATCTTCTCCTCACTAGGCGCAATGCCTCGGGCACTGAGCTCATGTCCAAAGAACGTCGGGATAGGGTGTCTCTCCCTTACGATCTGCTCGTTCGCCCATCTTATGTTAACACAAACTTGTATGTGTTTTCCGTCCGCCTTCGAAACAACGACCTGCTGCGAAACCCATGTCTTTGGCGTCGCCTCCGATACTTTCTCAATATTCGCCATGTCAAGTAGCTGGTCTAGTTTCTCGCCAACTTTATCCGGTAATCCAAACGGACGCCTCCGCACAGATTGTGCAACGGGTGTAAAATCTTCTTTTATGCGTAGTTTCAGTTTGAAGCCCTTTAGTTTCCCGACGCCAGTGAATAAAGCAGGATATTTGACGAAGCCATTTTCAAGCGACTGTCGAAAAACCAATACCAAAGCAATTAATCCGACCAATCACAACAGAAGCAAACAGCGCAATGAACCAATCAGAATTCCGAGTAATTAGCTACAACTTGCTCAAAGTACGAAAAAAAAAGGCGCATAAAGGTGCGATAAGTTCTGGTTAGGATTCATTGATTGAAAAACTAGTCCGTGGTATTTAAGCCAATCGCTAAGCGTAGCAATGGCAATCGGATAATTACTTTTGACAGGTTGAAAACCGCTTTTTACTGCAGTTATGGTATTACGGATTTCCCCCCAAGCAATAGATTATTACATAAAATCCATCGCTCAAAAGCATCATTGGTCTTTGTCCAAAAAAAGGAATAGAAACACTTGTCATCAGCTTGATTCAGGGCAACATGTCTCTTTCTTTCCACGCACTTCTGTTTCACCCCCAAACCGACCTCTGAATAATAATCTTTTTCATGGGCAAGATTTACTAATTCTCCTGACCTGGTCATTATAAGAGGGAACGCTCCAAACGTCAGCTCTGTAATCTTTTTACGATAGTAATTCGACCCTTATCAGCTTCTTCATACTCAAGAATACAGAGCGAGATTGGGGCCTAACTAGTTTTATGTCACGCAACGCTACACACACCCCAACCCCCCGCAGATTGTCTTCTTACCACTGATCTCGCAAAGGACTGTTCAAGATAAGTGCATTTCAAGGACAAACGAGAGACGAAACGGTAGCAAACAAGATCATCTCCCCATAGCTTTGCTATTTGTATAAAGGTGAGGCTAAATGTTGCTTCTCAAAATTACTCCACGACCTCTAATTTTCTCTCTTCGTCAGTTTTGTGTCATATCTTTAAGAGCTAATTACAATCATACTCGTTTCTTGATTTGATAATCGGACACGAAGCATATACGGAGACCACAGTTAAGCTGCATTTACATTTTTCTGTAAGCTCTGCGAAGTCAGCTAGATTTTAAGTGGTTTCGACGACGACTGTGATTTTAAAACGTCAGGAATTCTTTCACAGTATCTCTGAACTCGTTCTTGACTCATTAATTAATGCTTCAATTTCCGCATTAATGAGAAGAAACGAGAGCCCTTGTTTGGTCGAGTTGTTATACTGTGCGCTACGTGTAGCATTCTGGACCACGAGTATTCACAATCGTCTTTACAAGGCAAGATCTCATGTGGGCTTGTTTCAAGGCGTTTCATTTTTCCAGCGCTAAGACACCAAAATTGTGTCCCATGTGCTAGTCGTGAATAGTTGTTCATGTCAAATAACATTAATAACCAGCAGGGTAATGATCCATAACAATTTCATTACATGTTTTAGTTCAGGCGCCAGATCTGGTACTATGTGGAATTGTCGCTAATTTTACTAAGTGCTCTTAAGTAACAAGCTAAAGCTATTGCAAAACCAATCAGATCGATAACTATCGCTTTGCGTCTTCGAGAAAGAAAACATAACAACGAGAGCGACTTATATTATCATATCCTAGGACCATATCTTCTCATGCAATAAGTTTCAAGCGAATTCGTGCACTTAGTCACGGAACCAAAAATACATTATAAACCGTGCCACGAAAAATGCCAAGAAAATGAAACGTCATACAACAAAAGCGTGGCAAACTTAAGATTGTGTAGTACACCATTTTTGCTTTTTTTAAGAGCTTTGTAAGAAGGCGCCATCGTTTTGTAACACAAATATATCGCCGCTGGAAATAAACGTGAGCGTTAATTTACATTTGTATTTTCACTCACAAACTTGTATAGCTGTGCATGAACATAATCTCTTTTAAGAGAAACTTAAAAGTTTCGTCAATTGAGTTTAGAAATTTTCATTCAGTTACAGAGAGTTCAACGTAGCTTTGGCGTAGTGCCTGATGAGGCTTGAAATGCAGGATTAATTTAGACTGACAGCAGAACCTTAAAAAAATACACGACGGAGGAACTTTACGCTTGCTTAAAGTGGCCCTGAGATAAATTGTTACACAGTTTATATTTTTT
>BLFN01000231.1:81438-83835 GCA_014634225.1 Acropora yongei | reverse complement strand
AAACAAAGAAGGCAGAACAACTTAATTCACAATCGTCAATCCTACTGAATGAGTAGGTATTTACTAAATTGCAAATGTTTCGAAGTACATGAAAAAGTGATAGCTAATATAAAAATATAAGGCTTTTATAACCTCAATAACGAATAAAATCCCATTTGGAATTATAAAACTCGACGGTAGCATTTGCTCCAGAAAATGCTCCTGCGTTAAAGTTTACAGTCTTCTGGCCTCTTGGCTATGACATGCGAAATTCAAACTGAAATAACCTTTTGTTATATACCTTGACTTTCACTCAGCAAAACGGGCACTGTGGTTGGTTGATTCTTGGTCACGTGCCCTTGATCAAATTCAAATGTTTTCGCTCAAATATGAGACCGAACATCTGGATTCTTAACACCGAAAGAACTGAACTGCGCATGAAGCGAAGAAACCCCAAACAGTACTTGGTGCAGAACAAGCAGAAAAGGAAATCGAAGGCTCATTCTTTACCTCATTGATGATGTTCATCAGTGAAGTAAATCCTGTTCAGGCTATTCATTGGATTTCTGCGTCAGTACACTATTGAAAATTGCAAGACAGTACAATACAGTTAGAGTCAATGTAACCACAGTATTTGTACATGTTTTAATGATGTCTGTGACATATCGGACTCTCCGCTGTTTTACGTTCAAAATACTGTGGAAATGTGTCCAATTGGAAGGACGCATAAGCATTTGCGCTTTCAGTGGATTTTAAAGCGCTGAAATTGCGGAAAAGAAAAAAGACGATTTACTTAGCAACTTGCTCTTTGGCCTCTAAATATTTTAGATGCCACTAGACTTTTCTCCTTTTTTTCTATCAAATTCTTCAACGGTTACCCGTAATTATCTGTGTTAAGGACTCCTCTTGCTTTTCGGATATTTTTTTTGCCTATGAAGGCTTTCATTTCTCTTTGTTTAAATTTCGCTAAACATTATGCATTGTTTACCGAGAGATAAAACTGATAACTGACGAAACCTTTTAAATATTATCAAACTGACTCGAATTTTTTTTTTTTTGGTTGGCCGAAATTTTCCCCAAATTACTTTTTACCTCATTAGAAATTTTATCTTTGAAGTGTCTTACGGACTCTTTGATACTCATATTTTTCTAATAGCCTCATTCAGCATTTAACCAAACAGGGTTAAGAATTGTGATTAACACCGATAACGATATGTACTCCATCCTATGCATAGTGCGTCAATAGCCAATTATTTGTGTTCAGTACGTTTTAATTGGCTGTCTCCAGGTTTACCATGTGCTTCCTATCACTTTGTAACGTGCAATGGGCAATACTGCAGGCACGTTATGAAAAATCTCGTAGCATTTTTTTGCGATGTCGACAGGAAATCTTGTGAAAGGTGTTAGAAAATCGTGACAAGTTTTCCTTACTTAAACCTTTGAACCAACATGCCGTTTATGAAAGATCTACTCTCAAAGATTGCATAGTTAATGAAAATACATTTCGAAACGGGTTATCAACAAACAGAAAATATGGACAGATGGTTACTATAACAGAGAGGTTTTTTTTTAATTTTATTTTTTTATTATTATTATTTTTTTATTTTTTTAAGAAAAGATTTACGAACTTTATCAAAGACAAAATACCTCGTGATGGATCAAACACCAGAAAATGACAACAAAAACGATTTCTTTCGATTGTGAAAGAGTCTTTCATCAAAGTGAAGCACCTGTTATTACAGTTGAGCCCGCAGGTAGCGCTTCTTCTGTTCTCATTTTTAAATGTGATAATTACTCGGAATTTTGGCAGTTTTGTAAAAATTGTTACATTTCTGTTTTTTTAATTTTTAAATATCGTTAGCAGCTATTTTTCTATTTGTGCTAATAGTTTTATCCCTTTTGTGTGCCGCGATATTGAAAAACTCGCATGTGTGTCAGATGAATGTGATGTCTTTTTATTATTATTATTATTATTATTTTTATTTTTTTAAGAAAAGATTTACGAACTTTATCAAAGACAAGATACCTCGTGATGGATCAAACACCAGAAAATGACAACAAAAACGATTTCTTTCGATTGTGAAAGAGTCTTTCATCAAAGTGAAGCACCTGTTATTACAGTTGAGCCCGCAGGTAGCGCTTCTTCTGTTCTCATTTTTAAATGTGATAATTACTCGGAATTTTGGCAGTTTTGTAAAAATTGCTACATTTCTTTTTTTTTAATTTTTTAATATCGTTAGCAGCTATTTTTCTATTTGTGCTAATAGTTTTATCCCTTTTGTGTGCCGCGATATTGAAAAACTCGCATGTGTGTCAGATGAATGTGATGTCTTAGGCAAAGTCACTTTTGTCAAAGCAAAATAGAGCAGCCCGTGTTTTGGCTTATCCTTACTGCGACGCCTATGCTGGTAACTTGTT
>BLFN01000231.1:10000-37500 GCA_014634225.1 Acropora yongei | reverse complement strand
AGTTTTCTTTTTCGGGATGGACTACACCAATAATCGAGGCGATTATTGGTGAAGTCCATCCCGAAAATTGAACGGCTTTCATAATTTTTAGTATTCAAAAAAGCTTTATGAGACATAAGACCGTAAGACATAAGACATAAGACGTAAGACCATAATAAGCACTTACGTTTGACCAACTGATGTTGATCTGTCTTCATTATTGTTCGACAAAACGTCCTTCACCTCGGTTGTTGTCTCCATTTGCTTGACTTCAAGATACACTACGCTCTTGAACTCCTTTCTTTCCAAAGAGGTTTATGATCTGGTATTGGTAATTTTTGGCGTTCCTTAGAAGTTTCCTAGTTTATCTTAAATGTCACTTGTGAAGACTACAAAGTTCCCGTTTTTTTCTGCTTCCTTCACCTTTTTCCGAAGCAAACAGTGCCTCTGCACGTGCAAACAGTGTTTTCGTCTCCCAGGCTGTTAATGATCTATTTCAATCCGACCTTATCGGAGAAAAGTTTTTACGCGCCGTGCATCGTTAATCCGCTTTTTGTTTCCACTCAGTTCGGGAAAACAAAGATTGATCTTGGATCTTTGACATGTTAATGCTTTTGTTTGTAAGCAGACGTTCAAGGGTGAGGACCTATCTTTGGCCACTCAGATATTTGATAAAGGCCTTTATTTTCAATCGGGTTACCATCATATTGAAATTTTTCCTGATTACCGCCAATTCCTTGCATTAGCTCGGGATTTTGCAGCGGTGTTTTCAGATATTTTTAATTTTGTGTGCTTCCCTTTGGCCTGTCTCACTCTCCAAAAGTTTTGGAGATGTCAGGGCATCCCTATTGCCATTTTCCTGGACGCTGGCCTAGGAAGGTAATTGATTAAGTTTCTGTCAAACTTCACAGTTTAACCGTTCATTCCGATTTACTCAAGTCTGGTCTTGCCGGAGGTTGGTGCAAGCTAGAAAATTGTACGTGGACGACGATCTGGGTCAAAGGCCTGCAATTTCCAAATTTCTTGGGCTTTGAGAGTCAAAGAGATTCGCGCCTTTGCCTAATTTTTTGTCACTCTATATAATGCTCGGGCTGGTTCTCGCTAAGCCCTCCCAAAATATAATTATTTGAATCAGCGATGCTTGTGTAACTTTTTGTTGTAGAGTGGGGACAAAACAAAACGATACGAGTTGCCGCAAGAAATTTTAGCACGTATTGTTTGGTCGCTGCTGGTCTTTCCGTTCGTGGGAGGAAGAGAGGGAACAACACGGTTCTTTAAGCTGTCTTTTTCTTCTCTCTCGTTGTGTGAAAAGCTGCACTGAGCGCCCTAATAGCGGCTGTCAGTGCAGACTACAGGGTAATTGAACTACAATAGAAAGAATTAGTTCTCCCAGTCTATCTAACTTAGTAATTTGAAAAACTGGCCTACCTGAAGAGAAGGATCAATACAGGTAGGAGAGGGCCTTAAGCTCAATGTTGCCAGCAAATTCTTGCTTTCTGTGGTGTTTGGGGTGTCACGAAAATCGACTTTACAATGCACTTCGTCACTTATTAGACGGACTTCCAGTTGGCTCTTGTGTGGTATATTGCCAGTAAACCTATCATGAAACACAGTTAGCTGGTTGGTGCAAATGAACCAAATTAGATTACGCGCCCGTAGCTCTAAAGCTGACTCAACTTTCCATCTTTCTGAAGTCAGTGAAAGCAGCTTCTTACGTAGCAGCCACGGAAAAAGGAGCCTTCAGGGTCGCCTTTACATTCGGTACGCCGCTTTGCCCTTGTTAGGGCATAATTTAAAATGATGGGTACCAAATCAACAAGAAGGAGCGAAAGCAATGAAATCTTGTCCAAAGACACTTCAAGAACATTTTGCAAGAATGATGCAGCAGAAACGAAGATGTCTTTCCTAGCTATTACTTTGGGCAAGACTGCGTTGAACTTTTCTGGTAATATATTGATAATATCTAACTAACCTCAGATAAAAACCTCCCTTGTCTTCTGAACTAGCGAAGTCAATCCCTCCTGACACAAAAACAAATGCCCTATCACGTCCAGGGATCATGTCTCTTTTGGAAGTGACTTCGCAAGGAGTTAAGCCATTCTTTTCAAGTTCTTGTTTGACATCTTTGCTTTGGTGGGCAGGACAGCAGATCAGGAACAAGATATCGTGAGAACCAAGGCGTTCTTTTGGATCAAAGTAAGCGAAGAAGTTTGCCACCAGCGGCTGATTCAATATGATGCTCGACAAATAAGCAAGATAACAAAAAGGAAGAACACTGCCACCAATGGCCCAATCAAGGAGACACATGTATCTGAAAGAAATGACATTTGCAAAAATTGCTAAAAATGGCAGAATACTCTCATCTGCTTCATACATCGTAATCACGATAAGTAGCGATGCGATTTTTTGTTGTTTGAAAGTGGCTCTTTAACTATTCCCAGGCGGGGAAATCATTTGTCACCCATGTTAAGCTAACGTGTTCACACTGTAAGGCTTCATTGGTGGTATAGTTTGAACAAGGGAGAAAAATTTCGAAATGAAATTTTCCGCAAATTGTCGTTTTCGATTATCACAGTCATTTAAGAGAAATAATGGTAGAAAGGAAGCTACGTACGGATTGCAACAGATAAGCAGGGCACAAACAGATAACATAAAAATAAAAGAAAAGATGACAAACATAACCAGGTGAGCATGAAAATTACAGGCCAGAGCACAAATGATGCAGGCTAGCCTGGTCAAATTAATCTCACATGCAACAGACGTGAAAGAAGTAAAAGATTTGCTTTAATTGAAATTTATTGCAACGCTTGGATATTTAAAAAAAATACAGAAAGGTAGGAGAAGGAGGAGAAGAGGAAGAAGAAGAAAAACAAGAAGAAGATAAATAGATAGATCGAATTACTCTCTTGGATAACTCCTCCATGGGACTTAATCATCCGGGTGAAAGGAGTCCTGAGAAGAATAGCTTGTAGTGGCTAACGTTTTAGCATCCTAAGCGGAAGTCATCTTTAGAGTCAAGTGACAGTTGGAAATTAATCACCAATCATCACTCGCCATCTGCATAGCCAATCTTATTACTTTTCTAACTATTAATTACAACTACACCAGTACATTACTACATTCCTTTGAATTTCCAATTGTCACTTGACTCTGAAGATGACTTCCGCTTAGTATGTCGAAACATCAGTCTACCAACAGCTCTTTCCAAGAATCCTTTCACCCGGACGATAAAACTCCATCGAGGTATATAACCCCGGACCTCTCTCAGATTACATTGGTCCGCCTGCTATCAAATGAAATATTTCGAAATCCTTTTAGTTTTTGCAACTATCTATAGACGTACCCTGAAAATCGTTGAACCTTGAACTTAACAAGTTTGCCATCATAGCTTGCAGGATTTTCAAGCTTGTCAGTTATTTCAACCCATTCCTTGCTTTTTCTATCGGGGCTGAGAAAAAGTATCCTGACACGACACTCAGAAGGTTGTGGAAGATTTACTCGCTTATTTCCTAGAAAAACTGGTAACTGTATTGTCACAGGCTCCAAAAAGGTGGCTCTTGAAGAGCACAGAACACGTAGTATTGGTCCACAAAACAGATCGCGACCCTGAAATTCATCTTGGGGAACTTCTTGAACCTGCAGATTACAAAAAAAAAAGTTCGTTTGGTTGGCCGGTTAAGAAGTTAGGCACCATGCAGGGAGGTCTTGGGTTTGATTTAAGCCGGACAAACAAGTAGCGACTTATAGTGTGTTTCTCAATGTCAAGGTAACCCTTCTCAAGTCTCCTTGGAAGAGGACTGCCACTTGTACACACTCGCAATCCCTTTGCATAAAACGCCATATGACATAGAATACCTGCAGTGCGGGCTAGTACTTCTTGAAAAAATCCTTCTGAATGTGGGAAAAGGTAAATCAAACGAAACTGTATTCTTAGCCCTAATCACTCTCATGATGCTTAATGATTTGACTCATGCAGAGTAAATCACACAGCCTTATCTTTGATTGTCTGAAGTGTTGCGCGTCAACCATGGGGCTCTACAGCACAGTATCTAAGACCCCATACTTCATACCCCACACCCCATGTTATTTATCGGCCTTCTGTGATCAAGCACTCTGAGCAAGGTCTATACAATTGGACGGCTGCTCAAAGGTCTTAGCCCTACGCTTTGCAACGTCTCTAGCTACTTGCGAGCATTTCCAGTACGACTATCATGTATCACCTTCCCTCACCATACACATTTAATAACACAGTGATGAAGATCGTAGTATAGGAGATACCTTACCTTTAGTTCCAAAGGAAGCCTTGTTTCCGTTTCAACAGCCATCAGAGGTACAGTGAGTGAGACTTGAGGATACTCAGGGTGGACAAATGTCCCACCACTGACTGTGATGGTGTATCTTGGAGACAACTTCAGCCGAGAGACCACAGCGTACGTTGAACATTTTGTGATGCCAGCCAGTAGAACAGGGAAGGAATATGGAACGTTATTTGGACATGGGTAATCATCGATATCTGTCATCAAAGTAATTGATGAAAGCATACTAGATAAGAGAATGGCATTAACTGTCAAGGAACAAAGCGCCCACTTCCACCACGGTGATTAAGCAATTTAAAACCCGGAACGGAATAATTGAATTACTTTTATAATATTATTGAAAAACTGAACGTTCCCACGTCTTAAATTGTAGCTGATGATACATGAGTTCTATTTGAAAACGACAGAAGTTGATGGGAAAAAAAATTGAAAGTTTTATAGATTCAATAACACATATTTAATTACTGAAACAGGACAATGGAAACGGAATGCCCGAGATTGAGAATTCTTGACACATCAATTTCCAAAGTTTATGATGAGATAGACATCGCTTAGCTAAAATGAGTATTGAGGTACCAAGTATTTTCCCCTAACAATCTCTTGGGAAAGGTATTAATTTTCTGTTTACAAGGGCAGCTTGGCTAAATGGTGTGAGTATGGGATTTGAAAGCCGGTGACCACCAGCTTGCCTTGTCCTTGCTTGTCCACTTATGTTCAGAAATGCACATAATTATATGTACGCTCAATTATGATTTATGGCACGAAGCTTCCCGCTATGTCAAGTGTAAACTACCCGTTTATAACTTTAGGGGAAGCGTTCGTATTCGAGTTATTTTTGGTTAGGATTAGGGTCACTGTCTATGTTTCTTCAAGGATTATAATTAGGAGGACACTTTATGATCAGTACTGTCCGTATATCTCGCCAGAGCTGATGGTGAAGTTTACGAGAAGTGTGAAGGGATACTTTGTGTCGGTTATTGAAAATGGCATGCAAGTAATTACGTTCATTTGCGGACATATCTGGCAAAACCACTTGTGAATGGATTCGAAAGAGTGATAAAGGGTCTATACACAGATCACTGACCAAGAATAAGGGAGAAACATAACGTAACATTACAGCTAAACAATCAACTCACTTCGACGTTAAGATTATTTCAAAAAATGTTACTCCGGGGTTGGAACAACCTAGGCAAATATTTTATACAGCAAAATTGTAAACTAATTTCAATACGCAGCCCTTTGTTGCTGCCGATTCTACATGATTATAATCATTACCCGAGACTTGCCGTACGTCCTTACAACCACCTATTTCTTCCCATTCATTCCTCTCCATATCTGCGAGTCTTTTCATAACCAGTTCGTAGCCTTCAAGGTCTGCAGCACTGTGTGAAAGAACTAGTTTCACTTCATTGTTGAAATTTAAACCCTTGACGTCCGAGGCGGCAGATATCTCAATCACATTACTCACGAGAGCCTCATGCTCCATGAGGCGAGGTGAACGGGCACCATATTTCCATTTGTAGACCATTATATCGGTGGGATCAGTCACAGTACCAGGGGGGAAGGTTAGGTGAATGGCCCCTGCATTAAGGTCCAAGTGGAAGCCCTCACTTGTCACAGATCCTCTGAAACAAAGAGTTTGCAAATGTAATTATTCCTTTTTATAAGGGCAAATACTCTTTTGTTTGTTCAAAACCTAACATTGTACGGGTCGCGGCAGGAAACACAATTTCACTCACTCGAATATATCCACTTTGTCTGGTTCTTCTTGTCCTTCCGTCTCTAATTCGTGGATTCTGCGAGACATATCGTCATCCATCGTCTCACTTATCTGAGAGCCTCGATAACCATCATTGGTGCTCTGTTCACGTGTCTCCGTTTTATCAGCGTGAACACCTCCTCCGTCATTCTTGCCCTTATTTCGGCTGTATTGCTTTCCTCCGTCATTAATTGCCATTGAGTCTCCTTTTCCTTGAAACAGAGACGAAACTATTCTAAACTCACTTAAATATCACCACCTCAATGAAAATGTGTAAAACAAACTCAAATAGTACAAAGTCTGCAGTTCTGGCTTAAATCAGCGTACGCATTGTCTAAGTATCCTCCGACTCTAACTTTGGCCGATGTGTTTTTTTCTTTCCCATCAAACGAAAGAGATGAAGGGAAGCGCCACATGATTAGGAACACATTGACTTTTTCGCCTTTCTAGGGAAGGGAATAAAAGAGAAACGATGAATACGGATGCTAGGAGTTTAATTACACCTCCCCAGATAGTTAAAACACCCAATCGACCAGCTCTGAGGAGTGAGAAGGTAATCACCATGAGAAACTCACTACACAAAGTGTGCTAAGTACCGTCGAACCCCCTCCAGCTCCGTCTGGGGCACCCTGGTTTGTCAGCACTTCTAGCATCTATCTACGTGTACAGTACTACTGTGGGGTATGCGGTGGGTGGTTCCGACGAGCGCAAAGTCCAATATTTTCAAAGCGTATAGAATTTCCGGCACCACCACAAACAAAGGAAGAACAACTTTAACTAGTAGCATACTTTGGCAGAAGACTCGATATCGATTATTTTCTGGAAGAAGGCCGAGCATAGTCAGTAGAGAGTCCCTTTACTAACTCTTCTCCATCGAGAACAGTCTGTTTTACCTTCCTTTTCTAAAGAATTTTAGAAAAGGAAGGTAGAACAGAAATAGCCCGAAACTTGGAAAACTTTGATTTTACACCATCGTTAAACAAAGACTTAACACAAGCGAGTTTTAGTTCAACTGGGACATTTCAAGAGGTGATGATTGGTTAAGAATATGGGTCAATTGACAGAGTTGCTGTCATTCTTAATTCCTTTTTTATCTGATAACAAAAATCCGAGAAAAGAGAAGATGTGACCATCCGTTAACCAGTGATTTACTGAGTGCGCGATTTAGTGAATATCTTATGTGAAAACGTTGGGGCGAATGGAGTCTGATTGAGTGTTTAACTAGGATTTCTTCCACGGATTAGAAACATCCCATAAATTAAACATTTTAATTCCTTCGACATTCCTTCAAAACGGTGTGCTAATGAGAAATATAGTGAATAATTATTTGATATATACACCTTATGCGATGGTTTAGCATGTAATACGTGCGGATATTTTGCGAGTTGCGTAGTATTAAAATACGAGCAATGAGCAAAATGTCCGCTCGTATTATATGCTAAACCATTGAATAAGAGCTTTATTATTCCACTACAAAAAAACAAAAATTGTTATTATGCAATTGCCTTCCATTTTTTTGGTAGGAGTATTCAGAAACACCCTCATTACGTCTGTGAAAATGATGTTAACAATGAACAAAATGTCGGCGGGTATTATATCTGAAACCAATGAACGAGAGGCAGATTATTCTACTGCAAAAGAAAAAAATGCTATTTTGGCTTCTATTTTCTGGTAGGAGCATCCAAAACATCTTGATTCTCTCTGTGTGAAAGACGTAAACACACGAAGGTCAGTTAAATGCTCTTTATTTGATTGGAGAAAACGGAATGGTAAAATGATAGGTGATTGGCATGTTTGTACTAGTTTTCGGTCATTTCGGGCATCGAAAACAACTCTTTCACTAAAAAAGAAAGGCAATAAATTAATTTTCCTCCAATTTGTTTCGGTTTTCAGTAATAGTTGTCCAATTTCTGTTTGTTCTGTTTGTTCAATAATTTCTGTTTGTTCAGTTAAGTCGGTTTCAGTTAACAAAAGTTTGTATTCGCTAAAAAAGTCTAAAGAACCCAAACAAGTCAAAATTATGTTATTCCCCCAGTTCGTCCAGTTCAGCGATAATTGCTCCTTCATCCGCCGTTATTCGCCCTGTTGTAAACCTGTTAAACTAGGACACTACAGTGCATTATGGGCTCGTATTTTGCGCCTTCTCTTGACCTTATATGGTAAAATGACATAATAGTGGAATAATAAATTAATTTTATTAACATCATTTTATAATGGGCGGATTCCAAAAAATGTTTGAATTCACGTTACAGTGATCAAATCATAAAGATCCATGAAAAAGATAGCAGGGTAAATATAAAATAAAAAATTCAATGCTAAAAGGATAAATTAGAAGAGATCATACGCTAAAAAATTAGCTATGATAAGAGTGGTCAATTAAATAAGTCCGTTTTTAAGTTTGCTCGAAAAACGTCAACAGACTTGGTGGATATAACTTCAATTTTGGTATTCAAGTGTCACCTTGAATATAAGACGAGGATAACTAAGTAAAAGATTATCATTCGAACTCCTAAGATTTCATACCGAATGACATTTAAGGGAAATGCGAGAAGGAAAATAAGACGGAGCTAAGCAGTGTTGAATTTTAAAAGTAATTAAAATAATTTTAATTTTAACAAGTGTAATTTTGTTATAAGCGTTGTTACAATGCAGAATTTGCGTTTTGTAAAAAATAGTCTTCCACAACTTTTACTCGTTAAAGTTTATTTAATGAGCAGTATGGCAGGCCGTATAATAAGCTGATGCAGTAGTCGACTCAAAAAAATTGTCAAAAAAGCATCAATGAGAGTCCCAGCTCACTTTTGAAAGATATATTTTTTGATGTTTCATATGTTGCGCCAATAAAAAAACTCACCGTTTTCGTAAAAAAAAAAAAGAAAGGAAAAAAAAAGCACAAAAATTAATTAAGGATATCAATGGAGGATGTTTCTTGGAAATTATGACAAGTTTGTTTAAGATTTTAGTGATTAAAGCTCGCTTTTCCAAAAGTGAAAGTTTTGCATGACCAGGATTTTTAATAGCAGAAATGCATATTACTGGGTCTTTTAAGCACAAGTCAAGACCATCAACCATCCTTAGAATCCTTCACAAAAAATATCCATCTCAATTGCCTTCAAATGACCTCTTCAGTGATTCAGTATGATTCAGTGGCGATTGATTTTTGATGTTTTAATTCATGAGTAGTTCAGAATTCAGCATAAAACTCAAAGCAACAAAAGTATTCCCAACTACATTAATAATAAAACATGAAATAACAATGTTTCAATAAAAGGGGTCACTACAAACCTTAGCCAATTTCGTTGTATTTAAATGAGGCCACTAGAACTCAAGAATTGATATATGCCATTTCTCGTGAATGTTGCTATCGAAAAACCGAAATGCATCATTTCCAGGTCTATAAGTGTAAAATCCTAACCGATCATTCAAAAACCTGATGTAAACAATGATGCCCTTTGAACGAATACAGAAATGACAATTTCATTGACTGAAGAAGATTATTCCTGTGTCATTTTGGAAACTGCCCATAAGAGAGTTGTGAGACAAACATTAACCTCGTAGAACTGTTTTTTCTTTAAATATCCCTTGTGATGATATATCGATGCGGTTAACCTGTGGTTACATCCGGGACCTTTTTGGGGCATCCAGATCAGCGATAAATTTATTCCTCACCTAGCCGACATCAATAAGCCGCTAAGAGAGCTACTATAAATATCAGTTCAGTTGCACTGGATGAAAAGGCAACAGTAAGCATATGCATATGAGGGATTGATTAACAGCATCACACAAGCACCAGTTCTGAAGTATTTTGATGTCAATGAAGATGTCACAGTCTTGGTGGATGCACCCTCGGAGGGTCTTGGTGCCTGTTTGCTACAAGGGATGCAGCAAGTGCCTTATGCTTCAAGATCATTGAACAGTGCAGAGCGTAATTACGCTCAAATTGAAAAAGAAATGCTGGCCATCGTATATGGAACTAACAAGTTTCACCAGCACATTTATGGGAAACAAGCGTCTGTAGAAACCGACCACAAGCGTCTGGAGAGTTTGTCTAATAAGAACACATTGTCTAAAGCACCTCAGTGCATTCAAAGGATGATGCTTCGAGTTCAACACTGTGACCTCAAAGTCAATAATGTACCTGGTAATGATTTGTTTATTGTAGATACCCTAAGCTGAGTCAGTCAGAGTGAGTCGACATTAAGTACTGCTGAGTTTGAAGTATATTTACTAATACATATGTCTAGGTAGAAAACAGACGAATGGCAGAGAGAGAGTGATAGTGACCCAGTCTTGTCCCGATTGAGAGAAGTAGTTATAAGTGGCTGGCCAAAGAATCGGGCAGAATTGACTCCAGATTTAAGAGAGTGCTGGAACTTTAGGGACGAGCTGTGTGATGGCTTTCTCATGAAAGGGGATCGTCTCATCACGCCCTCTAGTTTGCACAGTAAGATCCATAGCATTTATATCAACACAGCCAGAAAAAGTGGTCTATTAGCCTGGAGTACGCGAGCAGATGAAAGAGGAAGTGGCCAAGTGTAAAATTTGCAACAAGTACCGAAACTGCCGAATGAAAGAGCCTTTATTACCTCATCCGGTACCTGACAGACCGTGGCAAGTCTTGAGCAGCAGGCCTGTTTGTGCTACCTCAAGGAAAATTTGTGGTGTTGGTCGATTATAATTCCAAGTATTTTGAACTATGAACCTACTTGTCATTGATATGGTGTCTATGAATTTTGAACCAATGAAAATCATGCAGCATACAAGACAAGGATAACTGTGGACTATGAAACCTTTAACAGAATCAGCACAGGGGCCATATAGGAGTCCAATGGGCTAGAAATATGAACCACCGATACACCCAACATCTCTCGCACACTTCACGGATTTAGATAATAATGGCCACTACTATGGAGAAGTTCAGATTTAACACACTTTGAACAAAGCAATGAAAGTATTCTTCAAAAATTAACACCTTCAATCTCTCTCAGTGTAACTTCAGAAATGGTTCTCAATTCTGAGAAATCTACAATGAAGAGTGAATTAGGGGCCATTGATCTTTGACCCTTTGAGTTTAAACTGACTTCCTAAATCAGTAAATTTTCTGGAAAAAAGAACGCTCTAAACAACAGCCAACCTATTATTTAACGAAAGACTAACACTAGAATTCAGGAATTCGTATGTGATGTTTTCCGTGAATGGTGCTATCTAAAGATCTCAAGGCATCATTTCCACGGAAAAGAAAAAAAATCATAGAATAGTGAACCTAACCGACGATAAAAAAGAATTGATCTAAGCATTGAAGGAATACAGAAATGGCCGAAGAAAAGAATTTGAACGACCCAAAAAGCTTGTTGCTGAGTCATTCAAAGTAAGCATAGCCGAGATGTAAGACTGATTTAATTGACAGGACTCTTTTCAATAAACCAAACACAACTGGTCTAATGCTTCAGACAACAAAACAATGAAATTTAGGTAGCATAGCAATCAAGGATCACTGCGGTCCCTGAAAAATACATCACAACCAGAACGAGGGTCATTGTTCATACCAGCCAATTTTTTTCTCCACCCCAAGCCCGTGGGCTTCTCCATGGACCAAGTCCATGGATTACCACAACGGAGAGCTTAAGTTTCAACACGCTTTAAACCAATCTGCAAATTCACACCTTCGATCCTTCTCTGTGTAGCTTCAGAAATGCGTTTAAAATCTGAAAAGTAAAAGAATGCTGAAGTTCAAATCAGGAGCCTTTGATTTTTGTCTCCCTTGAATTAAGTTGACCTATAAAAGATATATCATTAAAGAAAATAGAAATGCTCCAAACAGCATCAATCGCAGACAAATTATTATTTAAACAACAACGGCCACTAGAACTCAAGAAATCATGTCGCCAATTTCCCCGGAATAGTGCTGTCTAAAACATTAAATTCTTCATTGTTACGAAAAAGAAAAAAAATGAAATCACAAAAAATGAGTTCCTCACTGACCATAAAAAAAAATGTGGTAGAAACACTGATTGTCAATAAAGAAATGCAGAAGTTATGAAAGGAAGGACTTATTGCTTTGTCATTCAGAATGAGCATAACCGTGATGTTCGACTGGCATTTAATTGGCTGGACTGTTGAAGTAAATCAAACACAAGTGTGCTAATACCTCAGACAATAAAATAACGAAATGTAGGTAGCTTTATAATCAAAGATCACTGCGGTCCCTGGGAAGTGCATCTCAACCAGGACAAGGGCCATAAATGATATTAGCCAAACATTTCAAGCGCGCTACACCCATGAACTACTCCATGGACCAACTCATTGAACCACCACTATGAAGAACTTCAGTTTCTACACTTTCAAAAAAAAACTGCGAGTATTATTCACAAATTCACACCTTCCATCTCTCTCTGTATATCTTCAGAAATGCTCGTGCTATCTGGAAAAAAGCAAAATGAAGATTGCATCAGAAGTCGTTGGTCTTTGACTGTTTGAGTTTAAACTGATCCATTAAGTAATAAATCAATTGTTACAACAAAAATGCTCGAAACAACTTCAATTGAAGAAAAACATTACTTAACCAAAGGAAGCCACTAGAATTTATGAATTCGTATCTACCGTTTCCACTGAATGGAGCAATCAAAAATTCTGCAAATGAGGGCCAAGTTTGCGCCAGGAGAAGTGACCGGTAAATTTTTGACCGAGTGTAATCCAGTGAAGCTTGGTACCGAATATAACTTGTCCCGAAAGTACCCCAAACAGGCGGTTTTTCGTTACGAAAAGGGGATGTAATCTTGCAAACAGGAAACTCACATCCCTAAACATTATTTAGCTGATGCTTACTGTTATTGCGGGCTAATGCTCATAAATGGCAAAAAATTGCAAACACTGCTATTGCCAGACCAGGGAAAAATTGTGAGATGTGTTAAACAAAAGAAGATTGTTTCTATATTTTAAACCGCAAGCTTAATGGCATAATTCCATTTCGGTTGCTTGCAATTTTGAGCTGAGAACTAGAAACAGTGTTCAGTGTGTTTACTGTGAATGTCAATTTTACACATTTAACAAATTTTAGCTCGCCTGCTTCACGCCAATCCCCTAAAAGAAACCTGCGAAGAAAGACTTGAAGAGACATCTGCCTCCGATCTCCTTGACACCTTGCATATCTAAGATTGCTGAATTTTTTGCCGTATGTGATTATGTCCAGCCAACTGTGCTGCAAGTTCTAGATAGCAACCAATTTCGTGCTGTTCTGGGGTCCTCTACTACACTTTACCTACTTGAGATGCTTCACACTTGACTGAGGTCACTGATGGAAATGGTTCCACTATCAGAATTATCCGTTTTGACTATCGAAAGGCTTTTGACTTGATCGATTATAGCATTTTAGTCAGCAAGTAAAGATTTCTTTACCTAAGAGTAAAATCAAGTAAGCCATGATCATCGCAGTTATAAACGCAATAATCGATTTTCTATCACACCCTACCGTTTCCAAAGCTCGAGAATCAAGGTTTAGTCTCGGAATGGGTACTGGTCCCTTCTGGGGTCTCTCAGGGCAACAAATTAAGGCCTGGATTTTTATCATCTTGATTAAGCCCTCACGATGCTCTGCTATGGAACTATGTAGACGACCCAACGGTATTTGACGCAAACTATTGTTTAGGTCTAATTAGGCCTAAGGTTAGTTTTCATGAATGTTTAGGATGCTTCCTGTATTGGCAAGGAATGACCCGTGACTATAGGTTGAAACCAATTGACCTAGGTTGATATAAATTGACCTGGTTTGAAAATTATAAACTAGTTTAAAAATAGAATAACCTTAAAATAATTCTGACCTGTAACATGTATACTCAGCCTCTGGTGGCGATGTACACATCAATTAAGTATCTATCTCTCTAGCTACAACTTGAACATTTTAAATACAAACGATTTATTATAGCAGTATAACAACCTTTAGTTCCGAAATACGTAATTTGATTAACATGCCCTCCCAGACAGCAAGGATTTTAACATCATAATAGCCTAATAGGTGCATTACAGCAAGAAATCATTGAAGCTGCTCAAGTATGGATACCCGCTAGCGTATCACGCTCCAAAATGGCATTCCATAACAAACTTCCCGTGCTTGAATTTGTAAAGAAAGGCAAAGAGGTTATCACAGTTGCCAATCAACTTTGCCCAACTACTCCTATTCCCCTTCAAAATACGAGAAAACTATTTCTTTACATTCGCATCTGCAAACACAGCATGAATATTAAAGAGCATCATTTCACTCCTTCAGTGAAGTAATAGACCCATATCTGCTTTCTGCAATATGATAGCTTGGCTCTTTGATGTGCAATGCACTGCTGCCTTTCTTGACTGAATTGAGAACTATAAATACATCAACTGGAATGTCTCTCTCGCACTCCATAAAATAGGGATTCCTAACTTTTAGGCACTCTGCAACTGTACGATGGATCATTTCTAGCCATAACCTGCCTTCACTGCATAGAGTCGATCCATAATGAATATTTGATTCAAAAATTAATACCCTATTCATAGTGTCACCATAAGTGGATGAATATATGTTAAGGCAGCTACGCCATTAATCGAAACGTAAATGTCTTAAACTAAAAGGTGTCTTGATCGAAGTCTTCTTCTCTTTCGATAGCATATTCACTCAACTCATCGAATTTATGCCCCATTGCTTCAGGAAAAAATATTGAATTCTTCAAATTCTTCGCTTTCATCCACATCACTGTCGGAATTATTCAGCAATTGTAAAAATTCATCCACGTTATAACTTGCCACCATATTTGTTTACTCTGTGCAGATTTTTACTCTTTGCCATGAATCGGAACTTTTATTCTCGTGTTACAATTGTGGCCATGCTTCGCCTGACGTGCTGAATGCATAATTTCCACGAAAAAGAAAAAAATCATTGAAATCATACAGAAGTGATATCCTTACCGACAATACAAGAAATAATGATCTAAACCTTGATTGTCACTGCAGGAATACAGAAACGACGAAAAAAAATGAATTTGAAGGACCCAAAAAAGCTCATATCTGTGTCAGTCACAGCAAGTACAACAGAAATGTACATTTAATTGGCAGGACTCTTTTCAGTAAATCAAACTGTGTTAATGCCTCTTAAAACAAACTAAGGCAATTTAGGTCGCATAGCAACCAAGGATCACTGCGGTCCCTGAAAATACATCAGATCCAAGACGAAGGTCATTACTTATATCAGGCAAATTTTTCATGGACGCTGAACCCCTGGAATACTCCTTGATCCAAGTCAATGGATCACCACTATGAAGAACTTCGTTTTCAATGCACTTTAAACCAAACATTCACAAAGTCACACCTTCAATCTTTCTCTGCGAAGCTTCAGAAATGAGCTTAAATTCTGAAAAAAAAAAATAAATAAATAAATAAAAAAATACTTAAGATCTAATCAGGGGCCATTGCTCCTTGACTCTCTGGGATTTAATTGACTCCATAAAATTTTAAGAAAAACAAACAAACAACTGCAGTTGCAGAGAAACAACGGCCACTATAACTCATAAGTGCTGTTTCGCCTTTAATGGTGATGTCTAAAACATAAAATTTTCCATTTTTGCGAAGGGAAAACTAATTCCAAATCATACAAGAATAGGGTTCTTTATTGAACATTCAAAATGTGGTAGGAACGATGATTGTCAATAAAGGACTACAGAAATTATGAAAGAAAGGAATTTGAATGACAGAAGAAAGCGTATTATTTTGTCATGCACAGTGAGCATAACCGAGATGTTCGACTGGCATTTAATTGGTAGGACTACTTTAATAAATCAAACACAAATGTGCTAATGCCTCAGACAACAAAATATCAAAATTTAGGTCACTTTATAATCAAAGACCACTGCGGTCCCGGAAAAGTACATCTGCACAAAGACAAGGGCCATAATTGATATTAGCCAAATTTTTCATGCAAGCTACACCATTGACCTACTCCATGGACCAACTCATTGGGCCATCACTGTGAAGAACTTCAGTTTCAACACTTTGAAACTTAAACTGCAGTTATTATTCACAAATTCACACCTTCCATGTCCCTCTGTATATCTTCAGAAAAGCTCGTACAATCTGAAAAGAAAAAAGGAAAATGAAAATTGAATCAGGCGCCATAGATCTTTCACTTTTTGAGTTTAAATTGAGTCCATGAAATAAAATAAAAAATAAAAATAAAAAACAGTTTTTAAGAAAACAAAATGAAAATCCATTTTTTAAGAAAACAGAAATGATCGAAAAAATTTTGATTCAATTGCAGACAAAACATTATTTCACCAAAGATAGCCACTAGAACTGTCTAAGAACCTGAATGCATAATTTCCGCGAAGAAGAAAAAATAAGTTTAAATCATATTAGATTGAGTTTTTCGCCGGCCATAGTAAAGAAAAACATCTAAACATTGATTAATATTGAAGGAATATAAAAATGACCAAAGAAAGGAAAGACCCCAAAAACCTTATTTCTGTGTCAGTCACAGAAATTATAACAAAAATGTGAGCCTGACATTCAATTAATGGGACTCTTTTCAGGAAATTAAACACAACCGTGCTAACGCCTCCGACAGCAAATAATGAAATTTAGGTAGCGTAGCAATCAAGGATCACTGCAGTCCCTGAAAAATACATCAGAACCAGGACGAGGGTCATTATTTCATTATATCAGCCAAATTTTTCATGCACCCTGAACTCGTGGACTCCTCCATGGATGAAGTCAACGGACCACCACTGTGGAGAACTTCAATTTCAACTCACTTCACACCCAACATTACAAATATTGTTTACAAATTCACACCTTCGATCTTTCTCTGTGTAGCTTCAGAAAGGCGTCTAAATTCTGAAAAAGAAAAAAAAAGGATAATAAAGATCGAATCGAGAGCCATTGGTCTTCGACTCTGGGATTAAATTGATTCCATTAAAGGATACATCTTAATTTCAATAAAAACAGAAGTCCTCCAAACAACATAATTTGCTGACAAATAACTATCTAATCAAAAAACGGCTACCAGATCTCAGGAGTTGATATCTGTCGTTTCCCCTGAATGGTGCTTTCTAAACCGTTACATTCATCCTTTTTGCAAAAAAATAAAACATAAATTGAAACAATGGGGCTCCTCACTGACCATTCGAAAAAGTGGTTCAAACAACATTGTCAATGAAGGAATACAGAAATTATGAAAGAAAGGAGTTTAAATGATAATTGGTAGGACTATTTTAGTAAATCCAAAGCAATTGTGCTAATACCTCAGACAACAAAATCATGAGCTTTAGATAGCTTAACAATCAAAGATCACTGCGATCCCTTAAATATACATCAAAACCTCGACAAGAGCCATAATTAACATGAAGCAAATTTGCATGCATCCCCCGCCTGTAGACTACTCCACCGCTATGGAGAATTTAAGTTTCAACACACTTTGAACCAAATACTGCAAATATCATTCCCACATTCAGACCTTTCATCTCTCTCCGTCTGTCTTCAGACATTCTTCTCAGTGCTGGAAAAAGTATAATGAAGAGTGACTTCAGTGACTATTGATCTTTGCCTTTTCGCGATTAAATTGAATCAGTAAATTAGTTAAATTTTACGAAAACAGGAATTTTCTAAACAACTTCAATTGAGAGAACATTACTTATAACCAAAGAGGGCATCCACAACTGACAGATTCCCGTCCATTTATTCAAGCCTGCTAATGAAGCTGTCTATAAACCTAAATATACCATCTTGATAACGAAATAATAATAAAAATATAGCATCGAAAAAGAATATCTGAGAAAATTTGCTTGTGAAAATCATGGGGCCCATAATCACCTCCAAAAGTCCAGGGCCATTCATATAAGTTACATATACAACCTACACCCGTGAACCACTCCATGGATTACCATTGTCAATAATTACAGTCTAAAGAACGGATTTACTTTGCGACCGTGTGAGACAGAAAACTTTCGGAACATGACCCAAAAATCACCTTTACTGATATTGGTAGCCAGGTACATTCAATGGCGAGCTGAGTGGTGCTTCATCTTTTTTTTCCCCTATTACTTTTTGGTTTGCCGAGAAAATCTCAAAATACCGATCCCTATCCACAGTAGCTTCATCCATTTCATCAACACGCATTTTAGTGACTTTGAGAAAAATAAGTTCATATCGGGACAGATATCCATTGTGTACGAGTGTTTTAAGTCCCAAAACAGAATCATTTGCGCAAACTGATTTTTCAATAATTTAATAAACATTGTCCATATTTTGATTCTTCAAAACTGAAGACTTAGTCTTCAGTTTTCAAGTCTTTTGACAGGCTCGCTTCCTACCTATTTGCTGATATTACAAACCTGTTATACGCTGATAAAGACCTTCCACCCTTAGAAATTGTTGTAAATTTGGAATTAAATACAATTTGTTAATGGATAGTTGTCAATAAGTTATTATTAAAGGTGAAAAAGACAAACTTTAAAATCTTTCGTCCCTATCAAAAGAAAGCTAATTATCATGGCCCTCTAAAAATATATGAGAACAAGACAAGATCTTTTCTTCTCCTTGAACAAAAATAATATCTGAAGTACTTGGGAGTATTGATTGATTCTAATTTAAGCTGGAAATATCACATCGGATTCACCACATCAAGGATAATCAAATCCATTGACAAATCCATTGGCATCACAGCTACAATCCTGATCGCAAGTGTTATTTTTCTCCTTAAATGAGATTACCAGAGAAATTTTTCAATCCTTTTGAAGAACATCACTTCCAGATCAATTTTTTTTGAGGAAATCGGAGATATACCGATTTTTCAGAGAAAGGTCTCCAAATAGAGTCCCAATTTGCAGTTTCCAGGAATCAAAATGTGGGCCATTTATACCAAATTTTTGAAAAATAAATCTTACTCAAACAATTCTTTTTTTGGGACTTTTTCCAATGCTCGTAGACAAGATATCTTTCTAGACATGAACTTATTTTTCTCTAAGTCGCTGCTCCGAAAACGTGCGGAATAACTTCACCCAAAATGCTTTTTCAGTGAAATTGAGTTTTAGCCAATGAGGGTATTGTTCGATATTTTGTAATTTACTCGGCAAAATAGAAGTACTCAGGAAATAAATACGCCACGCAACTTGCCATTAAATAATATATCTGGCTGGCAATATCAGTGTAGGTGATTTTTGACGCATGTGCCAGTTCTCACCCACTGTTTTACGGATATCGAAGTTGCTCTTTTAAGAGCTATATTAATACATAACTGAAAGTTCTAGAACTCTATAGCTGCAGCCATTATAAAGAAAATAAAAAGAGTTAAATATAACTTTGAGAGACCATGTGAAAAAGGCAAATTTCAGTTCAATATCTAACTCCTTACTTTAAGCAATAACAACGCTCTTTCCTTAACCATTAAAAAATGTTGAAACCTCCACGCTACTCCCTTTTTAACCACTCCCAATTTAACCATTTTAGTCTGAAATAGGGTATGGTCTGTGCAGTCCGGTCTTGAATTGGGTATTAGGGTTAGGGTTTACAAAAGGCTTCCTTATCAATAAGCGATAACACCATCAACAAAATATATATCCTACTCTATAAAAGCATGTTAACATTGCTTTTAACATTGACCTGAATAAGGGAACTGATCATCAGGCATGTGCAAAATAGGGTATGAAATATTTTGGTGTAGATTGTCAGGTCTGAAGTAGGATAGAAAAACATTGCAGATTTTGGTCTGAAATAGGGCAGGGGTTTCAGAAAGCGGCCTGCACAGCACTGGGAGTACCCCTTCCCCCACCCAATTTTTCTGAGAGTACCCCCCCGGGGGTGTTGAAACTCAGAACAAAGGAGAGGTTATGGAGACACCTTGCAAATGGAGGTTTAATTAGAGTCAGTTAGTTATATAGGAATAGGAATAGACACTTTATCTAAAGAGGGTAGCACGAAGTAGTCGTCAATGACTAATAAACTTGTGGCCCTCTATCGCCCAGAACAAGGCTAGAACACAACAGCACGAGCTCCATGCCCTCCTTTTTTGGAACAGTACGTAGGTTCTTTTACGTCACGCAGAATTATGAATAATGCAGAGTTACGAGACAGGGCCTATGGTATATCGTCCTTAGCCGAGAAGACTAGAGAGTCTAACCATTTTCAGATTCAATTACAAAAGCAGCACTTTCCACTCAGTCAATTAAAGACCCTGAGTGTTGGTACGGCCAGGGTTCAAATCCACGACAACCCGCACGGCAGTTCAATACTCGACCAATAGAGCTAACTGGTCGGCAGTTGTTAGTGATGAGATTTACCTTCGTTATCTGAGTGTGGCCACTTCAAGAAAACCACTGGATCTTTTAATGTACTGGCAATAATAGAGGCTGCCATGGTGCTTGCAAAAGACTTCCATTCAGAGGTTGGTGACTGGGTTTGATTGAAATAACTGCTTACACCTTTTACTATCACCCACTCAATGATGTCATCGTAGGCTTCCAAAGAAATACCTGACGTTATATGAACAAAAAGTTTCATTTCAAGTGCAATAGTCTCACTAAGCCAAAAATTATCTACAAGTAAAAAACTTGTGTTTTTAAAACCCAAAGTCAGAGATCCTTAACATTGGCGTCTTTATTTATTTATTTAGAATTTATTTTCGAGGACAAATATATGGTTATTTATATCTTAGTCGCTCTCGCTCCGGTACATGTACCAAGCAGTTGACTTCGCTGTACTCAATTTTAGTATTTTGGTCGTTGCATTCGCTACCCTTCGGGTTTTTCAGGGGTATTTCCCATTTTGCCCTCTATATTTTAACGCTGGAAGTATGGTCTATAAATGGTTTTCGCGCCACCGAGAAAACTAGAGTCTGACGGTGATGGGTGACTCAATTCAGAGGATGAACTTTCCGACATTTTGCTTGTATGTAATAACATACTCGAAGTTTGTTGCTCCTTAGCCGGCGGTGAAGGGCCGTCTGTCTCATGGTCGCATTGATCACACAACACAGTTCTCCGCCGCATTGCATCAAATCCCTTTAGGTGGTCGAAGAAAAAAAATTGGTTTCGGGTCATCGAGTACGATCTAGCGCTTTGACCTAGCCTCGGCTGGCTTTGTTTCCAATGAAGACAAATCTCATTGCGCGCCAGTCCGAGTGGGCGAATGGTTGGGTTTTGTGTTAGACGCCACCTAGTAAGTTTTTCGTTTCCTTGAAGTCAAGTCGGCAAAGTTGAAATCCTCTATACAGTCTTTCATTTTATTATCTTTCAGGGCACCAGCTCACCTAGCTGGTTCCATAATTTCCATTCCGTTAGCTGTTGCCCTAATCGCGCGTCTTTTTTTACGAGGCGGATGTACTTTTCTGTGTCGCGGCCTGCCTGGTATGCTATGTTTGATTTTCCGGAATCGTTTATGTAGTTTTCGCTGCAGAACATTGATGCGTTCAGCTGCTATCCGATTCAGGGTTCGTTTCGGGCTGATTCCATAGTGTATACTGATGCTAGCGATTACGCCTTTAGTAGTTCCTTAGTTCCCTTAGCTAGTGAGCCAGTGAGTGACATATTCGAGCCGCAAGAACGTTTCACTAGTTCTACCTGTCGGGAGTTGAAAGCTGTCTTCCTAGTTCTTTAGTCTTACGCCAATAAATTGAACCATCGCAACGTTAACTTCTTTACGGCTAACAAAGCGGGTTCTCGTATTCAAGCAGTAGGCAGCGCCAGACCTCAATTGCAAGCAATCGTTATTGACATTTCAGTTTATGTTTAACTTTCAGTATTTCATTGAATTCTCACTGGTTACCCTGAAAGGGAGAATGCTTGCGCCAATTTGCTTAGCAGATTTGTCGACCCAGATCATTGAAGCCTTAATACCACCGTTTTTCAAGGTTTGAATTCCAGGTGGAGCTCCCATTTGATAGACGACTCTTCCACGCACTTCAATGCTTAAGTTCCCAGGTTTAATTCCAAGTATTTTTTGCCCAGGAGCTCAATGGTGAACGCATAGGCCCAGGACTGGAAGCTGAGAACAACTGGTTGTGTCGACCTCTGTAACATATCGTCCCTGCTGTGAAAAAGATACGTCGTTGTAAAGCAAAAGGGACCCTCATCATACCGGAGTGGCCTTCTGCCTCGTTCGGGACCCTTCTGCATAATAGTCCTTCCCGCTCTGCTCTTTATGTTGAGGCCTTCGTAGCGCTTCCCAAGCTTCTGGATTTGCTTCTCAGTGGTACGGGTCAACGATTGGTTAACAAGAAGAAACTGTCATGCCTTTTTGGGTACCCACCGCTTCGCATGTTGGCCTCTTTCAATCATTGTTTTGTCGTTTTTGTATCCGTGTTGTCATCTCATCCTCCTTTCATCATGTAAATAAATTTCACTTAATTTTCACGTTAGAAAGTCTCCTTAGAGTGCCTTAGCGCTCACACTTAGTTTATAAAGTATTTCCATTAGTCAGTATTACGTTTATGTCATTACTGCTCTACTGTCGAGTAATGACAATTGCTGTTGAATAAAATACAATTAATGCTGTTATATCAATAAGTGCTATTTAATAAAAAGTGATAGCAATTTATATTGGAGATGTAAGCGACTCTTAGACTTTTGTCTTGAGCAAATTTAGGAGACGGGACTATTCATGGCCTTCTGATCATGATTACTAGTTTGGATGTTCAACAACTTAGCTGTACGACATGCATTGGAGTAAGGCCAATACAGTAGCTTAAACTGAGCCGTACAGTCACGACACGCATTGGAGTAAGGCCAATACAGCAACTTAAATTATGAATTCAATTACTAAAAACATCGATACCTTCACTTTCTGTCTCAACTGCAATTGCTTCAGGATACAGCTCATGAAGATCATCTAATGTGTATTGCGTTGTAAGTGACTGTTTCAGGATATCACCATCACAATGTACTTTAACTTCCAATGAGTCTGGCTTTTCCAAAGGAGCAACCCACCTATTTATTGCATCTCCAGCAAGATCACCAAGACGTGGGCTGGCAAGAACTTGGCACCCAGCAGAAGCTGTTAGCCTGGAAGGTATAACTACATCTCCTAGGCTGACTTTCTCTGAGCTTAAACCAACGCAAGTTCCCACAAAAAATACAGCCTTAGGTTGCAAGATTTCAACAGCCTTTATTACCACTCTTGAAGAGCCCACTAGAGTTGCAGCTGCTTTTGAACATTTCATTAAAGCAACCCTCAGCTTCTTTTCATAACTAGCATTTCCCATGTGTCCAAAATACACAAGACCAACCTCCTTGTTGCAAGTTTCAAAAGTTTGATACATAAACGAAAGACAGCTTGATAACCCAAAATCACTCTCAACTATTAGTAAAATATCAATCGGAAGATAAGAAGGATTCCAGGGTTTAATTTCATCTGAAACATCACTGAGTTCTATCAGGCTGATGCTGAGCTGAGGTGGTTTGTCTTCCTTAAAAGATTGGCCCTTTTCTCCACCTACCGCTGGAAAAGAAAAAAATAATCCCTTCATACCTGTCAGTTTGTATGTACAAGTTCTACATTAAATTAACATGATTTTTAACTCTCCTGTTCCCAGTAAAGTGGTTCAAAAGATTAATATGAAATGCCTGGGGGCAAGGCGGCCCCAAAAAAGGATTAGAAAAATTGGGATGTGGCCTTTTGAAATGGTAATAATTAACATGTATAAAGCTTGCGCAGTTTGCATATTTATCTAGGGGTTATGTTTCATTGTAGTTCTCAAATTTGAGCGGTCATATAACGAGAATGTTTAACTATTTATATTGTTGAGATGTCAACATTTTCTACCACCCTAAATTAAATTGGTTGTTAGAGAAATTCAGTGGTTATCATGTCTATCAATTAAAGATTGTGTGAACAATGTGAAACTTCCGGTTCACTTATTGATAACAAACAATGAAAGGCTTTCTAGCTTGATAGATACTAGAAAATGAAAATGGAACTTCTCAGTCAATTTGCCTGCGTGAGTAAATTAGAGCATAGGGGCTCGACTGTGTATGTGAATTATGCGTACAACTATACGTGTTTCGCTGGAGTTATCCTGGATCATCTATAGTATTCGTAGGGAACTTAATTATATATACCCTAAGCAATCCCATAGAGAATACTCAATAGTCATATCAGATAGGTTTGTAACAGTTTTATACCAGTCCATAGATGTATGCTATTGGAAGTACGAAGAATTTGTAGAAATCCCATAGAGACTAATGAGTCGACGTATGGGACTCGTATGGGACTATCCGATATCATACCATACCAGCAATCCCATAGCAAAAGACGATAAAACAGTGCTTAATCAAGACAGTCACTATTTATGGTAAATATATTAGGCAATAATGCATGTCACGGTAACATAACTCTCACGCATGGATCATAGGTTTATATCTCACACCAACATCCATATGTGGACCACAGAAGTCCCATATCACCACCTATGGTAAGGATACATCTATTTTGCATGTATTAGAGTCATAGGAGGCATTCTGAGCTAAACTATCGTCTTATTTAGCAAAAAATATTGGATTATCCCCGCATGCGTTCTCACGCGAATAAGTTAATGGTGGTACATTTACATTGATAGAAATAAAGGAGAACGTCGACGGAAGGTACAGTATCTCGGTATATCTTTCCCCACCATTTTGCCCCTAAGATCTTTAAGGGTCTTGGGAAAGATCAAGATGTATCAACATCCTCAATACTGTCCCCAGTATCCAGATACTTTCTTGTTTTGATTTTTAACAATCTTACACCCTAATACAACGACCCTTATAGAAAGATAAAGATTCCGGGAGATTTTTGGTAACACTATGAAGAATCCGCAAAGATCTTGAAAAGGTCCAGAGAGGATCTTTGAAGACCTTTGCTAATATAAGATAATTATTCCTTAAAGATCTTGGCAAGATTCGAAAAGGGTCTTTAAAGATCATTAAAAAAGAGCATTGACAAGCGCTAACTTTATATGCCCCCGATGTTACAGCCTTCTAAAATACTGTAAAATTCAAGGTGTCAACGAAGTACGAAACACTGCCTTATGTTCGAGGGTAGAAAGAATGGAAACAAAGCGCAGATCTAGGTAAAATGTAGATTGAAAGTAACTTTAAGAAATGTGTAACAAATCCTGTAAACTTGAGGCAAAAACATGTTTCCGTTGTTTTGTACGAGCGTTTTGAAAATGCCCTAATTTGCATAATTTTCACCAGCCCCTCGGCCGGGTTTACTCAAATTTCAAACTTTTCTATTTTTCGCCAAACCGGAGACTCGCTGGAACTTTTGAATATTGTTTTTGAGAATAGTTTACCCAAAGGGATTTTTTGGTGAAAGAAAAAAAAATTCGAATTTTTGCAACTGTCCAAGGGTTCTCGATAATTACTGACAACGGCTCTTAAAGGTCCTTAAGCAAGATTTTGAAGATCCTCAAAGGATATATGAACTGTTAATTGAAGATCCCTGAATATTTTTGAAGATGCTTAACGATCTTGGCGAAATTAAATCCTTTGAGGATCTGGGCAAGAGATTTTAAACATCCTTTCTAAGATCTTTATTAGGATCCTTTAAGATCGCTAAAGATCCTTGTCAGATGTTCACCAAAAACCTAGTGTATGTCGATTTCGCAATTAAAACTTGGCCAAGGGGATTTGCAAAAAACATTTAAATGTTCCTTTATAAAACTTTTTTTTAACCAGACATAGCAAGTTTAAAATGATAAGCAAAATGAAGTAAAAATGATAGCTATTTATTACTGCAAAACAATCCTGGTGTCACAATGTAATCAACTAAACTCATAATGGCAAATGAAATCTATAATGACTGAGTTTGACAAAGCATCAAAACAAAGTTGTGTTTTCTCAGCCCTGTTGTCATGAAAACCAAATACAGCCCCTTCAACGTGAGAAAAAGTAAACCCTCTGCTGTTTCATTTCCCTTTGCTAATTTTTCCATGATTGGAAAATGTTTGTTAAAAAAAATACAAAAATGTTCAAATGGAAGATTTTAAATATCAAACATGCATATTTCTGGGTCGTTTAATGATGGATCAAGCGCATCAGTCATCTGAACAATCCTTGGCAACATACAAGGACATTGGGGAATTCATACCTTTCATCGCACTTGGACTGCCTTCAGGTGACGTCGTCGCTAATTCTTTGAGAGGAAAAAAAGAAAGTAGGTGTTTTTCAAGTATTGATTTTAGATGTTTTAAGATCTAATCCATAACTCAACTGAAAGACAACAAACATTTTCTTAACTCCCCTGAATTACAGTGTAAGATCATGACAATGTTTCAACAAAAGTGCCACTACAAATTTAGATCAATTGTTCTGTGTTGAAGTGAGATCACAGTTTCATTTATGATCTGAAAATGATTGCCTTTGAAAGTGGGAAGAAGTGACAAAAGAAATAAAAAGAATTTGAATGACCGCTTTCAGCAAGCGTAACAGAGATGGGCTTGATTTCTGAGTCCTTGTAAAACGAGAGCGAGAATCCTCTTGCATCAATTTGAAATGCCCTTAAACTGGCAGACAACAGCAAATATAAATTAAGGAGATGGAGTTGCTGGAGTGCTATACAATGTGTCTTATAAATTAGGCGTAAGGGTGACAAGAAAAAAAGGCCTAAAAACTTGGCCACACTTCTAAGAAACCACCATTAACTAGAATACACAGCACTATAGAAGCGTGAGTCTTATATTTGAATAGAAGGAAGAAAAAGGTTGCAATAAATCATGTATACCTGTGATCTGAATCTGAGGAGAAACTCTGTGGCCGATTGATTGTAACTCAAATTTAAAGGTGCTATTACTATTACTGCTAAGTTATTTTTATACCCTAATTTACTGCAGTTGATTATTGTCTATTACCTTGTTATACAGGTGCCTTGATATCAGTTGCAACTTTTCCCCCTTTTGTTTAGAAAGCAGCACATCTGGTCATAAAAGAAAGGGGAAAATATTGAAGGATGCTTTCCCACAGCAAATTCTATTTGCATCACTGGTAATGAAATTAAATCTAATTCCCCTTTCCTTACATTATTACCTGCACTATATGGCTAGAAATCTGAATTACGTATCAGTGAGCAATATTTTTTGAAAGAAAAAGTCTCTCTCAGTTGTTTGGATATAGTGACATTATTATTTTTTCGTTGACTACATGCAGGCAGCAAAGCCTGCTTAGGGGTAAGACAGTAAGAGTTTGAGATGGACTGACTGGGGTTAGTACAAGCACTTTTATGAAGGATAATTCAGAACTAGTCTTGCAACAAGTCTGGCAAATATGTAAGGTAGAAAATACTTTTCAATGTCTTGACACTGATATGTAAACTGTCTTGAAAGTCCTAAAGGCATGCTTCATCACGGAAAACTCTGAGTTTATTTGTATTTTTACTTCACACAAACCTTAGAAGATGAGCGTAAGCATTTAGATTGTGAAGAATAATAATCGGCTGCTTGAGAATTCGAGGACAAAAGC
>BLFN01000227.1:2122065-2123216 GCA_014634225.1 Acropora yongei | reverse complement strand
ATTTCTTTAGCGGTAGCCTGTAGTCAGACTGCCGGTCTATTTACTTACTTTTAAAGAAATAAGGCGGTTAGTTAATCGAAAATTTAGTTATATTAGGGACGGAGGGACAAATCACAATTGAACTAAAAAAAGACCGTTTATTTAGCCAAAAAATGCAATTGCATGATGATAAAAATGGGGTATGTTGAGGGTATAAACAATTACACCGCTACACTGCATGATACCATGGATTCAGAAAGACGATCAAAGAGATGGAGATTACGACGTTTACTTTTATTTGGTCGTTTTTAACGAGTTTCATCCCGACTCCAGGAGTAACATTCAAGCAGAATATCTAGCTCTTTCTGTATCAATTTCTGAGTTGCGTTTGATTTTCTGAGGTTTTCACAATCAAGAGATTGATCGCGTCTCATATTGCCGCAATCTACGAGCTGAGAATGGCTGATCAGAATTTCGCTAAATGAGTGTTGCAGATTCACTAAAACTAACACAAATGCGCCTTTTACAGCAGAAAAAGCCATAGTAGTATCACTGAAATCCTTCATATGAGAATCCAGTTGTTTGCTTATCGCAGCCGAAGTGAGCGTTGTTCACAGCCAATTACCTCAACTCATACTGTTGAGAATTAGGAAAGTCTATCTCCGGCGACATGTTGTACCAACCTTGCCTTCTGTTCATCCAACAGAGAGGAAGGCCAATAATGCAAAGAACGAAGACGATGGAGACGATGGAGACGATGGACACAGGAATGATGATTGCATAATGTAGCTTTTCAGGAGGCTTCGTGGTCAGTTCTGGAGAAAGAGAATTACTTTTAGCAAAGTGAGCTCAGCCCAATTAGCAAGTGCGACCTCTTTATGTCCACAAATTAACTAACTTCGCAAGATAAAAAAAAAAACTACCGTGACAATTTTTAGCTTATGCATTTTAAAATTAGCTGAATAATAACCGGACGGAAAGACAGAGACTTATAACTATATATACAGATTTAAAAAGTAAAAATGGCAGTTTGAAATCACCTGTGGTTGTAGAGGTTATTCGTACCAGAGATGAAGGATCAACCCGGAGTGTTCCTAGATTGCCATCATTTATCTTCTCTTTTAACAATTCAAAAGCCTCTTTGGGTTCATCGTTCACATGGTAAATCAACT
>BLFN01000227.1:2087065-2094565 GCA_014634225.1 Acropora yongei | reverse complement strand
AGTATAAAGCAGTCATAATGCATGCAAAGATGAATTGGAGATATCATTTGATTGATAATTAATATATGAAAGATAAAAAGTTCAGATGTTGTTTTTCGCTTGCCTTTTTTGGGGAATTTGAATAGTGATTTTAAGTCAATTTTACCTAACAATCGTTGGTATTTCGTAAATGTATGCTGAACAATCATCGGCTGTGAAATCCTTGCTACATATACAAGAGCCATTCACACATCTTCCATTTGACGAGCAGTCATTGGGACACAGTGATTCTGCAATTTCCTCCACCAAAGAAGAAACAGGTGATTCGACTGGGTCATCACTACTAGAATTCGAGGATCGAGAAAGATTTAATGCCGCCAAATTTCCACATTGGTCCACCAAGGCTTCAACGCCACCAAGAGCAAAGGAGAAGTCTCCTGTGTACTAATTCAGTTCAGGAAAAAGGAATCGTAAAAGAAGGAAACTATAAAGAGGAGATAATAGAAAGTTAAATAACAGTAAACTGCCATCTATTTTGCCTTTTTTTTTGTCGATTGCTTTATTCGTCTGTGAATCACGGCTTCCAACTAACGCTTCTTCAGTCTGCCGGTTAGTTAGTTAGTCAGTCAATTAGTGACAGGGAAGGGTTACGTTTATTGCAAACGTTGGCCGTGTAGCACTTATATTTGAACAAATTAAATTTTAGGATCTAATGTGAAGTGCTAGTTTTCTACCCATATAGACCATGTGAGCGTTAGCCCTCCCAATGGAAATCGGTCCACACAAGGACAGGGGAAAACTTTGACCAGGGTGGGAATTGAACTCACGACATTCGGCTTTGATCACCGCAACTCCACCGACTGAGTCACAAAATCATGCAGACGGGAGCAAGGTTAATTAGTGAGTTGCACTGTATCTCAGTCTGGCTTCGAGTGAACAGGTTAATTGGTTTCTCTAATTCAGTATTTGTTTGTATATCCTAAGAGCACGGTCGACTAATAAGTGTTCCTTGGTCTTTAATTCGTAAATGGGGGAATTTTTCTGCCCTGAAATGAAAGCAATCGCAAAACCAGCAAAAACAAAAAATCCACATTTACTTCGAAGTTATTGAAATTTTGTCAAAGGAGGCAACTGGGTTTGATAACTATACGACATATGTAAAATTTTAAGTATTTTACCTCCACATCAAAGGAGCAAGTATTAACCAGGGCCTGCACATTAATTCCAATCTTTGCACAGAGCTTGCCAATTTTGGTCTTTGATATTCTTGCCTCACAATAATAGGTTGCGTTTTCTTTCGAAATTCGTCCAGATTCTCTTTTTTGGCGTTTGTGTGAAGGGAGTGTCCGCTTGAACAGATGATAATCTTCGTCTGTTAGCTCATCGGAGAAATGGATATCTCGTTTGTCTCGATCACACAAAAACATTGGTGAGCTCTTTGACTTCGTCGTTCCTTTCAGCTTGGGGAAAGCAATATCAAAGGCGTTTTCACAGTCCCCGTGCACGTGTCCTCCATCAGGATTGCATTGGCACGCCTGAGAATACTCCACTTTGTATGCTAACACGGGACTTGGAAGAACATCAAAGTAACTTTCATTTGGTGACAGCCTGTTTCAAGAATTCCAAACAGAGAAAAAAGCGGAGAAATCGATTCACTAATAGATTTCGTTTCTTACAACAAAACACTTACAATTTTTGTTCACAGTAATAGAAAGTGACCCAAACGGTTTGCTCGCTAATATCTCAGGGGCACGGGAGGGTGCCACTCCAGTCCTAAACTTTGTCCCAGCATGCTGGTGATTTTTCATTGACTTTCGGCGGATGGATGGAACACCGAATCAACTTCACTTTTCCAAGATGAAATCAAATTCCATTCTCCCGCATGGCTTAGAGAGATTGAAGTTGAAGAGACGCAAAGGGCAAATTTATTGCGGAGGACCGTGACAACATACCTTAAACTTTCGCCGTAAGAATTAGCATCTTGTCCTGATGCCGGGTATATGCAAAGGCCCGATTCGTTAGATGCAACTTTAGCCCTTGGTGTGTAAAGATAAACGTTCAGCCCCCAATATGTCCTTTGTATTTCGACTTTTGCTCCTGAAGGAAACATCACCTAGACAAAAGTGTATTTAACCTAACTTAGCACTCTAACCGCCAAAATTCGAAACTCTATCAATCTAAATAACCATAAAAAGAGAGGCATTAATGGTGGTTTTTTTTTTTAAACTCGTTTGAAGGAAAGTATGCTCATCTTTTGTATCTTATTAGGTTATGGTCAAAATCCACCTAGCGGAAAACTTAAGAGAGTAATTCAGATTGAGGCGGATATTGTTGGGGCAGTCCTCTGTCAAGGTGGCCTGGGTTCGAATCAAGGAGTCAGCGTAATTGTTGGGTCTCAACTTGTCTCTGAGAAGTTTTCTATGGTCGTCTCAAATGATTTTGATCGAAACTCTTGTGATTGTGTTACATTCGGATGTAGGTGCTGATGTGAAATCGGATAGGGTAGAGTTTTTTTACAGTTTTCTTGTGTGGAGCGAGAATTGTAAGCGAGGAGACAGAAAATAAATGAATTGAATTATAGTGACTAAAAGGAATCTTTCGTGAGTTTGATTATACCCCACAAGTTTGGAACAATTTAATTTTATGGATTCTATTTGATTTTATAGTCTCCTCATTTAGAAAAGCAATTGTTGCATTGTCATTACAACACTCACCAATAAACCTACCTGGTATTTGGCGTTATGTACACCAGATTGCAATTTTTTAATGGCGATCCCCGGGGAAAGACATTTTTCGCCGCGAATTTTCACTCTTATCGGAGTCGTGTAATCCCGTTTCATATGGTCATTACAGCAATTAAACTCGATGACATCGTTATGATCCCTCAAAACTACTCCACAGTTGCAAGTCACAGTTCCTCCACAGCTCCATTGCCTGGTTTGAATCTATGATGAAAGAGAAAAATCATCGATTATACGCTAAGTTATATATTTTGAAATAAAATTATTACTTATCAAGTATTATAATTATTATACTGTTATAATTATTACCAGTTATTATAATATATATTATTATGTACATATGAAGCCTTAAATTGTGACATGACTCAATAAAAATAATGATGACAGTAAAAAATATTAATAAATTTGAAATTCATGCATCAAGCAAATCTTAAAAATGTATCATTGGCAGTAATTACATAGACAACTGTTCCTTAAATTTAAAAGATCAATAAACTCATAATTTTTATGAAATGTACGTACGTTGGGTGACTGTTTAACAAATGTCCGTAGCTCATAGATGGGTGACGTCATAAGTAAAAGATTTTTGGAAGTATTGATTGTTATAGGCAGGCTGAACGAGGTTGCAACCCCGCCTCTTAGATTACAATATGAGACACAAAATTAGAAATCAGAAATATGACTTGGCCAATTTTCCTTAATATATTTGTTTAATAATGAAAGTGATTGTTCCAAAGAATTCCTTCCCGCTATGGACAACAAATAGCTGTAATTTAAGTCGTTTACGGTATTTGAAAGAATCTTCAATGCATAATGACCAGCAGCTTCAAGATTGTTAGCTAGAGTCTTGGTTTTTTTTCCTAGTAAAAGAGGGCTGCAGTATTCCAGAGGGGGTAAAATGAAAGTCTAGCATAAAATTAGTGCAAAATCAGTAGTTACCAATCTCTTTAATCGCCTCAGAACTCTGATTTTGGTCTAGACCTCGGCTGATACGTAAGCTTTGGAGGAGAGCTTATCGTCAATGTGGACACCAAGTATCTCCGAAGAGCTTTATATTTCGATGGTAGAATTGTCAATACTGGGGGCAGGATCGCAGTTGAAATGTACCAAAATCATGGCTTAAGAACTGGATTTATTGTCAGATAGTTTGAAGGAAACGAGGTAGATAGTATCTGAAGATCCTGTGCTAGAGAGAGTTCTAATGCTATAGTGTTTGAAGCTAAAGTGTATATGTTGCAGTATCAGCAGCACAGAAACGCAGGGCGTAGGGGCAATTCGAGCAATGTTACACTCAGACTTCCGACATAAAAGCAATGACTACAAATGAGGGTCCGGATGGACAGAAAGTATTTTGTGTTACACATGCAATTTAAAAGCCGATTAGCAATTAATGAGTGATAAAAACCGACGTTTCGGTACATCTTACGCCATTGTCAAGGTTACATAAATAATGATAAAAAGCGATTGGTGAAGAGACTAAGTTAAAGCGAATTGACGAATTGTTTATTTATGTAACCTTGGCAATAACGCAAGATGCACCAAAACGTCAGTTTTTATCCCTCATATTTCTTGTTTCATGTATTTCCAAATCATTTCTTATAAGACGATTAGCAAGTGAACGATTTAAAATCTGACTAGGCTTATTTGAATCGATAAAGGTATCATTTATTTACCTCAGCATTCATTAAACTATTGCACGATTGTTTTTTAAAATTATGTTAAACTTTCACCACTCTCAGCCAATCAGATTACTGAACTAAACCCACAAGGCAAAGCGAATTTTTTTAAACATATAGTCAATGCATCTATATTTAACACTTTTTCTTATTGTTCAGGTATATATGACTAACAAATATCCAGAAGAAATACAAATGCAGCCGAATAGTCCTCGGTCATAAATTCTTAATTGGCCGAAAGGACGTATATAACGGCTTTTCTCATAGTGCTGTTAAACAACATTGACGCTGAATGCTATTTTAATTTTAACCAAAAAGATAAGGCGTCAGGAGAATATGAAGTATCTCACCTCAAAATGTCTTTCCGAGTTCTTGTATAAGATGAAGTCGCCTCGACCCATAAAATCGAATGACCTGGAAAAAACATGTTACAACAATAATGGTAATGATGACGATGATGAAAACAGAAGGTATTTTCAAGTACAGCGTATTTCTAAATTATCACAAGGTGCAGAAAATAGGGAACGAAAGTGTTCTATGCGACTTAAGATCCAAAGTGCCTGGCAGTTAGTTGTTTCGTTCACCAAAGTAGGACCATTTCTATTATTGCGGTCATAACACTCGGTATAAAAATAAAGTACAAAAATATACATACATATATGTAACCAACTGCAGCAAGAGATTATGAAGCAGACAGTACTGTTTCGGCCATCTGGACCTTATCAGTGAAATGCTGATACTTACGATGGAGGTATAGCTTTAAAAGCTACACCAAATGTTGCGAACTGAGTGAACACTTTCTGCGTAACCGACGAGCTCAGCTCTCGACTTCGAAAATGATGTCACGATCACGCTGCTCGGACAGATAAATATGGGAAAGAAAGATCTGCTCCAAATAAGGGAAATTTTCTGGCAATTAAAGTTAAATTCTATACAACCACACCGTCTGGACAAAAGAATCGAGTAAACAGTGTAACAGAGACCCTCGTGTAGTTTTGTGGACAAAATAGTTTTGAACATACGTTATGAGGGAAACCTTACAATCTCATAATACTAAGATGTGAAAACCCTACTGTGACGTATTACAAATGAGACTATAATTAGCTGATTAGCAAGAATAAAGCTTAGCCCAACGAGCCCTGACGATGGCGAATGCCAGAACGCATCGGGTCAAAAGAGTTTACATCTTCAACGGTTGAGACTGCTACATTTCGCGCAACTTGTCATTAAAACGGCAAGCACTCTCCCCTGAAACTCAGCCGAACGCAGAATTCACAATTGGACTTTAAAGGACAACAACATTGCGCACATTATTTCATGGAACATTTTAGCTAGCGCCAGACCATACAACACTGCTAACAAACGATGTAACCTTTGTTTACGAGAGAAAGTCATCATAATCCGCCAACCGGAACGTTTTACCCTCAGAAAAACAAATAAGCTTGTATCTTCATGCCCACACAGGAACAAAGCATTGTTGCGTAGCAACTGACATTACCTTAGCCATTACTTAAATAGTCGTGTATATACTGGAGTATTGTTTCCATCCAAGTCTCCTGATGAGTCAGTCTAACAGCTCAATTCAAGAAGATTTGCATAATATCTTGAAGCGTTTTTAATAAAAGAATTACTCCACTCGCGCTTGTTGGATATGACATGATTATAGCCAAATCGGCGCTACGCGCCTCTGTGGCTATCTATCATCTCACGCACCAACAATACGTTTCCTATTAAAATCACCGTTTAATTCCAACTTTTGAATACAAAACTTAGCTCACTTTACTCAATCGCGTGCCAAGAACAACAAAGAAAGTAACACGATAACCCTTTAAGCCTTTTAAACTTTTAACCCTCTTAAACTCACCCACTAAGTACAAGAACATGTCTCGATCCGATCTGAATTATCTCCGGCCATTATGTGACTTAATCAAACAATAAAAAACAACACGGCATGTCCATAGTTCCCGACACTCTCCCCCATATGTCTCGTAGCGACGTGGCATATGTAACACAGGGAACTGCCTGATAATTGTGCTATTGAAGCAAACAAAACGATGAAACCTAATGGAAAACGTTCTACATCCAAATGTTCATTCCAACTGATCCTCTAAGGCTAAATCTTGTAATTGAATCTTGGCGGCGACTGCTGCATCTCGTCAGGGTCTAAACGCTGGTGCTCCAGGATCAAGTGTTGTTGTAGTTCCTCTGACACCATCCCTGTCGCACGACAGTTGCAGGGGATACAGGTGCTGAATAGGGTGTTCGATGTGCGATCGACCGGCTCGTAGTCTCGCACCACGAACTGCTCCATCCCGTCCTTCAATCAGACTTTCAACAATTCCAAGTGGCCAGCTATTTCTGTTCCGCTCGGACGACTTTATAATAACTACGTCTCCGATAGCAAGAGAACACCTCTAGTCTCCGTGTTTAAGGCGGTGACGTTCGCGTAACGCACGCAAGTACTCAGCTGTCCATCGATTCCACATTGCATCCTTAGCTTTCTGTAGGAACTTGGCGCGCTTCCTCAAATCTCTTTCTTCCAGATGGTATAACTCGTACAAGATATTGGATTTGAGAAATAGCATCGTGTTTGGCGTCAGTGTGGGGAGCTGGACATGCTCCTCCTGGTAACACAAGGGACGGTTGTTCATGGTGACTTCAATACCCAGGATAACTTCGCTTAACTCCTCCCAGTTTAGTATCCCTTTGCCAACTGTCTTGTAAGATGTTGATTTAATCAACCCAATCAGACGCTCAAATTGCCTTCCCCACCAGGGCGCACGGCTGACGTTAAACTGCCAAATGATGGACTGGTTGTTAAGAAACGAATGAAATTCTTCATCCTTCTGTGCCTTCTTTAACCACTTGGCAGCAGCGACAAATGCCTGACCTTTGTCTGAGTAGGCCCTTGATGGCCGTCCTCTTCTGGCGATGAAGTGCTTTGGGCTCTTAATGAACTCATGAACTCACTGGTATCCAAATTCGGCAGTAACTCTAAAAATACTCCGCGGGTGAGACTACAGGAGTACAATACCGCATATTCTTTACGTATCTCCTTAAAATGTTACGTTACTTCCCGGTCCGGCAAAATCCACACCCATCAC
>BLFN01000227.1:2053271-2065370 GCA_014634225.1 Acropora yongei | reverse complement strand
CCATTCCCCATTCCCCATTCCCATTCCCCATTCCCACTTTTAAAGATAGCTATTTGAAAACTGCTCTATCAGTAACCACTTGTTGGTGTAACTTGATATTTTTAACACATCAGATACTATACCAATTGCAATAGATTTTTTTTTTTTTAATATCTATGTAAAGGGTAGTAAAGGGTAATAATGGCTCAGAAGCAATTTCAATTAATTTATTTGAAATATCTCGTTAAGTACATTTTCATTTAACTTTTGGAAAAGCCTACAAACTTGCGTTGCATCAACAGGAGACATGAAAAGAACTTTAATCTGGAGACTTGTTAAATTGTTCTGCAATGTCTAATTTATTGGTAAAAGCTTTGTCATTCATTGTAATTCTTGAAGGTGAACTCTGTCCCTTTGTTTTCCGTTTAATTTAAAGTAATTGCTTAAGTTTGTTTGCGTATTTTTTATATTGCGCTATCCTGACTGCGTTATTTGAAAGGAAGTACGTTCTATGGTTTTTTTTTAATTTTTGGATTTAATGGTATTATCGTATCCAAGGCTTACTAAATTGCATCTGGTTACTTCAAGATAATTGTTTCGCTGGTGCACGTTTATTAACAATAAGCTAAAGAATATTTATGGTCTTAGCTGCACTTTCATTAAGTCATTAAGTAGTACTTTCATAGTAGATAGCATTCCAATCAATTGCTTTAATATCCTGAAGGTAAAGTTCTGAATCCAATCGGCAATCAATCAATCAATCAATCAATATAACAAAGAGACTGAAAGATTGTACATACAAACATTTAAAAGAATATTATCAGAAGCGCCCGAACAGGAGTATAGCACTCAAGGAAATGCAAAGTAGTCTGACACGTTTGGAGAAACGTCTTGTAATTTTAAACTTTTCTCTGCTCATTGCGTAGGCAGTGAAGCTGTTTAAGCTCTGGTGTGATGGAGTCGTTTTTACGACTCAATCATATTTGTTTACATATTGACACCAACAGAGCATCACAATTATGGACCATCTGCTCAAGCTTACCATAGCAATTTGGAGGTTCTCCTTCTTGACCGTAAGGACATGGCACACGATAACCTGAAAAATTGACGTCTTATTAGCCTGTTGTAAATATAGTTGGTAGACCATAGATTTAAGAACACTTTCTTTTCATATTTTATTGTCATACGCAACCTTATAGCACATTAGTTTCCTTACCAGCGCAATAGGCAGTTGCACAGAAATAAAGGGGTCTAAGATAGTAAACATAGTAATTTCCACAGTTTGTGACGTTGATGGTGATAGAGTATCGGCATGTTTTGCCGAAACTACTGATGCAGGCTGTGCGCTCCATGTTTCCTTCACTTATAGTAGGATGTGGATCTCTCAACCAAATCGGATCGTGTGTTCCACAACGATAATCTTGTACTGAAGTTTCAGGCATTTTAGAGCCACCAAAACTAGTGAAACGATACCAGCCGAAAGGAAGAAGTCGATCGCACAGTGGAATTTGTCCTGGCTCCCAGATGCTGTTTATGCTACGCCGAGTTTCATTTATTGGCGTGTTTATGTTACAACAGTCATTGCAATTTTGCGTCTGGCAAATACATTTTAAATTTAGAAAGACAAGGAAAAGAACCCATTTGGGAAAGCTAAATTCCTTCCTACGCATATTTCTTCCTCAAATACAGGTAGTTGCGAGACTCGGTATAACAATTTTATGTAAATGATGAAAAAAGCCAACTATTTTTAACTCAGCTTTCATTGAGAAGAAACAACGAGAATGTTGAACAACCAATCAGAATCGTTTGAAATCGGGCTGAAAGGATAAATCACCTAGGATACTGTGGTACTAAAAACATTAACGCTCTAAAACTAGCTATAAATAGATTAAATATAGTTAATAGCTTATAATGACAGGATATGTACTTCTTCAACGGTGACTAGAATAAATTCAAAATGGATACAACGGAACCTGCCTTGTTTTAATCCTGTGCACCTTAAGCAAGAAGTGTGCCTCTCGTCATATTTTTGACGGAGACGTGTCTAACGACTTCCTGAAACTATGAATCGCCTTCCTGGGAAATTTCCCTACCGCTAACACGGGGTCAGATTAATTAATAGCATGACCTCTTTAATTTGGAGGCGCTAATATTTGTGTGTCTTGTCATACTTCCGTACTTTGGCCACTGATGTGCATCTTAAGGAACTTAAAAAATGGTTTGACGCGAATGTTTGTAAATCACTTAGCTTACAATTGGAAGGAAACGGAAAATAAACTCTTTGATCACAGTGGCAGCCCACAGCGCATCGAAAGGCCTTAAAAATATTAATATCATTTAAATTTCCGCTTTCGATCAGAACCACCAACCGATGAAGCGATATAAAAAGTCATGGCCTTTTCACAAAAAAATAATGGATATAATGGCCTCTCTTATAAGCCTGGTGGTTTCTTGAGGTCTCCTCGCCATTACCTTCAGCTGTAATTTAATTCTTTCAATTTACAATGGCAAATAAATGATGATGATGATGATGATGATGATAATTGATTCCCGTGAACAACTTTTCGAGTTGATGTATAAAAGGCTATAGCAACAGGACGGGAACTTCAAATGATGACGGGAGGTTCTTATTTGACCATATTTGGGTATTTCAACAGCGCACGCCGGAGGGGACGTTCCTTTCTCTTGCGAAATCAGCCTATTACAACAAACATAACGCATATACTACAGTTTCAGATATGTCTGGACTCGATTTCGGTTGATGTTAGTAGGCGTCTCCAACGCCCTTCTTCTCACCTTAAACATTGCCTGCGAGAAAATAACGGTCATAAACTAAACTCCTCAAGAGGAGAGGGCTTGAAAGGTGATCCCAAAATCAAAAACAACGGCTCTAACAGAAACGATAACCCAAATGCTTATAACGTAAGAGCGCAGTCAATGCTTAGCATTAAAAGAGAACTTTTTGTTGGCGTGCGCCTTATATCGTTGTGTGCATTTTTGGAAAATTGTTCTTTATAAGCATGCAGCAACAAGAATTTTGTAAAATGCGTGTCATAAACGTGAGGTTTCGATTTCAATTATATGAGTTACTTACTGCTACGAGGAAATACTGCCTACCGAAGAAAGCGTTGTTTATAGCTCACATTTGAATGTGTAAAAATGGGAACACTCGAAAACGCTTCAGTGTGCTTTTTTGTCCAATTCAACAGCCAGCCTGGCTCACGTAATCAGCCACTTAAAGAGAATCGCTTCAGTGACCACACTAATTGTAATTCACAGGGAAGTGTTTTGCTTTGTTTTGTATTTGCTTTGTATTGCTTTTCCTTATCTCAGCGTTGAACGACTGGACATTACAAGGAAACCAAAAATAACTCGGGAAAGCGACAGGAAAACTGTGTGTGAAGCTTTCGAACAAGCACGCTGAACATGACAAACAGATAAAAAACGTTAAACCTTCTGATATCAGCTTCTTGTGTCTGAAAAACTACTCATCAATGATGCTCAACTAATGACAACTTATTGAACGGAATAGTGCTCGCTTATGTTTTGTTAACGTTTCAATTTCATTCAGCAATCTAATTTCAATTTCATTCAACAATCAAATTATTAAGGTGAAATTTTTGCATTAAAAATGAAATGAAAGACGGTTGAGCGTATCATAACATGAACTGCAACACAGATTTCATAAAATTCGCGTCACCAACGCTAGGTTTCGACATCCGCTCTGAAAATAGCTTTGTATTTATATCCTTAATTGCAAAGTCCATTTGCTCGGTGCCTTCCGTTAGGTCAAAGACATTTTTAAACTAGTTCCTTACAGTTTCATACCACATGGCCATATAAGTAGTGATAAGATCTGATGTCTGGACGTGAATTTTGTTAGAAGCAGGCCGCTAGAGGGTCGCTAACAACCTCCTCGTCACTTGTAATACCGCTTGTGGTGAAAAACATAGATAAACGCATTAACCCCAATACAAAAAGTCACCGCTCCAACAGAAACGCTAACAAAAGGGAAGATGGTTTATGCTTAGAATTAACAGAACTTCATACCTATACCATTACATACATTTTTGGATAATTTTTTCTTTTAGGCATACAGCAACTAGAATTTAATCAAATGCAACGTAAGGTTTCGACCTCCGCTCTGAAAATAACATTAAGCGACAAGAACGTCATACATTGACATATTTAACAATGAAATACGATAACCTTGCACGCTTTGCGTGTTTGTTTTTCATTTTGCAGCCGTTCTTGTCCTTTCGACGACGTGAAATGACGTGTTTTGCGGTTAAAATTGACGACAAATTTTCAATTTTTTCTCTTTGATCTCCAAACCACTGATTCCAACTCGATTCGAGGACATATACTAGGAGCACATTTGCAAGGCACAATGGCCTATAATAATTGAGAAAATATTGCAGAAACGCGATCGCGAACTGTTAGTTTTGCTGATTGTCTGCTTAATCTCGCTTTTATCTCTGCATTATTATTAAATGACTCAAATCAAAACATTTCAGGCAAAATTTTTCCTAAACGCACTGAATTCGAAATCATTTATATGTATTGGATTAGCCTCCCACGCAGACTCTCTTAGGGATTCGTGACGTGTTCCTCCCCGACAAGCTCGTGGGAGAGGAACGTGTGACTAATCCCAAGAGAGTGTGCATGGGAGGCTAGTGTTGTATGAGCTTGTAAAGAGATCAGTCCCATCAGATGGCGGGCTAGATATGTCTTGTTTACTTTCTTATGTCTCAGTTACTCATCGTGACAAAACGTTATTTTAATTTGTTTAATTTAATTACTGAAGCCTATATTGTTGTAATCCGGTGTAAATTAATCAGAACCATTGTCTAAAAGTATGACGGAATCGCTTATGCAAGTACCGTTTGGGAAATTCTCCCAAAACGTACACGCGTAGATTAATCCAATAGCATGAACTGTTTAATGTGGAGGCGCTACAAAATATTAATTACCAACAAGGGACTAACTAAACACAAGCAATAGTAAAACCGACTGTCCAATTTAAAAAAGGCGCCCCGAGCCTTCTTAACCCAAAGTGATGTCAGTTTCTCTTATTTCCTTACCATACTTGAGCGTAAAAACCAACTTACCATTATAAAGACAACAGCTTTCAAATAAATTGGGAGGACAGGTGCAGAGATCAACGTTCTTCTGGTTTCCTTGGTGTAGACACCGAGTTTTACAAATCCTAGTCTGGTTCAAAGCAGGACCACCACGACAAGGTGTGCCTCCACACTGCCCTAAAGTTACTATGTATCTTCGTCTTGCCTGGTACTCGCCGCACTGCGAACACCCACTCCATGATGACCATGCAGAATAACTGCAGTTCATCGGAGTACTGCCATAGCATATTTGCGCCTCATGCAAAGAGGGACATCCAGATCCACCGCAACTGGAATATCTTATGATGTTCCTCATCCTTTGTCGAGTCCCAGAAGCACCACACGGTTGAGCAGTGCATTGCGACCACTGAGACCAGGGATTCACTTGACAGTTAATTGGAGAACAGCTCCGTCGACGCCTACTCCACCACGACTTAGTTTCAATTACAGTTCTTAATAACGTTAAAAGGAAGATGTACAGCGAGATACTTTTTGATAACATGCTCTGAAGTTCCACGAATTTTTTTCTTTCATGAAACAATTGCCAACGACAGAGCGAGTAATTTAATGCCAGATTTTTCTAAGAAACAGTTTTTAAAACAGGAAGTCCTTCGAACCGTTGAACATATTTTTGCAATTCAATGGAGGGATTGTACGAGGTCAAGTCTTGGACTAATGACTGTCATGAACAATATTTGAACAACACAACCAACTGCTATCATTCTTATGAAAATATGAAAATACTTTTTGTCCCTTTGTAGAGTCCAAGAGACGCTACAGTGTTGAGCAGTGCATTGCGACCATGCACTGGGACTTCACATCATTAACAGCTTAATGGAGAACAGCTTCGTCGACGTCGATTGCTACTTCACCACGATTTAGTTTTAACTACAGCTCTTAATAACGTTGAAAGGAAAATGTACAGCGAGATACTTTTTGATAACATGCTCCGAAGTTAAGTTTCACGATTTTTTTTTTCTTTCATGAAACAAGTGCCAAAGGAAGAGCGCGTAATCTAATGCTAGATTTTTCTAAGAAACAGTTTTTTAAACAGGAAGTCCTTCGAACCGTTGAACATATTTTTGCAATTCAATGGAGGGCTTGTACGAGGTCAAGTCTTGGACTAATGACTGTCATGAACAACATTTTGAATAACGCAACCTATCCAGTGCTATCATTATTACAAAAAAATAATTTTTGTTCCTTTGTCGAGTCTCAGAAACACAAGCTGTTGAGCAGTGCAGTGCGACCACTGAGACCATGAATTCACTTGACAGTTTATTGAAAAGCAGCTTCGTCGACGTCGACCGTGCTGCTCCACCACGATTTAGTCTCAATTACAGCTCTTAAAATGTTACAAGGAAAATGTAGGGCGAGATACTTTTTAATAACATCCTCCGCAGTTAAATTTCACTGCAGTTGTTTTTTTTTTCTCTATGAAACAAGTGTCATAGAAAGAGTGCGTAATCTAATATTAGATTTTTCGATAAATACTTTTAAAAAGACTGAAAGTCCGTTGAACAATTGAGTTTCTTCCGCAGATCAATGGAGTGCTTGAACGAGGTCAAGTCTTGGACTAATGACTCATTTCATGACCAACATTTTGAACAACACAACCTATTGTTATCATTAGTATAAAAATATCTTTTGGTGCCAAATTTGCAAGGTTAGCATACTTTTGCAATGAAGCCGGACACACTTGCAACAAAAACATTGAACCGTGGACAGTAAAATATGCAGAAAGAAACGAGCAGTATTCACTTAATAAACCATGAAGTGTATATGGCAAACTGAAGTTCTCCAAGAAGCTGTACAGTCAGAGATAGAGTAGGTGGTAGCTATGGTGTGTTCATTTAACGTCCACGTAGATCAGGACCTTTCTGTAACTTGGTTTCGTTTAGGACAATCAGATATGCGTAGTGATCTTGCGGTCTAATGTCTTTGCGACTTGAAAATCCAAAGCATTAATTAAATATTGAATTACTAAGCATATGAAAAAGATGTCGACACAGATTGTATTGTGCAATGCATATGAACGGTTGGCTCACTGAATATTCAGTGATGAGAAGCCAATCAGCTAATTTCAGTCGGCATTGTTCCTTCCCAAACAATGAAAGAAGATAAATTTGACAAGATTTTAGTTGACGTCTGCAACGACGTTCTTCTCACAATCAAAATCGCTTGCCTTGAGAAATACAGGAAATAACAGTCATACAACTGCCTATAATACTAACTGCTCAAGAGAACAAAAACGGTAACCCCAATATCAAAAATAACGGCTCTGAAAGAATTGCTAACCCAAATGAGTATAATGTAGGAATGTAGTCAATGCTTAGAACCAACAAAAGAAACTTTCAATACCGCTTGTGGTGAGAAAGACAATAAACGTCATAAATGCCTCCAAGTAAACCAAGAAGAAGACCAAAACATGAACCCAATATTAAAACTAACGGCTCCAGCAGAAAGGTTAAACCAAGTACTTGCAAAAAGGGAAGGTATATATAGTTAACGCGTAGAATTGACAGAACTTATTAGCGTGCACCGGTACCATTATTTACATTTTTTGACAAATTGTTCTTTATAGGCATACAGCAACAAGAATTGAATAAAATGTGTGTCACCAATGTGAGGTTTCGATGTCCACTCTGAAAGAAGCATTAAGTGACAAGAATGTCACACGTTTAAATATTTAACAACGAAAACTTACTTACTTACGCTTAAGCTTCGCATGTGTATTTTTCAGTTTTGCACATTTCGCAGCCTTTCTCGTCCTTTTGATGAAGGGAAATGACCTGTTTTGCGGTTGGCACTTGACGACAAATTTTCAATTTTTTTATTTCGATCTCTAAACCGCTGATTGCAACTTAGTTCCAGGTTATATACGAAGAACACATTTGCAAGACGAAAACACATTTGCAAGACGTAATGACTTGGAAAATTTGAGAAATTATTGCACAAACGCGTTAGTTTTTCAGCCTACGTTTCTTCTTAATCTCCATTTTATCTCTATATTAGCGATCATTCAAATCATACATGTAATGTAGCATGTAAAGCACCATTTTTCCTAAACCCACTAAATTGGAAATCATTTACTTGCGTAGATAAGCGGGTAAAGAAAACAGTCCCAGCAGATGGCGGGCCAGATATGTCGCGTTTACCTAGTTGTGCTGTCTCAGTTAATCATCGTCACCAAAACGCCGTAAATTAAATTTTTTAAACTTAACTAAATGATTTAGTTTAAAAACAACAAAAAAAAACCAAAGGTTTTTGTCTTGGAAATAGAATGGTTCGTTAAACCAAGGCAGTATTTTTTAGAAATTATTGTAAAAAGGTCATACAGGCTTCCCTTCAGAAAAGAGTTAAAGCGAAATTAATTGCTGATTCATACACGATGCTCATTTCTGAACTCTTTGGTTTGCTTTAAATACCAAATTATCCCTCCAACTTTCTCCAAGAGATCAAATCATTGTATACTAGAACAATACGCTTTATCCTCATAGTGACGACTCTTCTATTCGCTGTAAAATTTAAATTTATTGACGCTACATAAATATCATCTACCCACAACAGAGACATTACTAACCATGTAATGCGTCAGTCTGTAAACATCGCTTTGTACACATAATAAAGACAATGTTTACCTGAAGGATTTGAAATTAACTTCTTCTAGCATTAAACTCGACTCGCCTTCATCAGGAGTCTTATCCTAAAGATCAGAAGACATGGAAAGCGTGAGCTCGTGACATTTCCACTCTTGCGTGGCAAGCTATACAGCTATGCACAAACAAAAACGGCAAAAACTTCTCGAAACACTATCACATATACAGCAATTGATCTCACGAGAGAAAATTCGACTACTTCATGAATTACATACCAATACTCCCACATAAGACAGTTTATCCTCCAGAGAAGGTTCGAGACAAAATTGTTGTGTTTGAAACGCCTTTACTTTTCGATTGCAACTTTGAAGAGAAGTGCTAACTTTAGTTAGCTGACTCGAAACTCTATCTTTCTGGAAACCTCGCTAAAAACCAGCTTGGGGTCAAAACCACTTCTTCCTAATGCAAAAAGTGCCAAAACTAACACGACAATAGTTGCTAAGCGGAGAAAGATAGGCCTCGTCCTCAGATGGAAAAGGATCGCACAGCAATGGCACGTTGAAAGTATACGAAGCGTTCAGAGAGGAATATATGATTGAGCCGACGGTTCAACACTAGTTACCTGCGGATTTGTTGAAGGGAAAATTAGCTCGACCCAGTGTCTTTCTTTGAGCATAGTTGGCCATGGACACTTCGTTAGTGAATATTTTTGCGATTTTAGGGTACTAATTAGATATCATAAGAGTGCCACATATGCTGTTATTCAGTAGTTCTAACATTGCACTAATCATACGGACATATTGCCAAAATAATTTCATTAATATTACCATTGAGGCGCGTTGTTTCACAGCGATGGCTAAAACAGGGCAGTTTGGTGAGCATATTTTTAGTTGCCATCGGTATCATGGTAATCCAAAACAGCAATCCCACCATCGTTCCCAAGCGAATTTTTTGCACGCCCTCACTACAGGGTTCTTTTGTTTTGTAGTGATTTAATTGCTTCCAAAGGCCGAAACGGCCGACGTCCATGGTTGCCTGACACCTTCCCAGGTGATATAACTGTGCGCATGCGTAAGGTGGTGGCCACATCACGGGGATTGTGTGAGGTGAGCACACTGTGCTTTTAGACTTTTTTGAAAAAGGGCTGGCCGGCTGTGATACTAATTAAAATCTAAACCAGAGGCTTTTACCCGGTTTGTGACAAAAGGGACCGTACAACTGAATTAAAACAGCTCAAGATACCGTATACCCAGAACCACTGGCTGGGTCTGAAAAGGAGAAACTTTGCCTAGTTATGTTTAACTGTTAAAGATATAGTGTGGTTAAGTTAAGTTATTTCATTATCCAAATCCAGTCGGGGACGAAGGTACAAACTTCAAGTGTAGTAAAAAAGAATATTTATTCCGCTAAAAAAGCAATTGCATGATGATAAAATACGGTATCGTGAGACTATAAAAATGATCATTACATCAAACAAAATGGTAGGCTGAAAGCAATGTTTGTGTCGTATTCTTGAAGTCAGATACGCTTTGCACTGAAAAGGTACAAGACTGAGAAGTTAGTAACTTACGGATGCAGCATTCTTTTATCTCTTGAGCTATTTATTGCATGCCTTGTCTCTGCGTGTATTAAAAGTTGTAACGCCAATGAACTAGGAAACGTATTATTTAAAATGATTGGTGAAAGTTAATTAATTCCTTACAGGAATCCATAGCCGACTAAGAGTGCAAAACAAGTATTAACTTGATTGTTATACTGCATAATACCTCCAAAAGACGATCTAGTGGGCGGGGGGGGGGGACGGCGTTTAATTTCATTTAGTCTCTAGTCGCTTTTAACGAGTTTGATCCCGACTTCAACAAGTAATATTCATGCAGAATATCTAGTTCTTTCGGTAACAATTTCACAGAGTTGCATTTGGTTTTCTGAGGTTTTAAAAATCAAGAGATTGATCGCGTATCATATTGCCACAAACCAGCTTAGAACAGCTGATTAGAATTTTGCTAAATACTGAGTGCAGATTCGCTCTATAAAACTAACACAAATGCGCCTTTTACAGAGGGAGAAGCCATGATAGTAGTATCAGTGAAATCCTTCGTTTGAGAATCCAGTCGTTTGCTTGTCGCAGCCGAGACTAATTTTCTCAAAACTAACGTAAGTGTTGTTCACAGCGACTGACTCCAACTCGTACTTTTCATGACTAGAAAACGCTTTCTCTGGCGGCATGCTCTCTGAGGCTCGATTTCTTGGATACGCTGCATCTCTGTTCTTGCAAAAGCGAACCAAGAAAATAGTGCAAAGAACCACGACGAAAAGTCCACCTAAGGACCCACCACTGATAATTAGCGCTAGCTCCTTGGTCGATTCTGGCGAAAGAGAATTACTTCTTTTAGCAAAGTGAGCTCAGCTCAGCTCAGCTCGTCTTTGAGCACAAACAAGCCATCGCGCTAGAGAACGAAAAGATCGAGCAACAACGAGAAGCGAAAGAGCGTGCGTATGCTAAAGAGCTGGCTTTTGAGCAGAAGAAACTCGAGCTGCAACAAGCACAAAAGAAGCCGACAGAAACCGCAGGAGCAACTTTCGATGTTGTTAAAATGCCGAAACTTGTCATTACTAAATTCGATGGGACACCTCAAGATTGGATGCGTTTTTGGGGTCAGTTCGAGACACAGATTGACAAATCATCTGCTCCAGAAGTGACAAAGTTTTCGTATTTGAAGGAATTACTGGCTTTGAAGGTCCGAAATCTGATCGACGGACTTCCGTTCACCGCCGAAGGTTATCACAAGGCTAAAGATTTACTCGCGCGACGCTATGGCAAAACGAGTGAAGTCGTGGGAACTTACGTTCGGAGCATACTTGAGCTGCCTACGATCAAAGAGAGGGACGTGAAGAAAATTCACGAATTCTACGAGGTCCTGCTATTCAACGTCGAATCTTTGCGGACTTTGGAAAGCCTGAACAAATTGGACGCCGCTGTGAGATTTACGTTTGACAAGCTGGGGGTCATAAAGAATGAACTTGCTATGATTGACGAGCAATGGAGCGAGTGGTCTTTTACGCAGTTCCTGGAGGCGCTGGAGAAATGGACCTTGAATAATCCAGTCTCCGAAGCTCTAAGATCTAAGAATCTGGGAGGTCATCAAGAGAAAAGAGGAAAATCGAGAGTATTCTACTCCCAACGTGGTGATCGCGATGCGAAGACCTTCCGTGGTTGTTTGTTTTGTGAAAGCCCAGATCACAAGGCAATCAATTGTGATGAGATCGTGAATTTGGCCGAGAGAAAAAGGATCTTTCTCGAGAAGCGTCTATGTTTTAACTGCACAGGATCAAAGCACAGAGCGGAAGACTGCAAAAGTAAATCGACATGTCAAAATTGTAACGCTCGTCATCACACG
>BLFN01000227.1:2048789-2049889 GCA_014634225.1 Acropora yongei | reverse complement strand
CCTTAGAACAATACCTTTCAATCTGTTCCGTGTGTTACATATGCCTCGTTTCGTGCGAGTCATATGGGGGAGTATGTCGGGAACCGTGTGAAATGCGTTAAATCGTTTAGTTGTTATTGTTGTTGTTATGCATGACCGGAAATGACTTCAATCAATCTCTCAAAATGCATTTTATACTAGGTATCAAGTATCTTGTAAGGAAATAATAACAATCCGGCACGCGGTCGATTAGTAATTGATGCTGTTGTGATGCCACGGGTTTACGTGAGTTGATTCTTCGAATAAAGAGCTGATTAACTAGGAAACGTGTTTTGGTGCGTTTTCGACAGCTCCAGCACATGCGACATCTCCATGTCCCAAAATTGACGTTCTAAGATCAAAAAGCTACCTTCCCGATTTTTACCCTATACATCTTAAAATCAGCTTTCTATATATATGGACAGAAAGGCAGACAGACCAATAATTAAATAGATAGATAAAAAAAATTAAAAATGGTGGTATGAAATCACCTTCGGGTGCAAAGGGTAACAGAACCACAGATCAAAAATCAACCCAGAGTGATGCCATCCACGCAAGATGTTGGCTCACGCAGTCGAAAGCAATTTACGCAGGGATAGAGTTTTTTGGTTGGTTTTTATTTTAATATTAACAGCTTAACCTTCAAGCAACGTGCTGCTTTTTCTGTAAAAGGTCAATTGGAGGGTAAAATAGAGTGTACTATAGGGCCTACTCAAAGAATTGCACCCACACAAGAACAGACTAAGCAATTTGTACTGTTATTCTGTAGCTCCCTTACCACAATGTGCTCCTTGGGATCCCCCCTGTACACTTACATGAGTAGCTATTGAATGGTATTTGAAGATGAATCCTTATGACACTTGACGAAAAAATAAGTCACATACTCCTGTATCTGATTGAGCGGGTTCGTGAACCCAGAGGAAGATTGCGCTTAGCAACCGAGATCATTTTTTGGGCTGCGTCACCTGCTGATAAATATCATTTCCGCCCGGTTTTAGACCGAATCGTCAATCATCGACAAAAGTTCTCTCCAGGATTAAACTCACCCGAACGATCACATTCCATTGTGTGCTGTAGTAAAC
>BLFN01000227.1:2033789-2038789 GCA_014634225.1 Acropora yongei | reverse complement strand
ATTTATTGCATGCTCAGTCTCTGAGTCCATTAAAAATTGCAAGGCCAATAAACTAGGAAACCTACTATTGTAAATGATCGGCGAAGCTTTATTCCTTACAGGAATCTATAGCTAATTAAGAGTGCAAAACGGTAATTATTAACTTAGCTGCTATGATACTGCATAATAACTCCAAACAGACCATCTAGGGGATAGGGATTACGGCGTTTACTTTCAATTGGTCGCTTTTAACGAGTTTTATCCCTACTTCGGCAAGAAATATTCAAACAGAATATCCAGTTCTTCCTGTACCAATTTCTCACAGTTGCATTAATTTTGGTCTCCTGAGGTTTTTTACAATCAAGAGATTGATCGCGTATCATATTGCCGTAATCCACGAGCCGAGACTGGCTGATCAGAATTTCGCTAGATATAGAGTGCAGATTCACTAAAACTAACACAAATGCGCCTTTTGCAGCAGGAAAAGCCATAGTCGTATCAGTGAAATCCTTCATTAGAGAATCCAGTTGTTTGCTTATCGCAGCTGAAGCCGCTAACTTCCCCAACAGTAACGTAAGCGTTGTTCACAGCGACTGACTTCAACTCATACTTTTGAGAATTAGGAAATGCTTCCTCGGGCGGCATGTTGTCCCAACCTCGCTTTCCTCTATGCACTGCATTTCTGTTCTTGCAAAAGCGAGAAAGGCAAATAATGCAAAGAACTAAGACGAAAAGTCCGCCCAAGGACACAGCAATGATGATTGCATAAGGTAGCTTTTCAGGAGGCTTCGTGGTCGGTTCTGGAGAAAGAAAATTACTTTAATTTTAGCAAAGTGAGCTCAGCCTAAGCACGTGCGACGTCTCTATGTCCACAATTAACTTCGCAAAATGAAAAAAACTGCCGTGACAATTTTTGGCTCATGCATTTTAAAATAAGCAGACAGACAGACAGACTTATAGTAACTACATATACAGATATATAAAAAGTAAAAATGGCAGTTTGAAATCACCTGTGGTTGTAGAGGGTATTCGGACCAGATATGAAGGATCAACCCGGAGTGTTCCAAGATTGCCATCATTTATCTCCTGTTTTAACATTTCAAAAGCCTCTTTGGGTTCATCGTTCGTATGGTATATCAACTTGAACTCGGCGACAATGCTCCCTTTGCTAAAACAATAAGACGTATGCGACACTTTGGAAAAAAAAGACGCTCATAATCCATTGTATCAAAAAATTGCTCGTTCCAACGAATTTGTCCTCGAGCAAATCAAAAGGCAACTGAGAAAATTGTTTGAAGTTATGAGGAGCAACTGGTTGAAATATGCGAGTCGAACAGGTTAAGAATTGCGATTTTGTCCAAATTCTCACTTATTAGCCTTTACGAATTAATTAGATTTCGGGCAACATAGAGTGGAATTATTTCCTAACTCATGAATACACCATTAATTTAATACCTTTCAATATCACGGGTGACAAATTGCCCTGAAAAGACGGCTTGTCTTTTGTTTCATCATAGAAAACGTTGCTATGACAAATTTCGTAATTTCACCGGAATGAACAGATGAAAATTTGAGCTAAAATAAAGAGTGATTCTTTACTCATGATATTACCTTGTTAATTCCTTCCTGAAGGATACGACATTTACGCCAATTATATTGGTCGTCTTCCTTAGCTTGTTCATAATCTGCAGAAAAAAATACAATAAAAAATTCAATTTATAGGATACGTTAAACCAACGATAGGAATATTCAGGGATATACTCTAATAACCCATTCTATTGAGTTGCGTGACCATCGCCAATTTTAGACTTAAAAAGAACATGCTGTTCAAAGCTACCAAAGTTTTCCACATAAATTCCTCTTTATCCTATAACAGGTGTATGCTTCTGTCAAGAAAAAGAATCACTTAAAATTCATTTCCCTACAGAAATGTCACGCCTTTTTAAAATAAAGACAGATACTGATAATTCTGTTTTACTTAACTACATCACCTCCTCTTCCAAAACGTTCTTCAAGTCTTTAAAGGCGTCGCTGTTCTTGTCGTTCAGCTCATCATTCCAAGTCTCTATTAGTTTGATTTTATAACTATATTCTGCAGCAATAAAGATTTAAAGAAAAAAGGTACATTACGAACACCCCTGTCTCGGAAACATCTGCCGAAAGAATCGACCTTCTTGCCTGTATTATGTAGAGATGGTAATAAGCACTGACGTATGTCCACAAATACACGTAATTAGATCTAAAAGAAAAAGAAAAAAGAAAGGCCACGCGCAAAGTGGACACACACACCGACCCCGTGGAGTGGCAGTCACCGCCAATTGGCTATGCCATTCTAATGAGGCCAAACACGGTAGAAACAGCTGTCCATGGTTACCTGATACCTGATCGGGTGATATAGTTGTGCGGCCACACCACGGGGCTGCTGTAAAGTATGAGCACCTTGTTTAATTAAGCCTTGTTTCTACGCAAATAGATGAAAGCTCAATTGTTATAAACGTCTCGAAGTATCCCGTTAATTTCAAGCGGTGTAAGCCACATTTAACTTTAGGGCTAGTGTTTGCGTCTTTCAAGTTAGGTTTTTGTGTTACAGTTTTGTTTCCACAGAGTAGAGTTGGGAGGACGCTCCATGACTTTTAGTCTCCGTATCAATCGCCAGAGGTGATTGTGAATTTAGCGAGAAGGACGAGGGGACACTTCACTAAGGTTATTTGAAGTGGGAAACATCTGATTACGTGAATTTCTGAACTTCCTAATATGCCACGGACGGCAACCGGAAGCCGGCATTTTGAAGATGAATCCTTGTGACAGTTGACGAGAAAATAAGTGACATACTCCTGTACCAACTCATTGTGCGAACAAGTGAATCGAGGGGAGGATCGTAGTATTGTAATAAGTATCCGACGTCCTTTTCAGGTCTGACTCACCTGCTGATAAATATCATTTCCGCTCAGAATTACCGAGACGTCAATCATCGACAACAGTCCACCCAAGCATTTTAGCAAGAATTTCAGTCACCCAGCGATCACATTTCATTGCGTGCTATGTAGTTAAAGAACTTAATTGCCATGCATATATTTCATCACGACTATCATATCGAAATGCGTACCTGCAACTTTTCGTGTCATGCTAGCTGTAATTTTTGTCGATGGATCCGTTTTCGGGGTGATGGTGCTTGACAAGGAAGGGAGATCTATTATGCAAATTAAGTTGTACGTGTAATTAAAAAAGTTCAAAGGGACCTATTAATTGCATTGCGATACAAAAGGATAGGCGTCACCAAAAGTAAAGCACATATGGGACTTATGTATTGTAGAGAGGATCTGATGCACATGATGTTTGTGATAATGCAAGTTTGGAGATGGCTCTAAACCGTGTGATATTTCGTTAAACTTGTTCACACCTGTTTTGCAATACTTTCCAGTGAATCCGACTGTGCATTTGCACGTGTAGCTGCCAATACCATCCACGCAAGATCCACCATTGGCGCATACGTGGCTCATGCAGTCGTCAATGTCTGAAAGGAATTAACGCAGAAATATTCTGAATTTTAGGAATATCAACAGCTTGACCTTAAGGTAACATGCTGCCTTTTCCGTAAAAGGGGTCAATTGGGGGGTAAAATACAACGTCCGACAGCACCTCGTTACCGTTTAAGCATGTGTGGCTCATGCAGTCTTCGCCGTCTAGAAAAAGTCACACAGATAAAGTAAAAACTTTATTAACACCTAAAAGTTAAGCTTCTAAACAAAAAAAGTCGTTCTATCTTTCCTTACCTTACCAGTTTCACACTAATTCCATTCGGTGAACCCCGCTGCACATTTGTTTTATTTGTCCTTTTCCTACTTTGCCTTACTTACAAATAACGGCAATATGCTTCACTGAATCCGTTGCTTAGTTGCATGAATAGTTATTGATACCATCCATACCGGATGTACCATTTGCGCATGTCTGGATCACGCAGTCGTCGATGTCCAGAAAAAGTCACTTAGGAACAGTAACAGAAAAAGTCACAAAGGAATAGAGAAAGTCACACAGGAACAGAGAAAGTCACACAGGAACAGCTCATGGCTGAATGCTACACGGTCTGCCTACGAATAAGCAGGAGTTTAGGGACTCCTCATGCCTTCGCTACAATCTCCCTCTGCCTAATCTCCCTAGTTGCTGTGCTTGTAGAGAAATGTTGACTGTCAACCATGCGTTGTCATGCAAGAAGGGAGGTTTTATAGCTCAGAGACATGATACTATCCGAGATCTTCTGACATCACACATCAGCAAATTGTGCAGAAATGTGGAGACAGAGCCACTCCTGCAACCACTCGACAATGAGGTATTTAATCTTCAGTCCACTGTTATAAGTCGAGAAGCGAGGCTGGATATGAAGGCAGGAGGTTTTTGGACACCGGGAGTGACGCCATCCTTTGACGTACGTGTAACGCATGTTAATTCCCGGTCCAACCAGTGCAAGCACACATTTACGATCTTCAAAGAGCAAGAAAACAAGAAGAAGACGATATACAACCAGGGAGTTGGTATTTGGTACAAACGGGGGCAAGGGACTCGACTGTCAGAAATTTTTAAGAACTCTCGCAAATAAGCTTTCGAGCAGGAATAAAGAACCCTACGCCAGCGTTACTTCCTGGCTACGTATACAGTTCTCGTTTGCTATATTAAGAACTGTACACAGATTCGTCAGAGGCTCTAGATACCCTTTTAAATCAAATGAGGTCTCAGACGACTTCACTCTGCCTGTAGCTGGTCTGCATCTGTACTCATAAGTTTGGGTTAGGAATTTTGGTTAGATTGTTGATTAGCTTTTCCTTTAATAATGCTCTAATTGTCATTTTCCCGTTTTAAAAATGTTTACATATTGTAAATATTTTTCTGTTTTAGGATTTTTCTCAATTTTTAATCATTACCATGCATATGCTTTAATCATTTTCACAAATTTTTAACAACATAAATTTTACCCACCCAAAATTTCCAATATTGTTGTTAATGTTATCCTTATTATTATTATTATT
>BLFN01000227.1:1945022-1947522 GCA_014634225.1 Acropora yongei | reverse complement strand
TTTGGCCAAATTGCGGGTCATTTATTAAAAGTAACAAAGCAAAGAGATAGCATAGGCAAGACAATGAATGCAATCCTACCACCATTCACACAAGGAGAGGACTGGCATTCGTCCACATTCACACCACAGTTGTGCCCCGTGTAACCAGCTAAGCAGTGACATTCGAAGCTATTAACTTGATCAATGCATGTACCTTAAAAAGCAAGAAAGTACTTTTAACATGAAAAGAAGGATAAAAGGGTTTTTAATAGGCCATTTCCGAGTTCCCCTCAGTCTCTCTTTCAAAGCGAGTCTTTTTTTGTCATGATAATTAGTTCTAATTTCAATATGAATGAAAACTTATTTTTAAAACAAAGACTTCGCACTTAGCCTCGCTTTGAAATGGAGGCTGAGATAAACTTGGAAATAGCCTATTGTGTTTGCCATTAGCCTATCGTCTAATAAAAGCCCATTCGGGAAGTGTTCAGTGAAAACATAAATTTCATTTACCAGTCTCCAAGTAAAGACAAGAATAATACATGAAAAATGAGGCAGAGCTGCCCACACGTGGTCTTATGCTCAAACAATTGAGTCACGTGTTCACCAGTGTTCTACATTGTTAACGTGTCCCTAACCAGCCTGGACCAAAATTGTGGGTAACCAATAAAAATTACCATAATTAAGGCAAGGTGAAGAGCTGCACTCGTTTATGTCAACTTCACACTGGAATCCGGAGTAACCAGGCAAACAGTTGCATGTGTATCCACTGACCTCATCTGTGCAATTTCCTGCTGAGAGACGGACAAACTATAATAGCTCTCCAGTCTCTGCTTTGGGCAGAATTTCCTCGCTATCCTTTGGGCGTGGAATTCTTTATAAGAATTATATCATCGTTTCATTTTACTTCTAATTTCAGTCAAAGTTAAGTTCTCAATAACCATGACCAGTGATATTTGAGCTAAACCGAATAAAAAGGAGGAACTATTTTTACTAGCCAGAGCGAAATATTCTGCACGTGATCTATAATACCTGTATATTAGCCAAGAAATACAGCTGTAAACTCTAGAATAATACTTAAAGTTCATATATTTAACCGGTTAGTCAAATAAGCAACAGCTCGCAGTTGCAAAGAAGTCTGAATTATTGCCCAGTAAACAGAGCTCAGGCAAGAGCAGCATTAATTTTATAGGTTTTGGGCGGAGAGAGAGAGGCATAAAATCCCCTTTGAAAGAGCCTCGATAAAGCACTGTGACTTGAACTCACAAAAATCTGTTTTGCCTGTCACCTAGTCAATTAATCATCTCGGTTTGAACTGGTCAAATTTTAATTCAATTCGGACACATCTTTACATAATAAAATATTTCATCGCATAAAATCCTACCATTTACACAAGGAGAAGACTTGCAATAATCTATATCAATGTCACAATTCCTTCCCTCAAAACCAAGATAACAAGAACAGGAATAGTTGTTCAAAAGGTCAGTGCATCGCCCTGTAATAATCATGAAATCATAACCAAAATTCATTATTCCTGTCAGAATAAAACGGTTTGTAGACCTAAAGACAAAATACATTTTTCTCATGCTTCAGTCACGTGAGTTTTAGATGGACTCAGTTTTATACTTGTTTGTTTAAAAATTTTAATTCCACGTCATCCTTCAAAGAAATCAAAGACAGTTAAATGGTTACTGTGAGAAGATGAATTTTGCTTTTTGTACCTCGTAAACAAGGATATGAGGCACACTCATCAATCTCTGCGCTACAGTATTCTCCAGTGTATCCCGGTGCACATTGGCATTTGTAATTCCCTTGTCCTCGAGGACCCTGTGGAACACACTGACCGCTGTTGTTGCACGGGCAGGGAACCACCATTACGGACATATTAAAAGTTGACGAAGCTTGGCAGGCATCAGTAGCCTTGAAAAAAAACTGAGTCGTTTGGCTTGTTGTCACGTTCCAATACAATACGTTATTCTGTATCACGGCTTTCTTCGGGCTTCCTCCTTCAAGAGAAACAGTGACGGGCATTCCCTCGGGATCCACAGCTTCAATTGGCAATCTGAAGTTTTCCCTGTACACCGCGTAGTAGTTGGTCTCCATAGTGACATTAGGAGGGTGATTAACTGAAAGAATATGCCACAGCAATTAAAAATTCACGATGTTAAATATTACACCTAATGGTGATATTATGCAACCCGAACTCACTGGATCAGTCGATAATGATCTGAATTTTCCTTCTGAAGAACCATATTCCCAAGATTTCTTCTCTTGGTCTTTGTACGCTTTCAAAAGCCACATTCACATAAACGGAATGGACTGCGCTTCATTCAAGACCTCAGCATCAAATGTGGATAGAATCATTTGCTAGTTGTCCACAATGCTTCAAAAGGTTTTTTTTTCTATCAAAAATTTATTTCTCATGCATACACGCGTTGTTTCTTTGCTTGGTATTGACACCTAACAGATGTTTAAACTACTTCTTGATTTGCGACTTTGACTTGACGTCAATGAGCCATCTCAG
>BLFN01000227.1:1935022-1937522 GCA_014634225.1 Acropora yongei | reverse complement strand
TCGATGATTTTCATTTTGCTTCTTAAAATTCTTGAAATTGAGGAGATGAACGATATCGATGATATGCGCTACATTAATCTTTCGAAATACATGGCAGAACTCTAACAGGTATTTCAACGAGAATATTACTGTTCTATGTTGTTATATATCATTCTCTCTTAAATCTACTAGTTCTTCATGTGTAACTGTAATTTCTATAAATTGTTAACTGTATTGTCGTGTGAGCAAATAATCATATAATACTAATCAACGTAGCCCACTTCGAATAGCTATGCTAATTGAGGGCCTCCATTGTATTACATTTCTCTAAAATTTTTTGACATTATTCTTTGTGAAATGGCAATAATCGTCGCAGGGTTTTTTTATATATAAGGCTACGGCTTAATTATAATTCAAATTTTGGCCAAAAAGTGTTCGGACAAAATAGATGCAACGATAGAAGCTTACCTGGATGTCAGCTGAGCAAACATTAACCAGTGCCTGTACGTTTGTTCCTAGTTTAGCGCAAAGCTTCCCCACTTTTGTTTCCAGCAAGCGTTCAGCGCAATATCGCGTGGCATTTTCCTTTGAGACCACTGACCGTTTTTCCCTGTGGTGTTCATTCGACTTAAAAGGCATCATCAGCACCGCGAGGTCTTCCTGCGTCAATTCATCTGAACCTTCAACGGCTCTTTTTTTCCGGCTTTGTTGTGGATTATTGTCACACATCTTTATTCGGTTGTACCCCGTTGCTGTCAAGCCTCCAGTAAGTCCTCTGACTGGTATACCACCAATCGCACAAGTCTTTTCGTGGTCTTCAATATTTTGTGGCCATTCTTCATTGCAAGGGCAAGACGTCTCAAACTGCGGAATGGCTTTTTTATTAATGTCATCAGGAAGCGTTTGGAAGTAGCTAGTAGATGCATTGAGTCTACGAGAACAAAGTGGTTGCTTATTGTTTCATTAGATTTATTTTAAACATGCAAGTGTACTTCAAACAAACATTCTTCCGAGGAAATGAAGTTGAATTAACAAACTGCTTCACAGAAATTCCACTTAACTAACCTGAAAGAAATCATAATTCAAAGGAAACCAAACTTTGCGAAGGAAACAAATTTACCAGGAGATAGCAAGTTAGCTATTAAAGAGCGTGGTGAATTAGAAGTGAAAAATAAATTCGGGACTAAAGGGGATCGATGAGGGTTTGAATCTAGCGCCACCACATGTTTGTGGGTCCCATGAACCGGATCACGAGGTCTCTCCGAAAATATGTTCGGAAAAAATATGCTGTATGAATGGTACAAATTATTAAGTCAACCAATCCGGTCAATCTTAAATACAAACCTGTAGTTCGATGCAAGGTGAGTTATGTCTCCACGGTCGCCTGAATAAGTACACAATCCCGCCTCATTTTGAGAAACCTGGGTTCGAGGAGTATAAATGGTAACATCAATGCCCCAGCGATTCCTTTCCACTATAACTATTATCCCGGTAGGTACTATCACCTAAAAGGAAAAGGTAGATTTGGCTGAACTAAACTGGAAGTAGCAATGACAAAGAATGCAAAAGAAATTACACTGGTAATGTCAGTGATCGTTTGCATATAGGCTTTAGAAGTCGTTTAAGGATCTTTCAGAGCGGAAACCCGAGTAGTAGAGACTCTTTAATCTTGGGTTATGTGTGATTCAATCTACACTTCACGACCGTTTGCTTGCTGCTGAGTTGATGTATCAAGCTACACCGGTTTTGCAACCTTTAGCTCTTTTACGTTTACAATTATAAAGTAGGACTTTCGTAATATTTCTTCACAGTTCTTCAACTTTCGAAATTTTATATCCCTTCTTAAGAGATGAGTGTGCGCGCACTTTATTGGGGACAACTTTTCGTGACTTTCGTTAATTAATTCTTTCTGAATGACCGCAATGAGCAGCATGAATCACAAATTACATTTTCATGGTGCTTTTCAACGATATATTAGCGAGCGGTTTGAAAACGGAAAGAGCTTTTCATCCAGAAGGGCCATACCTTGATGGAATCGTCTGGGTTAGTGGGCTCCTGAGAAGGACTGCTGTTTGTAGTGGCAAGGATTTTCCGCATAACTTGTTAACACGTCAGCTACCACCATCAACGGTCCTTGTCAGGACTCCAGTCACCCACCGGACAGATTTCGCGAAGGCAAAGCCATTTAATTGATTAAGATGCCCAACTGCCAGGAGGCAACCGGCCTCCTCTACACGGGGCGCGAAAGAATTGAAGCATTACATCAGTTTCTCATCCGCGGTCCTTCCGTGAGTCTGCCATTCTCCGATGGTTAAAACTTCTCAATTTTAACGAATCTAAATTATCAGGCATTTTCAAGAAACAAAAACCGATCCAGTATAGTGGAAGCATTTTTGCTTTGTTTTTGTTTGTTTGTTTTCTGTTTTTCTTTTAATTTTCCGGGAAATACGCATATGGTGATATTTTCTGGGAGAAAGTATAACGTTGATTTAACAAATCCCTACAGCATCAGAAATATTGT
>BLFN01000227.1:1922522-1930022 GCA_014634225.1 Acropora yongei | reverse complement strand
AAAACAGTGACCTAAAAATAAAGAAAACGTGAGAAAACGTAGATGTTGTAAGTGATACTTCTTGCACCTACTTTGTGCGAACGATCAGCGTAACTCTAACCGTCAAATCTATTTTGAATCTGAATGACCATCGCTGGTTTTTAGCGCTGCTTAAGCAGCAGTGAAAAAGACTTGAAAAATTCAGGCCTCAACGGCGACTCGAACCCTGACCCCTGCGACGCCGGTGCAGTGCTTCACCAGTTGAGCTTTCAGGCCATCTGAGAGCTGGCTGTTATCTACCCGTAGCCTGTAGGTAATAGATGTAGTTATATATGATAGTAATGCATGAAGCAGCGCCAAAAGACTGCTGTGATCATTTACATTCATTCCAATCCGCAGCTCTAATACATAACATTCACGTATAAACATCATAGACATATGATATCTCTCATCTAGTGTTATAATCGACCCACTGTTCAAGGACGACGAAATTCCCTTTCTTAAAGGAAAGGGAGAGGTCAGATTAGGAGAAGAGTCAAGCGTCGAGCGCCTTCGAAAGCATGCGAGTCAAGCTCGAGAAACATCTGCACGGAAGAGAAAATGACCCGCCTTCGTCCGTAGCATAGATTGCACCCCCTTAACGGTTTTCCGCTCTGAATTTTTTCAGTTTTCATAATGATTATAGCTATTATGATGTTGCTGTTGTTGTTGTTGCTGATGAGGAAGATGATGAGGAAGTAAATGAGGATCATGAGTATGACGGTTGTAATGAAGTACTTGCAAACATAAACATTCACAGAGACATACCCAGATTGTCGGCAAGCCAAAGGCGCCCCAAAAAATACCGTCTACAGCGTGTGTGATCTTTGGAGTTATTACGACTAACTTTTCAAACCCATAGAGCGTCGTGCATTGGGCTCCAACCTCAACAGTCACCGATTTCGTTCCTTCCAATTGGACAGAGCATTTCTTATTCTTACTCTTCAGCCACAACCCATTGGGAAGATAAAATGTCACAGTGAGGACATTTTTCCCAACCGGTATCGTGGGGGTCAAGGTGATATTGTGGAAGAACTTTCCATCACACTCTCTGATGAGAAGTGTCGTCGGAGTCACCTAGAACATGCGAGACACAAAAGGAAAAGGAAAAAGAACTCTGAACAAATTAACTTGGCCGGAGTTTAACCCCTACGTTTGTCACTGGTAAGATTCAATGTTATTTTATTATTTTCGAAGTAACATTACCCAAACATTTATTCCCGTATTACTTATTTCTCCTCACGTTAAATTTTCAGATGAACCAAAATTAACAATTGGTTCATGGTTGGGAGGTTGCTAAGCATGAAAGAGGCAATAGATAACTGCGACACTAGCTTCGCGAGCTTCCCAAGTGCATCCATAACTGGACGGAAGGACACACTTTTCATAATTTTCAATAACTTCGATATTATTTTTTTGTCAAATTTTACTAGCTCCACTGAAAGCTTATTGACATGTATTTCAACGGTTTCAAAGCGTTACGAGCGTGCGTCCACTAGATCTTATACAATAAGTTAAATTCAACGCGCGTTTTGATTGGTAGCTATCTATGATCTATTGGAGGTCAGATGTATAAATGACCACAGTTTTTACTCTTCCATTGTATATAACAAATAGATTCCATGTTGCCGTGGGTCTGTTCAGTAATAGATCACCTAAGAACACATTCTGACGTCATGGAATCCATTTGTTAAATGGAGTACAACCTCGTTCCCAGGATCTCTTTTCTCTGCCTCCCTTAGTCGTTGGAACAGAGAAACTGGTTGCGGCTGGTCACGTGACCACCCAGAATCTGGGTGGTAGAAAAATCTGCTGGAAGGGTGGGGTATTTTATAGTCCTCTCGACCAAATGTACTTGAGTACCCACCCACCCTGCGGTTTTGGATGGATAGATGGTCACGTGACCACCCTCAACCAGAGTCTCTGTTCCAACGACTAAGGGAGACAGAGAAGAGAGACCCTGGGAACGAGGTTGAATGGAGTACACTGATGACGCAAGCAATTATGCCTTACCTCCCTGGATATGTTGTAATCTCTCTTAACATCAATGCTATCTACAGTTAGCCGAAGTGTAATATATTTAGCCTTGTTATGATTAACAAGCAATATCTTAAGTTATTTCACTAGCTCTCTTCTCGCAGGGTCAGACATAACAAACAGATCATAACCTAAGCTGGACTATTTCAAACGCCTAAGCTAGTATTTAAGTGGTGTAAACAGGTTTCTCCTTACCTTTATGCCGGCGAAGAAAGGCTGCTGGGTGGTTACAGCGTCAGACCAGTGATGTTCCGGATTATTTGTAAATTTTGCTTTGACTTTACAGGATATCTGCAAACAAAATGCATCGAATATCAGCTGGAAACTAATGAAATGGTGTAGTATTCTGAGGTCCGCAACAACCTTGACCTTGACATCACTGACGTAAGTTGAAATTAACACCAGTTCCTTCCAATAGGGTCTGATGAGAATTCTGAAAAGTGGAATCTACCATGTACCTCTCGTGTTAAAGGCGATGTTTGTTTCGACCACATTGTTCTATTAACGTTCACAAATATTATGAAATTACTAGGCAAAGAGTGGATTTCATGAAGCTGCAATGCTAGTGAAAAACATTAAAAGTGTCATAGTTCACATTCTTGATATTGCAAAATTAATTAGATGGCAGTACGATCTTACCCTTTGTCCGGCCGCATAATAATAGAGGACAGAATGAATGTCTTTAACGCCTGGACAGGAAGAGCTGCTTTCGTTTTGACCATTTGCTGGTTTGCAAATCGGTTTTTCCGTGAACGTGCTCCTGCCGTCTGTATACCATTCAATCTCGTAAGTCACATTCTTCCATTGTCTTACTTCCTCATGAATAGGTACGATACAAAATAAGGGGACAGGCTCTTGTTTAGCATATTCAGCCTTAACAGATATATTTGGATAACCAAGGTACCATGAAGGAAATTTCCGCGGAATAGCTTTTATAAATAACATAAAAAGGAAAGCAAAAACAAAAAGAAAATATATAAAAACATTTCAAAACGACAACTGCGTGTGTTTCACTATTATTCACATCAACGTGAACAATTGCACCTAAATTTACATCTTTTCAACCCAACCAGGCGTAGTAATTTTCATGCTGTCACTTGTTTCACTCACATTTACTGCTGATTAGTGCTATAATGGGTTCGATTTGCGCAAGTGGTTCTCTTCTCTTACGGTTTAGACTGTGAGAAGTAGTAGCGAGTAGTCAAAATACAAGCGCACGCGCGAAGCGAGGGGAGCGCTCTGCAGTTGTAATTGCGACACCATAACATCAACCCTTATTTAGGAAACGCTATTCCACGCCACGTTCTCACTCGCGTAATTCATCCAGTGGCTCTTGATTGTTGTTGTCGTCTTCTTCGGTTTTGGCATATCCCACAATACCTTAACCTCCTTTGATGTTCGACATTTCGTCGACTTCTTCACCTATTTTTGTACCGTGAACCACCAAGGTGAGTATGTTGCTGGTAGAATCCGATGGCATGGTAAACCATGTTTTACTTATTATTTTTTCTGTCCACTGTCTGAAAAAGATTTGGTTAAAATACAGAGCCTCTTTCCTACTTTACTCACGTCTACATGGACTTGACGATGTCCTCGTCTGTCCATAAGGGCATAGCTGACCATGACCTACGAAAGAAACCAAAGAAAAACAATGCATAACATCTCTCGTTATTTTACAGTTGTTTTACTGAAATGTGTGAGATACGGGATCGGCTGTTTTTTCGCCTTCACTTTTCGCTTTTTTTAGCGCGATTACAGTGTAGTGATCATTCTTGGAATCATGCACCTATTGCTATTTGTTGCAAATGTTATAGTTAGATCCGCTGTACTGCGCTAGTGATGAGAATTCGCACCAACTCGCAACAACTTTTTTAATCCCACTGATGAGGGTTACTTAATTTGTCACCGATCAAAATTAAGTAACCCTCATTAGTGAGCTTATAAAAACAGCAATTCCACCGAACTACATGCAACTCGTAAAAATGACAAAGGATTCCGGGCTAGCGCTTGATAAGAACTACTTGTCGATTTTCGTAAAGTATTTGATGCGATTTCCCATACCATTCCTTTGCAAAAAAGTTAGGGATGTGGTATAGCTAGGGACCTTTGGCGCTGGATCAATAACTGTTTATCCAACGTAACACAATTTTAATTAAAATGACTGTGAATGGGCGTTCGTCGGAAGCGCTAGCGGTGAAATTCGCTCTCCAGTAAGGTTCCGTAATTGGTCTAACTCTGTTTTCCCTCTTCGGAAATTAACAATCTGCCAGACCTAATTGTGGACGAAAAAGGTGATGCGGAAATACAAACGTAAGGGGATGATACCACTCTTTATCTCATAATCCCTTTCTAGGACATGCTGGTATTTACCGTTAATAGAGCCTGGTGCACAAGGAATCGCCTTACACCCCATCCTGGGAAGATTGACTTTATATTGCTCAGCTGGTAGCAGTTCATTGAACCCAAGTGAGCCATACTGTTAAGATAACATCTCAACGATGAAGTAAGCTCTATTAGCAGTATAGGTGTTGAAATTGACAACCAACTAAAGTGGAACAGGCATTTAAATGAATTGATTAAATCTTATTCTCAAAAACTGAATTAACCGAAATCCCCATACTTTCTTCCCGGGCAGAGCAAAATAAATTTTTATTATCCTTTTATTTTTGAGTCATGTGCCGGAAATTTCCGAGCTCACCCTCTCGCAAAGTAAATCCGCTCTTAGTGTAGTTTACGGAAGATTAATGCGAGTTAGAGAAAGAAAAAGTGATGGATTGCTCTTTTCTTACCGGCACAATACGCAGTATGACAACCCGTTATTTTCTGTAAGTAGTAAACGTAAAAATTTCCCGGACAAAGTTTAACGCCAACTGTAAAGTGGCGAAAACAGCCACCCGCTAATTCCAATATATTGATACAGGCCTTGATCTTAGCTACTGGACCAGTCACGTTTGTGGGATGTTTCCTTTCTGCATCATGTAACCAAATAGGATAATGCGTACCACAATGGTTCATGTCGACTTTTGAAGTGGGCATTTTTCCACCAACAAAGCTGGTAAAACGGTACCATCCAGAGACAGTGACATGATCTCTATCACACAATGGAATTTGGCCTGACTTCCACTGACTGTTAATGCTACGGCGAGAATTATCGAGTTCTGTATACGAGGAATTCTGGCAGCATGTATTATTTTTGCAAGATGGAATTTCCTGCCCTAGTGCCCTCCCAAACACGACAACAAGGACAGCATAGTGGAGATGAAACCAGCGATACATCTTGAATTATTACCACCCACCGAAGTATCGTCCTCTTATCGACTTCCTCAATGCGTTCACCGTAGTACGGTGCATCATTTTATAGTAAACAGCGTAATCTCATTGGTCCATAGGCAAGTACTAAAACTGCACGTGATTCTTACAAACTTGCATCAACAAAAAAAGGAAGCTTAGCATATGCTAATGACTTTTTGAATATGGCCCTAGTACCCATGTTAAAACTCAATTCTACTGGTACAAGGAACACTGCCCATTCAAGCAACGGCGTTTACAGCTCAAATTTGAATCTAGAACAATGCGAGCAATCGAAAATGTTGCAGTTGCTTTGTTCTTGACCAATTCCCATTCAGCTGGACTAATTATCACTCTGGTCAGAAATTTATCAGAGCTTACATGCCTCTCTATAAATTAGTACTCGTACTTTGAGAAGATTAATTCTGACTCAAAAAACATTTTCTACAGCTAAAAAGTGTCTCCACACTGAACCAAAACAATAATTTTTAAATAGAAAAACAATCAGAGTACAAACGAAGTCAATAAACTCCGTCATACGTCAGTGAACTTTACGGTTACTAATGCTTATCAGTAGGGTTCACAGCGATGCTATCATTCTTGCGCGACGCGTTTCGACTAAGATAAACAGGAATGTAACAGTGTTATTGAAGAACAGCTCCTGTGACGCCAGTGCTACACGACAATTAACTTTCATTTTAATATGAAAAGGAAAATGTAAAGGGAGATTTTTGCCCTCTTTAAATTCCAATGCGGTATTTTTGAACAAATCGATGCCATAAAATGAGTTACTATTTTTGAAGCGTGTAGACTAATGCCAGACTTTTCTATTTGAGACAGGAAGCCTTTTAAACAATACATTTTGCTGACAGGGCTTAAAGGAGGTCAAGAGTTCCCGATAATCCATTTTGATAATTAGGGTTAATTTCTTTGACCACGGAGTTGCACGTATCGAAATGTTGACTTTTACACAACCTTCAATTTACGTAGCAACAAAAAATCGTTTTCTATTTAGCGAAATCAAGGGGTTTTGTTTTCTTTCCCAGCTGCTAATTTTCCAGTGTTCGTGTGTCTAATATGCAACAAACACGACCTACATATACTAACTTTCCATAAATTAATTCGTCTGAAAGAGAATTGCTTCTGTGACTGCTCTAATTGCAATTCACAAGGAAGTATTTTGATTTGTTTTGTTAATATTTTTTCTCAGCGTGCCACGACTGGTTATTACAAAGAAGACAAAAATAAATCGGGGAACAGGAAGGAAAACTGTGTCCGAGACTTTCGGAGCAAAAAATAAAAATTCGAAAAAAAAAAACAACTTCAACATATTGTCACCATAATTCTTCTTTATATGCATACACCAACAAGAATTTAATAAACTCATGTCGCCAACGTGTGGTTTCGACGACCGATCTGAAAAAAGCATCGTCCTTACATCCTTAACTGCAACGCCTATGCACCCAATGTCTTCAAATGTCTTATTTCCTTCAGCTTAAAAGGGGTCACACTGAATCAAAACAAGAACTTTTAATTGAATGACACTCTGTTGCCATTGTTTTGACCAAGACAAATAGAAATATCTTTGACAGTGAATTGAAGAACAGCTCCGCCATCGCCGACCACTACTGTACCACGATTTACTTTCATTTTAAGGTAAAAAGGAAAATGTAAAGGGAGACATTTTTAAATTTCAGCTTAGGAGGGGTTGAACTGCACCAAAACCTGAACTTTAACTATATAACAATCAGAGTTTAACTGTGTCAATACGCTCTGTCATACGTTAGTGAACTCGGTCACTAATGCTTATCAGAACAAGGATTCCCACAATTCTTTTAGACCAAGATAAATAGCAATATCTCAATAAAACGTGCATTGGAGAACTGCTCCAGCGTCGCCGACCTCTACTTAGCCACGATTTACGATCATGGTAATGTGAAAAGGAAAATGCCAAGTGCGAGATTTTTTACATCTTTGAATTTCACTGTGGCATTTCAGTCATGAAACATATGTCAAAAAAGGGGTTCTTTTTGGAGCGTGTGGACCAATGCTACAATTTACTGTTCGCTACTTTTTTTTGATACAGGAAGCCGTTTGAACAATACATTTTACGCTTTAAAGGCATTTCAATGGCGGAGCTTGAAGGAGGTCAATAGG
>BLFN01000227.1:1891340-1893840 GCA_014634225.1 Acropora yongei | reverse complement strand
ATTGCAATCCCACTGCTTAGTTTGCACCTGAAAATATATATTGGAGAGGTTTAGAACAGGTGAGCACCTTCGTTCGATGTTGAAACACGTAGCTGATATTTATCCATTGAACATAAATTTCCGAGCATTGTTTGGTCTCAGCTCATTGCTTCGTCTTGTAGCTGCACTAATAAAGCAAAACCTAAAAAAAGAAATATATTTCTTATATGTCTTTCTTTAACGTTCCTCGCACGCGTTTATCAAATTATAAATTGATCGTTCTAGAAAAGTTGTTCTCCCCTTATTTTCAAACAAAAAGACCTCACAAAAGCTCTCCAACAGACGACAGTTAGTATCAAGTAGAAGTGAGGAGCAGTAAAGAGATCTGGACACGTTTTAGTTCCTACCTCAAAGTTTCTCTCTTTGTTGCGATACAAAAGATACTCCCCATGTCCGAAAAAATCATGCCATCTTTGTCTTGAAAACGAAAACAGACAAGTTATAAAAAACGGTGCACATCTAAATCCTGTCATATAAGTTTTCGTTTGCATAAACAGAGAAGAAGGCAAATATATGTAGTGCTTAAAATTTCAATCTTATTACCTTTAAAGTTGCACAAACAAAAGCAAAACAGTCATATCCAAACAAACAAACAAACAAAGCCCTTACAATCAATTAAGAATAGCCACCCAAGAACGTACCCCTCGACATGAGAGGTGACACTTCTGAACTATCCATTATTGGCCATCACATTCGAATCGAGGTATAGAAATCATCTTTGCTTATTTGACAACAGAAACTATACATAAGGGGGCAATTTCGTACATGGAGTCTCTGAGATCACGATATTAAATTCCGCATAATAGCAAAAGGCGGGGAGTTAAACAAACAAGGCACTAATCAAATATTGCCGTGGGGTAACATTTTCGCCGAGGTACAACTGCTTCAAAAAATGTAAACCGCAAATGACAACACTAAATAGCAGAAATAAACTGGTATGAAAGTTCCTATTGAACACTACAATGACCTAATGACAGATCCATTTCTTGCACATAAGTGAGGAGCATTGCTTTCCTTTCAGTCAAAAAATATATCCAGACTAAGTTTCTCATATTGAAATATATAGTTTCTTGATCAGTATGCTTGAGAGAGCCTGAAATTAAGAGTATCGATCCTTGGTTTCAGCTTATCACATCGGGCCAGAAATTAAGTTGATTGAAATCATGTTTGCCTTAAATTTAAAGACTATTACAGTAGTAAACAAAAATACTGAAGGTCGGCTTACGGTCCAGTCACTTTGTGAAGCATAAGTATGTGTGGATCAGTGATACTCATGCATTTATGCAGCGCCTGGTTTTTCTGAAAAACAGTGACCTAAAAACAAAGAAAAAGAGCGAGAGAGAGAGAGGAAATGAGATAATTTTAGTCATGCTGAATGCGGCACTTATATTATGTTTAAAAGATCACCGTAACTCTACTCGTCAAATCCATCTTTGGAATTATACCTGCCAACACTTCTTCCAGTTTTTCAGTTTCGTTTTTAAGTGTTAAGTGAATACTCCTATAAGTGCTGGAGTTTCGGTAGCCGTTGAAGTCTTTCAAAAGGTATTCAGCTTGTGATTTAAGTTGCGAAGCAGCTGCAATTTAAAGCAAGGTTTGCCAGCTCATCTACCATTATCCATGCGCATTCATTCAGCTTAAGAGTGGAAGGAAAAGTTGGTTCAGAAGAAAGGCTGGAAGCAGGTTTGGAAGAGATTATGATCCAAATCATCCACAATGGCGGTAATACCCATGAAAATAATGAGCTATTGATAATAGCGACAACGATGGTCTTTTGATGATGGTGATGATCACGATATGATGGTGATGACGACGTCGATAGTAATGGAATACTTGCAAATAAATAATAATCACAGATACATACCAAGATTGTTGGCAAGCTGAAGACGCCCCAAAATTTACTTTGAAAAGAGTTGGTGATCTTTGGAGTTATTACGCTGAACTTCTTTAAGCCGTAAAGCATCGTGCAAGTGGCTCCAACCTTAACAGTCACCGGTTTCGTTCCTTCCAATTGGACAGAGCATTTCCCCTTATTCACCAGCCACAACCCTTTGGGAAGATAAAATGTCACAGAAAGGAAATTCCCCAAGGAATTCTTTCTAACCGGTATCGTGGGAGTCAAGCTGATCTCGTGGAAAAAAGGATCTGCACATTCCGAGATGAGAAGTGTCGTCGGACTCACCTAGAACACATGAGACGCAAAAGCGAACGGAGAAAGGAACCTCTGAACAAATTAACTTGGCTGGGAATAAACCTTCCGTTTGTCTAAAAAAAATTGTATTGGCACAGGCAATATTTAGTGCTGTTTGATTATTTTCAAAGTAACATCGCCAAAAGGATTTATTCCCGTATTACTTACTTCTCTTTACGTTAAATTTCGAGATTACCCAAAATTTTCAATTGATTCATGTTTGGCGTGTATCCGTCGAGTTATGGATGCACGCGGGAGGTTGTTAAGCAC
>BLFN01000227.1:1841687-1844187 GCA_014634225.1 Acropora yongei | reverse complement strand
AACGGTCTTCATATGAGCCGGCCTTCGACCAAATCGCCAAGCTCCGAATATAAATGCTCTGAGAGAACTTGCTGGTCACTAGGGAGTGACGAAAAAAGGGCGCTCTATACCTATCGTTCGGAAATTCTTTGAACCAGACAAACAGCCTTTTCTATTTTTATTTCAGCCATGTGCATCGAAATATTAGCTGAGGAGGGTAAAAGTTATGAACGATATTTCTAAATGAATCCTCGCGACAGTTGACAAGAGTCATTACCGTGGCAGTTACATACTCCTGTACCATCCGATTGTGCGAGTGAGTGAAGCCAGAGGAGGATTGTAGTGATAAACCGAGGTAATTTTTAGGGCTGTGTCACTTGCTGATAGATATCATTTTCGCTCGGGTTTACCGAAAAGTGAATCATCGACAACAGTCCTCCCCAGGATTCCACTCAACCCAATTATAACATTCCATTGTGCCATAGTTAACAAACTAAATTGCCATGCGTATATTTCATCGTGAACATTACATAGGAATACATACCTACTAAATTTTGTCTCGTCGTAGTAGTAATTTTAGGTGAAGAAACCGTTGTCGGGAAGCTCGTGCTTGACGAAGAAGGGAGATCTATTGTGCAAATTACAATGGCAAGCATAATTTTAAAAAGTTAAAAAGGACCTATGAGTGATTGCATTAGGTATTGATGCCATCCACACAAGATACATCGTTTGCGCATGTGTGGCTCAGGCAGTCGTCGATGTCTACAAAAAGTCACACAGGATTAATAAAACACTGCCAACTTTACTAATGCCTGAAAGTTAAGCTTGCGAAGTAACATAGGTGTTTTATTTGTCCTTGTACCCGTTTCACAATTCAATCCAGTGAATCCTGCTGAGCAGTTGCAAGAATAACTATTGATGCCATCTATGCATGATGCGCCGTTGGTGCAAGTGTGATTAACGCAATCGTCGACATCTAAAAGAAACTCTTCATGGTCACGCTGATAAGTTGGTAATTTATTCTGTCTTTCCCTCGTGAATTAATATGGCATTTTAGTCCAACTTTTGTTTGCCCGTGATAATATTTGCGCATAAAATAATGGTGATGGATAGTAGTAATACGAGTTTTATGAAAAGATAAAACATGGATGTCCAGAGGGTGATCGCAATATAACAATTCATTAATCTTCATTTAACCAGTTTCACAATAGAACCTATAGAATCCCACTCTGCCGTTAAAAGAGTACTTCTTGATTCAATCTGCAAAAAGTTTACCCAGTGCTGTAGAAGATTGGAAAGATATTTCACTGATAAGAGAGTGTAGGAACTCCAGCTCTCCTTTTAATATCAGTAGCTTGACCTTAAAGCACTATAACGCCTTCTTCACCCTGCTTTACTTACAAATATCACCATAAGCTGCAATGAATCCCATCTCACAGTTGCATGAATGGGTAGTGACACCATTCACAGAGGATGTAACGTTTGCGCATGAGCGGATCACGCAGTCGTTGATGTCCAGCAAAAGTCACACAGGGACAGTAAAAACTCTACACTAATAAAGGCTAAAAACTAACCTTGTCAAGTAACATGTTCTTTTATCTGAGCCCCCCTTACCGTTTACACAATTCCATCCAGTGAATCCCGCTGCACATTTGCATGAATAGGTATTCATGCCATCCACACAGGATGCACCGTTTGCGCATGTGTGGCTCACGCAGTCGTCGATGTCTAAAAGAAGTTAAACAGGATTAATAAAAACTGCCAACTTTACTAATGCCTGAACGTTAAGCTTGTGAAGTAACATAGGTGTTTTAATTGTCCTTTCCCTACCCGTTTCACAATTCAATCCAGTGAATCCCACTGAGCAGTTGCAAGAATAAATATTGATGCCATCTATGCATGATGCACCATTGGAACAATTGTGGTTGACACAGTCATCCAAGTCTACAGAAAAATTCAAAAGGCAAAGAGCAAATGTGATGATCGATGTTGAAAGTTGACGGCTAGATGCCGTGTCGATTTCCTTTGTGCTATACTTACTGTTTTCACAATGTTCTCCTGAGAATCCCACGGAACAGTTGCACGAATAGCCATTGATGCCATCTATGCATGATGCGCCGTTGGTGCAAGTGTGATTGCGGCAATCGTCGATATCTAAAAGAAAAATTCCTCTTGTTCACGCTGAGAAGTTGCTAATTCATTTTGTCTTTCCCTTGTGAATTAACATGACATTTCACTCCATCTTTTCTTTGCCTGTGATACTTTTGGTGCATGAAATAATGGTGATTGATAGTAGCAATAAGAGTTTCATGAAACGATAAAACATGGATATCGACGGTGTGATCACAATATTCCATTTCATTAATCTTCTTTTCACCGGTTCAATAATAGAATCTATAAAATCCCACTGTGCAGGTAAAAGAGTACTTCTTGATTCAATCTGCAAAAGTTTCACCATTGTTGTAGAAGATTGGCAAGAACATCATGTGTGAATGTAAATTGAAAACAGATAGTAGGAACT
>BLFN01000227.1:1831687-1834187 GCA_014634225.1 Acropora yongei | reverse complement strand
GAGGTTCTGTTATTGTAAAAAACAAATTGGCGTTCAACCTTTGCTGTGGAGTGGAAATCACTCGTGATTTCCATAGCCACTTTGACACTGTTATGAAACAATTTATCATCAAAAAAAGAACAGTAGCATAATAAAAAAAACTGACATCAATTTGTTAAATTAAAGATGCATAACAGAGGACTTGGTCCAGCATCATAGGCAACGCTGTACTACGAAAACTACCCGAATGAAAAAAAAACTCTTCTCGCGAAAATTGTTAACCATTACCTTAAATTCTTCCACGTGACACGTCATGTTTTCAGAAGGAATGAAACCAGTTCCCAACACTTCAACTCTCCTGCATGGTCGGGTTCGTCTATCACACAAACCATCTCCTTGCAAGCTGCGGGAAATATGTATACTGTAGTCAAGGCAGATGAATTAAAGAATTCATTTGATCGATATTATAGCAAGGGAACGGATTCATCGCACCAATGTTCATCTTGAATAGGGGTGGCGTTCAATTTTAACAAGCCAACCGCAGTTTACGATATGACCAGAAGGACTGCTCCTGGACTACTTGGACCGTATGGGGGGTGGTGGAAGACTGCCGGATTTCAAGTTTAGTCTCCAAGGTAATATCAAGACATGTAGCACGGACGGCAATTAAATTATGCACAGTTTTGTTTAATAACTTTTTCTACGAATTTAAGTATCATTTTACGTGACTTTTACCTCCAAATCGTTGGTATTTCGTAAATGTATGCTGAACAATCATCGGCTGTGAAATTCTTATTACATAAACAAGAGCCATTCGCACATCTTCCGTTTGAGGAGCAGTCATTGGGACATAGCGATTCCGCAATTTCCTCCACCAAAGAAGAAACAGTTGATTCGACAACGCCATCACCACTTGAATTCGCAGCTAGAGACAGATTTAACGCCGCCAGATTTTCACACTGATCCATCAATGCATCGACGCCACCAAGAGCATAGTAGAAGTCTCCTGTATACTGATTTTAGGGAAAAAGAAGTAGCTTAAGAAACGAGAGATGAAAAGCAGATTCTTGCGCAGACAATGGAAAGTAAAATGACTGCAGATTGTCGGCCGGTGTTTATGCCCGCTGAACTATTCTTTTTTGAATAACACTTTCTAACCAACAGTCCCTTGTCGGTTGGTTAGTTGGTCAATCAGTCACTTAATCAAACAAAAAGTTAGTAAGTTTCTCTCTTTCATTCAGTGAACAGTTTAATTGAGCTCTGGAAATTATGATACCAGAGTGTCATTTCTTGTTTGCTTCGTGAATGGTGGAATTTCTGACCATCATTAATTATGTGACAGTACAGGCAAATATTTCATTAAAAAGCCTGCTATCAAAGTGGCAACTGATGCATTAGTCATCCATCTACATTCAAAATCTCAAGTGTTTTACCTCAACGTCAAAAGAGCAAATGTTAACTAATGCCTGCACATTAATTCCAAGCTTTGCACAAAGTTTGCCAATTTTAGTCTTTGAGATTCTCTCCTCACAGTAATAAGTTGCATTTTCTTTCGAAATTCGTGGAGACTCTCTTTTGTGGCGCCTGCGCAAAGGGAGTGTCCGCTGGAAAAGATTTAGATCTTTGTCTCTTGGTTCATCAGACAGGTGGACATCTCGTTTTTTCCGATGAGGTAAAGTTATTCGAGAACCCCTCTGAATGCTGAGCTTCGGGAAAGCGATCTCCAAGGGGTCTTTGCACAACGCGAGGCCTCCTTCCTGAGTATAAGTAGAGCAATCGCACGCCTTTGAGTATTCTGGCACATGAGGTGGAAGAAAATCATCAAAGTAGCTTTGACTAGTGGGAACTCTGGCAAAAACAAAAAGAGAGAAAAAAAAAACACTCAGTGATATGTTACTCCCTTTTTGGCTTTGTTGTTGATCCCAGTTGAAGGCGAATTGAGCTGATCTCCTTTCTCCTAAGGCTAAGGTGCTTATTTTACTGACCGAGGAAAACTGAAAAGCTAAGACGCCTTAACGCTCAGGCAGGTAGCCAAACTCAGGTCTTAGGAACGGCAAGCGCCAGAGGAAGATAACCACTTCACGGAACCATTACTAGTAAAGTATATATCTGGCAGTACTGTGGGGAATTTCCTACTTGGTCAATTTCCCAGTGACATCGAAGACTCACAATAATTATTTCAATAACACAAAACAACCACGTTTACTTTCCCAAACTCGCTCAAGTCAAGCTAAAGTGGATAGATATTTTCCCACGCGCACGTGTTCCGGAAAACCATTTTTATCACATAATTCGAAACTGGAGTGCTCAAAACAATTCAATCACTTGCAACAAATCAAAATAAACGTGACAAGTTCAGTTCATGGCGTGACGTAGTAGCGCCGTCACAGAACGTCCTCCTCAATACTCAGTAAGAAAGTGCTTTAATTAACACCTATTAGATAAACGATTGGTACTGCACTCAATACCTTAAACTGTTACCGTAACTGTCATGGTCTTTCCCGGCAGGGAATATGCAGAG
>BLFN01000227.1:1717560-1720060 GCA_014634225.1 Acropora yongei | reverse complement strand
TATTTTCTTGACAACAGGCACAACTATTTTGGAGCAGCTGTAATCCTTGTAAAGCTGATTCGTGACCAAGAGAAGAGAGATACCCGGAAATTCAGCACCGTTGTAGAATTTCTCAGTATGTATCCAGTACCCTTTTTACAGCTGTATATGACTTCCATGATACAGTTGCTCTCATCAAGGACTAAGCTAAACGGGTGCACCAGGATAATAATGCGAAAGTAGCGTGCATTTTGTATTAGAAACCAGTGGACAGATTAAACAAGTAAGGGTCACAGATGTCAGTTGATAATTTTCGTTTGTAGGGTCGAATATAGAATTTCACTAAGAGCGTCCGCTATTATGGTTTGGGATACAGATCAGCAAAAACATAGTTTATAGTCCTTATAACATGTACGATAGAATGGCAGACACAGAAATTAATTTAATTGATGTTAAGGCAAAGAAGGACTGCCGCGTGAAAATTGACTGATGGCGAAAGGAAAGGGGGCTAGTGAGACAAGGAAACACTAGAGTATCCCTGGATTTCAAAATATTCTTTGTTTTCTCTGAAAAGCCACGAAACGCTCAACACTTTAAGGACCAAACCAGGTCCTTCCAGATCACGAGGTCAAGTTTCGTTTCAGGTTAATAACAAAATCGTAGGGGGGATTGCGATCAAATAATGGCTTTGAAGTAGCTTTTTGAAGTACTGAAGCAGTGTCTAAAGTAAGTTGTTTTGATGATCCTTGTAGTGTAATGGTACACTTTTCTCGATTTGTTGCACTGATTTGTGGCAGTGTAATTAGTGCATGCATGGTATAAGTAGAATATTATTTTTCCGAGTGTTGTGTCAATTTAATTACGATACTAATGGCAATACATTTTCAATAATTAATAATAATACCATAATAATAATAATTAATAATAATGCTAATAATAACAAATCAAATAATGACAAAATTCCATCCACGACTTTTCAACTTCATGTTGAGTTCATCATGTTCACTTGATTAAACTGAAATCCAAGTAAAACAAAGTGAACACTTTAATCTCCATCGTAAAGTTGCGAAACGGTCACTCCTTAGACTTACAATAAAACAAATAAATTAAAAGAAGGGCTTCCAGGCCTCCTCACCTCTCGAGTTACATAATGCGCAGAGTTTGTAAGGTATTTCTCTCTTTTACTATTCCTCATCAAAAACTTGCCAAAACAATGGTTTTGCAAATCATCACCTTCCGTGACTTTGCCTTTAACACTGTGGCATTTTTTTTGAATCGTCGCCGGCCTAGCTGTTCTAGTTCTGTATTGAATTCTGTCTCAAAGACGTGTGTAGAATAAAAATTGGACGAAATTTAGCCCTTATTCGTCCAGAGACGACAGTGACGAGTGAGGTTCGAGTACTAAAATCGAGAATCTTCAAGCAACTTGGAAGAAAGTGGAGTGAACTGGAACTTAAAGAATTTCCATCGGTTCTTGCAGACGATCGAAATGAATTTGCACTCACGTTGGAGACTCGTTTGATAGAAAACTCGGGTCCAGTGTCTTCCGAAAATACAACCCACTGCAGCCTTTTTTCAGAGAAATCTCGTTTTCTCACGCATTCAACAAAATGGTCACGCATTCAACAAAATTAAATGCAGGAAACCCCAACTGATTCATTGGAAACCCAATCGATTAAAGTTTTGTATATAAATTGTGTTTTTAAGCCCTGATGAATTGACCGTGGTAAAATAAAACAAAGTTATTTCTTGTTCTACAAAAGTGGGGGTGCTGAAAACCCCCTACGAAAAAAAAAGGAGAGGGGAGGAATAAGAACACCCTAGCCCCCACTTCCGCTGCCTATGATGTGTTATGGAAACTCACCAGTAAACTGCATGATCAGCTCTTGGTCTTCGTGGTCCTCATGTAGTGCGACACGGTGCGGAGTCCAAGGCTTTCAAAGACGCACAAGATCTATAACGAGGTCTCCTGGTTGCGGCGGAGCTGCCTGTCCTAACAACATGAAAGAGACGAAGTCGTATTATGGAACAGACGCAGTTGATTGTGTTTACTCTTCGTGGTCTCAGTGGAGTACATGCCTGGCCTTGCATTGCGAAGAGCACCAAGCTAGACGGCGGCACATAATAGGAAGAGAACAATGCGGTGGAACTCCCTGCAATATGGCAGCTTTAGTTTATACTCGTCTCTGTGATCAAACCTTTTGCGCCAACAACGGCACACTGCTCAATGAAAAATGTATATGCAATTTTAGTTTCACCAAATCAGTGGATAGCAATTTTCGCGCGTTTTGATTGGCTGCCGTAACTCGGAATATCCTTGGATATTCACTATTTTGCGAACGGAGAGAAAAATGGCGCGTCGTTTCGCGAAAGTTCCAGAAGAAATTGTGGCCATTTATGAAGCGGCATTTTTTTTATCCATCTCATTTGGTAAATACTAAAACAACTACCCCCCTCAGGGTTGGTGAAGAGCGGTGGATATATACCTCGACGCTGCGCGTCTCGGTATATATCCACCACT
>BLFN01000227.1:1702560-1705060 GCA_014634225.1 Acropora yongei | reverse complement strand
ATGCATCAAAGGAGTCTTCATAACACAAGGCTGAATATCTTGGTCCGAGATTCCGGCACAGCAATGACAAGAAAGTGCTTATCAAGTTCCATCGTTCCAAATAATCAGGATGCCTACTTCTGCTCGCGTGAAAACATCCGAAATTAGGACAACTTTTTTTAAATGCTCGACTGCAAATCTTGAATGAGAAGTTTGGTGTACATTCTGACAATAACAACTAAAGCTACCGAAGAAAATATTCTTGCCAAGAAAGTGCTATTTTGCTTGCAGTAAGAGACCAGTGCACGTCATTCGGGTAATACCGATGAGAAATATCTGATGCGGCCAGATATTATCTGTTCATTGGTTATTGCTGTTGTTTAATATTCTGCGACGCACATGTCAACTTTTCATTGTCGACTTATTTTGCTTTAGTAATATCATTTAACTTTTTTTTTCAGATATCGATGACTGTATCAATCACACATGCACTAACGGAGCATCATGTAAAGATGGCATAAATAGTTACACCTGCAACTGCTCAGTGGGATTTACTGGAGCACTTTGCGAAACAGGTATGTAATTGAAAAGGAAATCGTCACCTTTCCTCGCCGTTCACGATTACAAGCAATCATTACCTGTTGAAGTTCCCTTCAGACATCGATGACTGTGTGAACCACGCATGTGCCAATGGTGCCTCATGCGTGGATGGAATCAATAGCTACTCGTGCAACTGCACAAAGGATTTCCTGGAGTATATTGTGAAACAGGCGAGAACAAAATTATGATCCAGCAGACTTCCCTTCTTGTCATCATCGTCATTATCCAAGAGCATATCAAAGGAATTAGTAAAATCCAACTAGTGGTCTATTATCAATGCTGCGTTCTGATTGGATGAGGTACCACTAGGCTATATGTTATAGCCCACTAGTAGCGAAAAGCGGCAGCCATATTTGCAATGTTTTGGCGGCAAAAAAGGATAAAGTCTAGCTTGAACTAGCAAAAGATGTTTTGTCTCGATATTTTTTTGACCAACCAGTTGGATTTTACTAAAACAATTATTCCTCTCGCCCTCATGGCCTCTCAGTCAATAGCCCATTCCTATTGACTCAGAGCCCATTCGGGCTCGAGGAATAATTGTTAAATAGATGCAGAATAACGAGCTACCTTGTGGCTCTTCAAGACCCTAGGATAGCTACCTCATTGTCATTGTCAACGTTGTAGCATTGTTAAAAATTAGAGTTTTTATAATTGTTAATGATTTCCTTTTAGACATTGATGACTGTGTGAACCACGTATGCGCCAATGGTGCCTCATGCGTAGATGGTATCAATAGCTACTGGTGTAACTGCACAGAGGGATTCACTGGAGCCTACTGCAGCAAAGGTAACTCAGTTCATATCAATAGTAAGCGGAGACATTAAAAGAGGAAACACGAACAGGACGTAAGCAAGGAAATGTAAACTGAGTTTAAATTCTTAAATTTAGGAGGCAAAAAGTTCTTAAATTTTTGAATCCGGTCTATTGAATCATGGGTGATGATTGACGTGATGGTCAACTGTCCACTATGATTCATAACTCAACATAATATTATTTGATCTGTACCCAAAGCATCATAGTATGATTGTTAATGAGCTCTTCATCCTCATGATGTTATAATGGGTATGAAAATCATGTCCAGAATCAAAGCTATGGTTCTTTCTGACAAGAGCCATAAGTATGATTCGAACTGTAGGACTGGAATCATGTCTGGAATCATAAGTATTGTGTCTATTGACAAAACCATAATTATGATTTCAACTGAAGAGTGGTAATCTTGAGAGGGATCATAGCTATAGTTTATTTTGACAAGAACCATAACTATGATTTCACTGAGGAGTGTCAATCGTGTCTAGAATCATAGCTATGATTTCAAATGAGAAGGTGGAATCATTACTATGATTCATACTGTTGGACAAAAAGGTAAAATTTTCAAGTCAAGGTTCAGATTCTCAGGTCAAGTTCACAGATAATTATTTCAAATAATCATAACACGATTACCAATGCTAAAATCAAACACAGACGAAATTGCGATCAAATTAATGAAATTTCATTTGAATTGTCCATGGAAACAATTTTTTAATGTTTATGATCTTTGCGGTTTTGCTATGCTATTTAAGCAGTGGCGAAAGAAAGGCCTGAAAATATCAGTGCACCGGCATCGCAGAGGTCCGGGTTCTAGTTCTGTCCAGGCCTGCAGGACTGCGAATTCGAAGATCATTGGCATTAAAAATCAGACAAAATTGTTTCAAAATGATTGAATTTAGCATTGATAAAACTATTAATTTTGTTTTAGATTTATTTAAATATTGACCTCTTGATCTTATCTCCACCTGAGGGTTAAGCAAGAGAAGTATCCACGTTATGCTTAAAGAATTAGCTTCTCGAAATTGTCCGATACGTGGCGGCGGAAGAGAATGACAACAACAACAACAACAACAACAACAAGAGTGATTCTTCTCATTTTTCTGACGCATCCTAA
>BLFN01000227.1:1687560-1690060 GCA_014634225.1 Acropora yongei | reverse complement strand
CCATATCTTTCAAGTTCTAAGTGTTAGCAAGTACAGATTCTGTGGGAACAGGAAAGGGCACAATTATTCAAAGATAAGGAACAAGACGCAAACCAAACACTATAGAAACACCAGAAACAAACGCATAGTACGCTTAGATATCTTGAAGCGTCGGAATTCTGAAGTGTCATGACATTCACGCCGCCTAAGTTTAAAACCAGGACACTTGTTACCGGCGGACAACGTTTTCTAACGGCTGAGTTTTGGCTTAATAAGCTTTATTTTTTTTAGCCAAAGGAAAAAAGAGAGAGAAAAAAACCCTACAGGAGAGAGGTGAAAAGAGAATGTCATGATTTTTCAAACGCTCCGAAAATAGACTTCCACCCTTGCCATGTTGTATAGTCGGCTATTCAGTTGAACCTCACTCTATTTGTCAAAATGCCTCCACAATAAGAGAAAATTTCATCTTATTGATCTCATCTGACCCCGTATAAGCTGATGATAAAATGTCAAGACGGAAGTTGATTAAACAGTTCATATTTCACGAAAGTCGCAAGCAGGCTCTGATAAAACGCTCCCAAGAATGATCCCTCTAGTTTAATGTAAGTGCATTGCATTAAAATAAGAAAGGTTATGGAGTTACTGTGAGACTCTCCAAGATTGTGAACGAGGAATTTGACACCCTGCCTTTGGAACTGCGCTATTTAAAATGCCGCATTATTTCTTTTAAACGCACAAGTCAGTATCATACGGTCCCAAAACACTCTAAGAAAGATCTAAAATGATGCCTTCTCCTCATCCACCTAAGTCAATATATTTCCGGATACTTAATTACACTTACTGCTGTAAAACGAAACAGAAACTTTGTCCTTTGATGACAAAGCTATTTCCTTTACAATAACAGGCCATCAGTGGTATCGTTATGAAACTACTGTCAATCATTACAAAGCTGAAGCACGTACAAATCACACGAAGAGGAGATTAGCAAATATCGATACTATGAGGAATTTGGGTTGAAATTAAAGAAATCGTTTTCTAGGCCAGAAAACTCTGAAAACTGAGCCGACTAGCTTGACTGTTATGCCACTAGTCTAATACAGTTACAGATCAATCTAAATTGGTTGCCTCGATGCAATAGAGCGATCTAATTCACTCAAATCTGTGGTATGCTCCCTGTCTGCTGTGGGCGGACGCAAAGCCGAGGTTAAGCTCAGTGATGTTTTGACGTCATGATTGTTTCAGTGTTATCTAAATTTGATTGGTTGATCTTGGACTAGGCCAAAAGAGAAATGGCACATGAAAGGAAGTAGCGGCGCGCGGAAATATTGTTTACTTCACGAGGAACAATAATATGCAGTCGACGCTATTCAACTTTGTTACGTGGCTCCTTATTTTCTTGTTCTTAAATTCATGTTGTTGTCAAGTTCCTAAATGCAATAACTGCTGCAACAGCTACAAGAAGATAAATGAACCTCGACGTAGCGTAAAGAGCGTCTGGAAACGAGGACAAACTCCGCTGTGCGATCGACGCATTCGCAAGGGATGGTATCGCTTCACCAGTTTTAATGGCACCGCAAAAATGCCTCAAATTTCAGTTGCAGATTTCCAGTGCGGTACTCACAATCCGATTTGGTTAAGAAATGGACATCCAACTGAATTTAATAAGAATGTGGCCCGCACAGCTTGCGTTTCAAGTTTTGGCAATTCCTGTCGATACTCTATCACTATCAACGTCATTAGATGTCCCGGAAATTACTTTGTATACTTTCTGAAACCTCCTTCTTTTTGTGCATCTGCATATTGCGCTGGTGAGGACACTTCAATGTAACGAGCTGATAACAAACAAAAATTACTCGCTAGCACCAAGTCCTTCAGTTGCGTGAAAAGGACCCTTTTTTCATACCTGTAGAAAAAATTACATACACTGAAGTGTCTCTGAAACATTTTGCTTGCAGGTTTTGGTGTGCCTTGTCCTTACGGAAAAGAAGGGGAGTATCCGGACTGTTATGGTGAGTTGAAATTATTAACGGCAATCGTTTCTGTGATGTGTGGTTAAGTCATGCAAATAGCTCGGCAAATAACTCATGCAAATAACACGTCTTAGCAACAACAAATTGCCATAGTAAACCCATCAAAATACTGTCTCACATCTTCAATATTTTTCTCACCATCCTTACAGAGCCCAACAATGCCGATTTCTGTATGAGAGCAATTGATTTATCAACCGTTGTTTTTCAACCTCAATGGAACTGTTCCTAATACCTGAACAACCAATGATCAGAATGATACAAGTCTTCTCTTTGCTACCCACATTATTCGGACTGCTCTTGCAAGATTTTGCTATTTTCAACCTTCTCATCCTCCTTTGCTCTTAACCCAAAATCGTCTGAAAGTGCTACATCTTTTCTCTTTCTTTTCAATGATCACCAAATCAGATCTTCTGGCCTGAATTTCTTTAATTGCCTCTCCGTTATTGTCTGATATTATTGCTAATGTTATTATTATTATTATTATTATTATT
>BLFN01000227.1:1682453-1683685 GCA_014634225.1 Acropora yongei | reverse complement strand
TAATAGCCAATACATAATAACATAGCCAAAACAGAATATACTCATCTACTGGGATAACACTTTTGACCCTATTTACTTTTATCAGATCCACCGGCTCAATTTTCAATGGATAATCTTGGACTCCCAGAGGTAACCCACGCTCCGCACTTGTTAGGCGAGGGTGCCGTGGTTCCTATGAACGAAGTACCTGTAGACCTCATTTGTAAAGGGGCTCTTCTGAATGGCATCGGGCAATGGAAAAATGTTACCTACCTGATTGAGTGGGTCGCCGACGGAAAACCCCTTAAAACTGAGAAAAAATGCGATGTTCGACCAGGCAAAACGCACAAAGATCCTTGTCCAAATAAGGCACAAATTGACTCCAAACTAGATGGTCTTAAGTACAAGATCGGACAGTGGGTAAGAATGGACAATTTCCTGAATCTATGTACAATATTATATACAACATGCAAGTTTTGATTCGTGTTATTGCTTTCATTGGTCGAATAGTTCCCTAGTATTGGAATCCATAAGAAACTCAAAATCAGGCATACTCTGCTGATTCAAGACCCAAGGTTTCGAGAATCCTGTCCAGTGCCTTCACCAGGCCTGATCTAAAGCTTTTAATAAGAAGGAAATTTAATAATTTACGCTTATTTTAAGCGTTGGGCTGCGGTCTCGGTCGCATTTATGTAACGGTTTACGGTCACGAAATTACCGCGTGGTTGCGAGAAATATTAACTTTATCACGCAGTTTTCGGCTGCAGGGAAAATGAGTATATTTGTCTCCAACCGATGATCTTTTGATTGCTTACACCATTCCAGATAACGTTTTTTAATAGCATTTGATAACTTTTTACACCTTTCCGTTAGCTTTGTGATGCGGGCTTTATTCCATTCCAGTGTGCAAAAGCAACAGTCCGCACAAGGAACTTTGAAACATGGTCATGATCAGGTGACCAGGCATTTCAGGACGAGGCTGAATTATTCTTAACCTAGAACTAGTTCAGTGTTAGTTACAATTTAAATAACTGAACGGATCAGTTGCTGCCTATCTTGACAACTGTTTACAGAGATGCATAATGCAATACAAGATCATGCTTGTCTTCATGTGCTTTGTAGTGCCAGGGAAAGCCTTGACTGGTACATTAAGGCTGAACGAGACATACACAAAATAATACGGTATATTAAAATAAGTTAATTGTGCTCTTAATATAATCTGAAGTAGTGATTCAATCTTGTCCTCGCTTAAA
>BLFN01000227.1:1667453-1669953 GCA_014634225.1 Acropora yongei | reverse complement strand
AAACCAACTTCATTGGTTGCCTGTCTCATATCGGATCGTGTTTTAGCATTCTTTTTTTGTCTACAAATCATTAAAATTAATGCTCTTTGCCCACAATATCTAACAGAACTCCTGGATCATCGGAAATCAACCAGGCCTCTTCGCTCGAACTCTCAAGACCTGCTAATGAAGCCAACTTGTAAAACCATATGGTGGTAGAGCTTTCTCGGTTTGCGCTCCGAAGATTTGGAACAATGTTCCTTTGGAAATACGACAATCTAGAAGTTTCATTTGTTCTAAGAAAACACTCAAGACCTTCCTTTTTACTTAATTTATTAAGAGTAACGCTACCATATTTTAAATTTTGATTCTGGTTTTGTTATTTTTAACTTTTTAATTTTTTAACTTTTTAAAGCACCTCGGACAATTAATGAATGTGAGCTATTAGTAATTTAGGATGCTTTTAATATTTTTGGTTTCACTTTTAATCGAAATGAATTGCTTTTTTGTTTTGTTTTGTTTTTTTCTTAAACGTGTTGTTTCTAGATACTAGGGTGTTGAATATCTATATTTTTCTTAGAAAATGTATATATATATATATATATATATTTTTTTTTTAATAGCTTCTTTAATGTAGATAGATTAGGTTTTTAACTAAGGTTTTGATGGTTTTGATAATAAAGTTTACCTTTTTTTAACAAAAAAAATGTGAGCGCAAATGTGCAATTTGGTAGCGGCTACACTCTGCTGGGAATGGCTCTGAAATTGTCTACTATCTCGTCCCAGTGTGAGTAGCTTTGTGCTGAGGAAACAGGAATAATTTGGGCCTTAATAGCTCGTGTGTGACCTTGTTTGTTTGTTTTTAAGGTCGTTGCATAGATGGATTGAACAACTTCAGCTGCATCTGTTATCCGGGGTATGTTGGAAGGACTTGCGACACGGATTATGATGATTGCAGCTATTCCCCTTGTGTTCACGGTTAGTTGCATTTGTTGAACAACATAAAAACAGAAAAATAACAAAAGGAATGCAGCCACAATTTCGTATTATGTTGATCAGCATGGCAATCCATCGATGACCTCCACGGTCGGTGAGGCATCGGGCTGCCGAGCACATGGCCGCAGTTTTGAACCACAACCAGCTGGACGCACTCAGAATCTTACTCGATAATTGAGTAGATACCCACCGCTGTATTTGCCATTCCATCTGCAAATGATGTTAATATTATGTCTTCCTAGATAAACCATGTGAACTAAAGGCTCTCTCTAATTAGCTTTTAACTTTTTTTTTAAATTAGCTTTTAGCAATGGGGGCTGTTGAAGAACACACATTGTTCGCAAAGAATTGTAGATGATGTTCCCGGTGTTGAGCTCTCATAAGACCTTATTAAGGCCGCCGGTGATTGATAGTAGCTGTTGATGCTGCCCTTCCTAAATGGAGGCAGTTAAAAAAAACAACATACAACTTTGAAAATACCATCTCACCCTTTTCTTCTAGGAAACTGCATTGACTACCCGGGTTCCTACGGCTGCACGTGTTACGCTGGATACGCGGGAGAAAACTGCACGATTGACATAGACGAATGCGCGTCATCGCCTTGTAGAAATGGTTTGTAAAGCAAAACTTGTCATGATTTTCAGACTAACAAACGAGCTTTTCGTTGCGTCAAATAACAAGGGATACGATTTTCACAATGTCATTCTTCAAATAAGAAATTGAGGATGTAAGCGAAGAATAACAATATTATTTTGTTTGTTTGTTTGATGTTGTTTCCTCGACAAACAGCGAATGATATGCTATTATCCATTTTGTTTTCATAGGAACTTGTATTGATCAAGTAAACAGCTACATCTGTCAGTGTGACGCTGGGTACACTGGCTATGAGTGCAATGTTGAGATCGACGAATGCCAGTCTTCGCCCTGTGTTCGCGGTGGGTAATTTTGCTATTTGTTTCCTTGAAATGGGCAAGGTGATAAAATATGATAAAATAATTAATACCGTACAATGACATCTTAGCGTTGGCCCTCTTCATACACAAGGAGAGAGGGACACTCTGACAAATGCTTATTAACATGAAACACACACACATATCACATGAAACACACGAATTACTTTATTGAAGTCATAGTTTATTAAGCCGAGCGTAGTTTCTTTACTATCTGAGGAGACTAAAACTCAAACTGAATCAACAAATCAAATCAATTTTTTGGTTTTGAGGTGAGAGAGGAAAACCGGAATACTCCGGCAAAAACCTCTCCCAGCAGATTAGAGAAGAAAAAAAACTCAACCCACGTATGGGTCAAACGAACCCAGGCCACATCGGTGGAAGGCGAGTGCTCTCACCACTGCATTAAACCTGCCTTCCATTTCATCTCAACACATGAAGTAAAACCACCTTGCAGAGTGCTTATACGATATTGCAAACTCTTTTAAACGGTATTAACGAAAATTTCGATTCCTTTTTGTGTAATAGATGAATGGACTCCAACGTGTATCTAAAATATTGCGTGCAAATTCTTT
>BLFN01000227.1:1659648-1667034 GCA_014634225.1 Acropora yongei | reverse complement strand
ACGAATTACTTTATTGAAGTCTTAGTTTATTAAGCCGAGCGTAGTTTCTTTACTATCTGAGGAGACTAAAACTCAAACTGAATCAACAAATCAAATCAATTTTTTGGTTTTGAGGTGAGAGAGGAAAACCGGAATACTCCGGCAAAAACCTCTCCCAGCAGATTAGAGAAGAAAAAAAACTCAACCCACGTATGGGTCAAACGAACCCAGGCCACATCGGTGGAAGGCGAGTGCTCTCACCACTGCATTAAACCTGCCTTCCATTTCATCTCAACACATGAAGTAACACCACCTTGCAGAGTGCTTATACGATATTGCAAACTCTTTTAAACGGTATTAACGAAAATTTCGATTCCTTTTTGTGTAATAGATGAATGGACTCCAACGTGTATATAAAATATTGCGTGCAAATTCTTTGTGGACGTACGCAACTTCCAAATCAATAGTGATTCTCAAGAGGGATTACAACGAGGGTTCAAACTTGATGAAAAATAATGTGTAACACGTTAATTGATGTAATGCCAATGTTGCTTTGCTCAAAGCCTTGCCATAAATCTGGGTTCTCTCGTTACATCCTCAGGAGATAAGAGTGAAAACCAGAGCATGTTTCCTCTCCCGACGCCCAACACCCCCCCCCCCCAAATCCCCAAAAGAAAACCCTTTACAATATTTCCAAATAGAGAAGCATTTTCCAGTTATTCGGATTGTCAATTTCCTTTTGCCAGGCACATGCCGGGACCAATTAAATGGTTTTACTTGCAACTGTGAGGCTGGCTTTTCTGGAATGAGGTGCGAGGAGAACATTGACGATTGCAAATCATCACCTTGCGTAAATGGTATGTAGAAGAAGAAATCATTCCTGACAATGCAAATTGAATGAAAGGGAGAGATTTTCGAACGCAGGCCATATTTTTACAATGTTTCATTTGGTAATGATAATAAGAATGACAATCATAATGATTATGAAAATGTGGCACATGCACAACAGCCAAAGTGGAGGTAACACTTTTTGTTGCGGTCTGAGCTTTGGAAACATTTCAAAATGTCTCAATGAATGACTTGTGAAAATCGCATATTTTATTTAACTTGAAGCCGTTAGTACGGACAACAATTGAAAGGCTTCCTAAGCCTAATCCTTGTTATTTTTATAAAGTTGTCACCCTTACGAATGTCTTTTTTTTCTGTTTTGTTTTGCCGATTGACAAGACCGGGGATCTAGTGAGGGAAACGAATGCACACAGGGCGCATAGGTTCGGTGAGTGCTCTCCGCACACCACTACCCCTGCTCTCCTGAAACGTAGTAAATGTACACAAAGAGGCTCGAAAGCCAATTTACACGATGGATCTATCGTTTCCACTATCTTTCCAAGATGTAGATGTGTCAGAGTTACGAATCGAGATTTGCTCTGGCTTTTACTATGGTGACGTCGTTATCCCTGTGTGCATTCCAAATAAGTCGCTCGCAGGTGCAAGGCCTTTTAAGAACTGAAGATCACCTGGATTTCATCTAACTTTTTTTTTTTTTAACATAACATAACATAAACTAAACACCATCACCAACTATTCAAGATTCCTTTTGGTCTCGTTATTTTTAAGGGATCTGCACGGACCTTGTTAACAACTACACCTGCAGTTGCAATGTTGGCTTCACAGGCCGTGACTGTGATATCGTCGTTACGACATGCACCGCTGACTCCTGTTTTCCAAATGTAACTTGCTCTAACAACAGCCATACAATTGTCTGCGGCCCGTGCCCGTTGGGCTTCACTGGTGATGGAAAAAATTGCAGAGGTAACACATTCTAGCGAAGCTATAAAAAAAGGGCTAACGCTCGAAAAGTCAGCTTCGTTATCTTCTTACGATGGAAATGTGACCCTTCTCTTCTCTCACTTCCCGATCGATACGGTACCACAGTCTCTTCAGGAGACAACCTTTCGTAACATTATACAGAGCCCGTTAAAAAAAATAATAGAACGCTCCTGCGCTTTGAAGACGGCTTAACTAAGAAAACGTGAGACCATCCGACGATCAAAAATTCAGCTCAGCGGAATTCTGATCCTCGGTGCCTTTAGAAAATGTAGACCTTGAACGACGCAGCACACGAGTCTTCAAAACACGAGGTTGTGTGTTTTACGTCAGCCAGGTTTGAGTTTTCGGCACAGCAATGACAAGAAAGTGCTTATCTGGTTCCCCTTTTCAATTTAAACAGAATGCCAGTTTTGTGCGTGAAAGCATCCGAAATGACGACAACTTTTTTAAATGCTCGACCGTAAATTTTAAATGAGACGTTTGGTGTACATTCTAACAACAACAGCTGAAGCTACCGAAGAAAGGCTTCTTGCCAGGATAGTGTCCTGCTAATCACCCTTGGGTAGCAGGTGCCTTGTAGCGCCCAGGGAGTCACGCCCCTGCCCTTATGTGAGTGCGGGCTTGAGTGGTCGCGTCCCAAGCCTGTATCAGCGTTGAATGGAATCATGGAATCATGGAATCACCCTTACTTGCAGCCCCGAGGGGTGAATTGCGAAGGGCGCGGCTCAGACGGGATCGGTCGAATGCATATGATAGGCGCCTCAGGCTGCCGCCAAACGGTCATGCACGATCACGGAGCACAGCACGCACCCAGGCAAGATGTTTTTGACTGGGAGTCGATTTTGGAGAGGGAGGAAAACCGGAGTATCCGGAGAAAAACCCTCAAGTCAGGTTGAGATCGACGGAAACTCAGCCCACGTACGATGGCAGAGGTGGGAGGCGCAAATGTAGAATACAATGCGAACCTGACTTCCAGTACATAGTAATAGTGCTATTTTGCTTGCAGTGCACGTCACTCGGGTAATACTGATGAGAAATGTGATGCGATCTCTTGACTCTCAATGCAATGATATCTCCTGTTCATTGGTTATTGCAGTTGTTTAATATTCTGCGACACAATGTCATCTTTTCATTGTCGACTTTTTTGGCTTTAGTAACATCACTTAGCATTTTTTTTTAAGATATTGATGACTGTGTCAATCACACATGCACTAACGGAGCATCATGTAAAGATGGCATTAATAGTTACACCTGCAACTGCTCAGTGGGATTTACCGGAGAATATTGTGAAACGGGTATGTAATTGCAAACGAAATCGTCATCTTTCCTCACGGTTCTCAATTAGAATCAATCGTTCCATGTTAATTTACCTTCAGACATCGATGACTGTGTGAGCCACGCATGTGCCAATGGAGCCTCATGCGTGGATGGAATCGATAGCTACTCGTGCAACTGCGCAATGGGATTTACTGCATTGCACTGTGAAACAGGTGAGAACAAAATTATGATCCAGCGTACTTCCCTTCTTTTCATCATCGTCATATTATCGAAGAGCATATCAACGCTGCCATCGAATTCGTGTTTGCTCAAGCTCCCTAATGATAAACAAAACCTGCAAGCCCACAACGCATACTGGACAAACCCGGTTATTCAATTACTCTCCAACGAATATTTAGACTATAAAATATGAACACGTGTTTTACTCTTGTGGTTGTGTTTCATCATTTTTACAGACTAGAGCTAGTGTACTAAACTCCATTCTAGAGTCAACCTCTTGCGTTCCATGATACGGCATTACGATCTTGTCTAAATCAAGTGGCTTCTTTTCAGACATTGACGATTGTGTTAATCACACATGTATCAATGGTGGATCTTGTGTTGACGGTATCGACAGTTACTCGTGCAGCTGCGTGAAGGAATACACTGGGGATAGATGCGAAAAAGGTGAGACTTACTCTTATCATCGCAAATTGAAAGTATCTTTAATATCACAGGTAGATGCGTTACATATTAATTGAACTCATTTGGTTATACGTGTATACTCTTACATGTGAAAATGTTTGTGCTTTTTTTCAATGCAACTCTGACCTCTTGTGTTGATTAAGGATTGTTGGATTTTGTGCGCAGTACGTTTCCATTTAGATTCAGCGTTTTGCCGGCATACTTTTCAAAGAAGTTTCTTCTAGAGCTGACAAGATTGCTAATTTCGGATTCCGGAGTTTCTGTGCTAGAATGCAACAAACAGCCGCTTTCACAGATCATTGGTGGAAACGTAGATGAACTAATTTGATGATAAATCAAAGTCAAATTACGGGAAGGTGGTCTGGAGCTATAGTTAATTTGGTACATTAACAACTAAAGATATAACGCCGACTTACTGATACGGTCAGAAGCCTAGTTATTACTCTTATGCTATCTGCAGAAGTCCCTATCACTTCACCAACTCCAAGCCCTCCGGCAGAAACTAGTTCAAAAAAAGTATCCTCAAAGGTTACCACAGAGTCTACTACGGAAGCTGGAGTCGATGATATTCGAAAGACAGGTGAGTAAAAATGTTTCGATATTTGATGTCTATCTAAACCTTGGAGGCTTGGGGCCCGTTTATCGAAGTCCCCGAGGTAATTACCTGTTCCGAAATGCTGTTTTTTCTCTCGTCATGCTGGTTTCAAAGTTTCATGAAAATATCACGTAAGGGATCAGAATAGACACGCCTTAAAATAATTTGGGTAACATCCGCTGCCATGTTCCTAGGCCTCATTAAGCCTATATTTAATTCAAGTTGTTGGAAAAGCCTGGTGACAATTACTAGGAGTTACGGATTCTTCATTCCAAAGTTCTAATAAATAGCGTTTTCTTGGAAACTTAGACAACATCAATCTAAACTAGTTGTGGTTGTGACTTGGTCACTTGTGTTATATTCGTGAGCCATCCTACGAATACGAACGCGAAGAATGTTACAATGATTTAACTCAAAACACTCATCGTTTTAATTCTTTTGCAACAGTTTTCTCGCTCGAAATTCGTGTGCAGCAAGACTGGGACGACAGTTTGAAAGACAAAAATAGCCAGAAATTTAAGGACCTCGCGGATCTGATGAGCAAGCAGGTGAATGTTTCATATGATTGTTTTAATTTTTGTTACCTAATGAGACCTATTTCTCACAAGATTAAGTCTGTATTAGCAACAAAATGGTTATATATGTACTGTAGTATTGTGTACGGTAGTGGCCACTCCACCTTTCTAGCCTAGTTTGGGCGAATGTCTATCTTGCTTTAAACTCTTTTTTTATATTGTATTGTGTATCATTCTGCAGATTTGGGTTGTGTATTCAGGAAGTTCTGAATTGAAAAACGTCGAAATAATATCAATGAGGTAACGCAAAGTTTTTGCAGACCCTTTTTAACAATAGATATTTCCAAGATTGCGCGCAATGTGTAATAAACACCCAGAAGTTCCTTTCTACTTAAACTGAGTGATGCATATCCAAAAAGCTAGCAACAATTGTCACTAAGTGCACACCTAAAGCCACTTCTTAAATAGACCTATCAATAACCCTAACATAGAAATAGCCTTTACTCTAGCCTAAAGCCGTACCACCCAAACAGGAAACTGAGGCAACTGACTCTATGGGTCACATTGCCTTCTTTAAACTGCGTAAGAAATCCCATAATCCTGGGTATAAATGTGACATATTGTCTACTTTTGTTGTTGTTGTTGTTGTTAGTTCAATGCACAATTACTTCAATATTGTATTTGCAGACCTGGAAGCATAATAACAGAATTCAAACTAACCTTCAAGACACAAGTAACCACTGGAGATGCCCTGGCTCCACTGAGAAGAGTAATAGCCACTGGAAATTTAGGGAGTCTACACGTGGATCGAAATTCACTGATGGAGCTGAAAACAGTCAAAACAGGTGAAAGTCTTTGGATGGATTCATAAAAAAAGTAATCCAAAGCAGTCTCCTACAGAGCTAATTGGTATTCATTAACTTTTGATACAGATCCCTCCTGTTTCATTTCACAAGCACGGTAAAATATTCGCGTATGATCTGTATGGGCGGTTACAACGGCTCGCCTTTTTAAACGCCCATACAGATCTCCCGCTCATATTTTATCTAGTACTTAAAGTTTGTGTCATATACAATAATAACTATTCATTGATCCGATATGTTTTTAAAAACTTTTATTACTAGTCCCTCCTACTGAAGATAATCCTGGCCCGCTTAATCCGACGAATATTGGCCTTATCTGTGGTAGCGTCGTCACGGTTGTTATTGCCGTGGTTACAATCATCGGGTACTACTGCTACAAAACATCGACTCGTCGCCAGACACACACTGAACTTGGAGACGCCATGCCAGCCGATGAAACATGTTCAAGACGCGAAAAATACGAGATGACAGAGGTTTCTTCAAAAGGAGAAAACGCTATTTGCTTTGAAGAGAAAGGAATATGCAACCAAGGAATGGAGTAACAAGCAAAAAAGGATAACTACGCACTAATTGCCTCTAACAACAAAAAGGTAGCATTCTCCGAGTAAGCTTAGTAGATACAACTTGCTGACGCTAAGTGATAGCTGAAGAGAGTTCTGCGAGTGAACAGTCAGAAAAGAAACGCCGTTTCTCTTTCCTTTTCGATGACGCTAATCTGAGATTTTATCAAGGCAAAACTGTCGGATACCAAAACCTCAAAGCCAATTGGTGAACAGAGGGAACCAATGCCCCTACCTACATCTCTAGCAGCGAGTTACAATTAAACCGTCGCAGTCGTCACTCGCTGCGCTCGTTCGTAAAATATTGTTTTCCCACTAGAAAATTAAATTCATATCTTCGCGCCACCGACGTATATCCCCTCTTCCATCTGCCAGAGATCGGCTTAGAAGACGAAGTAGCTTTGGAAAATTAAGAGGAGGATTCTAAGGCCTCCACTATCTATAATGGCGTTCATTATTATCATTACTATCGATGTTATTATTTTATTTTTTCGATGTTATCATTTTATTCTTTTTTCATTATTAATTTAGCCTAATTTCGAGTGGCCTATTGGCTAAATTAATCATGAGATTTGTCATGATCATATTAAACTTTACTTTGCATCGGCTTGCTCACAGTTCCCTTATTTTCACTTCACTGACCTCTTTGGATAGTAATACTCGATAGATTTATCACTCTCCATAGATCTCGCTCGCTGTTATCAGTTCCTAGACGAACGATCTTGACTGTTACACAGGATATGAGACTGGGAGGAGTCTTCTAATTTTATAGCGAAGAAATTTGAAACTTGAATTAGCTTTTGGATTTTGTGTAATTCGTAAATAATCTTCTCATGATTGAGATTGACGAGTATTTGATAGCAAGTGCATTTTTAAACGTAATGCATTTTTCATTTTCTACGGTACTTTTGTGGTGTGCAAGCTTAAGGCTTAAGGTTTTATATTTTGTAATTAGGATCTAACCCAAATACAAGCATACTCTAAACTTCTTTAATAAAGCCTTGTCTGTCTGTTTTCTTTTGTATTTTCTTTTGTATTGTTTTTTTTTTTTTGTACTTCCATTCAAGGATAAATAAAAAAGC